>JAFEMH010001754.1:92500-424171 GCA_022495995.1 Adenophora triphylla var. japonica | reverse complement strand
ACTTGTCCCAATTGTTCCCAGGCATATTTTGGACCTAAAAGCGCCATCTTTGATCACTTTGCGATGGAGAATCCCGTTAGATTGCAAAGGGAAAGCCAGGAACCATTTTCTATCCGGTCTTGAATCTTGGGCGAGATATAACTTTCAAAATCACGAGGGCTGCTTGATTCTTCCTTCAAGATCAAGTCTTTATGGCATTTGAGGGATCACTTGCCCGAATTAGGATACAGTGAGAGCCGCGGCAAAGTTCTGCAGGATGTCCGAGGAGACATGTTTACTGCATTTCTCTTACAACGAAATCTGTCCCAACGCTATACAGAAGACTTCAGCAGGCCTTGATTGGAGTCCTTGCATCGAGGCTATGTCCTATTCCGGCTGATCGGAGACGGTAGGTGACTTCGTAAAGCTTGCATCTTTTTCTCGCAGATTCCTTTGGGGAGAAGCTGAGAGGATGATGGTAGCCACCGGGATAGGATTGGACCTTTACGATATCCCGGGCAGGTTTGGGTTTCCCGGATATGGCTCAAGACCACGGTGCGCTATGGATGCTTTCATTCTCTCGCATATTCTCTATTTTGTTCAACTATTTGAGTCAGTGGGGATGCTGTCCATAGTGACTCTTGGACATGGGGTCGCAGAGGCTGCGAGTGGGAAGGATATTGTCCCGCCTCGGTTTTGGGAGAGACATTTCATCAGCCGCCGGATTGATAGGATGGCTCGGGAGAGGCCGCTTTCATGAGGTCCGGAGTCCCGGCTTATGCTTCGATTTCTTTGTGAGCCTGCAGGAGGAGAGCTCTGCTTCAGCCGGGGCTTTGTTCACCGACTCAGGTGCCCTTTCTGGGTGATTTCTCGGAGAGAGTGCACCTAGTGGCGGCAAGCAGAACAGGAGTAGCCTGGTAAATGAGTCGATGATGGCTAGGCTATCCACTTCTGACATCCGTTGGTGGATACCACATCGGAGGTTGCGTTGCACTGTGAGGATATTTCAGGAGTCTTATGCCGCGAGGGTTCCCGGATTCTCGTCGGTCGCCTTCTACATACCCCGCTTGGTATCCAGTGCATTGGGGCTTTACAGGAGCCATTGAGTGATTGGGAGGACATCCGGACTATGGAGGTGGTGTCGTTGGACATGAGAGATCCAAATGCTTTCTCTTTCTTCTCGAGGGCTTGGACACATACCGCTTTCCCACCTGTGGCTATCTTCGGGAGCGTGAAGAGCACCATCTTCGACCACCGTCTACTGGACCGGTACGAGAGGGAGACGGGAGCGACTGTGTTATCTTGGAGGATAGACGTCGAGCTTTATCGGGAGCCGATCGTGACTCGAGTAGGACTCGAGGGAGACCGAGGCTAAGGCGAGCTGCCATAACTAATCCAGTGACTGTCGTGATATGGAGGCTCTACAAGAGATTGTCCGAGGTCGCTCCTTCGACCGAGGCTCGCAGGGAGGAGGTGCGGACTCGTGCTCGTATAGAGAGAGCGCCATTGACACGGGGGGTAGAGGCTCCAACAGGATACCAGAGGCCTGGATGAGGGATACCGACATTATTGAGAAGAAAAGGAAGAAGACTCGACGAGGCCGAGGAAAAGGGAAGAAGATCGAAGAAGACTCGCACGAATGACGATCGACAAGTCTTTTCTCAAGATCCTCTTATTGCCATTTGCAAACACATTAGTTTATTTAGGCATTTTATTGTATTTTAGATCTTTTTAGCAAAGTTAGCAGAGTTAAGAGGTAGACCGTGCTTGAACTCATCAAGAAGTTTTTAACTTGTAATGAACAAGAAATATTATTTTAAAAATTAATCAAGACACATTTCATGGAAATTCAAATGTCTTTATTGATTGGGACCCGTTTATGAAAAACTCGAAATACCCTTTACTATTTTTTAGGACGCACTTCATGGAAGCTTGATTGTCCTTTTTTTTTTTTTTTTTTTTAGGACACATTTCATGGAAACTTAATCATCCTTTTTATTGTTTAGACCGAACCATATATGGCCGCCTACGTTCCCTTTTACAAGAAAGGCTAAGGGGCTCAGTCTACGTAGTTCATTCTCGTGAACTAATAATTTTTTATGTGCACTCGTCTTTTGCCTAGACCGCCCTTTTTGGGGTTTTCACTTAGCTGGGCATTACTCTTTTGCACTAAGATTTTTTTTCTTCTTTTTTTTTTTTATTTATTTTTTTTTTTTTTATGTGCAACCGTTTTGCCTAGACCGCCCTTTTTGGGGTTTTTCAAATTTAGCCGGGTATTACTCTTTTTGCACTAAGATTTTTTCTTTTTTTTATATATATTTTTTTTTTTTTTATCGTATATAGTATCTTCTGAGTTTATCACCGCTGACCGGGTGGACAAAGTGGATTGCCATCCAAGTCCGCAAGCTTCATTGCTCCTCCCGACGCATTTTCCGCACCACATAAGGGCCGATCCAGACGGGTTCCCATTTTCCCAGTGGGGTTGCCTCTCGGCAGGGGGCTTCACTTTCAACACTAAGTCGCCCTCTTTGATGTCTCCGGCCTCGACCTTTTTATCAAACGCCCGCCATTCGCCTCGGTAGGCTCGGGTGTGTTCCATGGCTTTTAGCCTTCTCTCGCCAAGGTGGCTAATTCATCATGCCGGCCGCGCAACCATTCCACTTCATTGACACTCAAGCTTTCCATGAGGACCCTTAATGACGGGATTTCCAACTCCACCGGTAACACCGCTTCCATCCCGTAAGTTAGGGCAAAAGGAGTTTCTCCCGTGGCCGTTCCGACAGACGCTTCAGAGCCTCAGAGTGCTAGGTGCAGCTTTTCGGGCCAATCACGACCACGGTGGCCATCTTCCTGATGATCCGCTCGAGCGTCTTATTAGCGCCTTCCACGGCCCATTGGTTTCGAGGTCTCAGATGGGACGACTTGTGGCGAGTAACTCAATTCTCGACAGCCAGCCTATCGCAGCTTCCTTCAAGTGTGACCCATTATCGAAATGATCTCGCTGGGCACCCCATATCTCGCACATTATGTTTTCTTTGATGAACCGGGCCACTTTTCTCGGAAGTGAGGACCTCAGACTTGGCCTCTACCCACTCGGGTGAAGTAGTCAATGGCCACCAACACGAACTCGTGCCCATTGCTTCCCGCCGGGATATTTTCCCTATCACGTCAATGCCCCAAGTTGCAAACGGCCAAGGAGTCGTCATGCAAGACATGTCATGAGGCGGGAGATGGTTGAGGTTGGCAAACCGCCGGCATTTGTCGCAGTTCTGACGCTGCCGAACGCAAATGCTTCCACGAGATCCAAAGAGTAACCCATTCTCGAGGATCACTGCATCGTGGCTCGCATTCATGCGAGGACCGCAGGGACCATTGTGGACTTCGGTCATCAACTCTCCTCGGCTCTTTCTTGAGTGACACATAAGAGGAGTGGTCCTCGATACCGCTTCGTATAGCCGCCTCCTAGAATGACATACCGAGAAGCCAACCTTTTCGTGGCTTGCAAGCTTTTGGCTCGACTCCTTCTTTTGGTCTACCTTCTTCTGTCTCTCGAAAGCCGACTCTCCGTCTTTGAGGAATTGGTAACTGATTGTACCAAGGTTCCTTTATAGGCTCTGGGTCCCGTGTCCACTTCACAAATGTAAAGTCGGGGCTTCTCTTCTACCCACTCAAGGGCTTTATGGCTTTTCCTCGGGGATCTCTACCAATGAGGCTAGAGTAGCTAGAGCATCTCGCGACCGTTCTTTTCCCTCGGCAAGTAGTGGAAAGTTACTTCGAAACCGTCCCAAATCAACTCCTCCATACGGGCATGATACTGGCAGACAGTGGTCTACAGCCTTCCACTTGTTGGAGACTTGGTTGATGATCGTGGCCGAGTCTCCGTAAACTTCGAGCTCCTTGACATTTCTTTCTAAGGCGGCCTCCAAACCAAAGAATGCAAAGCTTCATACTCGGCGGCATTGTTCGTGGCAGAAAGTTCAACTCGAGGGCATGGGGGTATGCTCATCTTTCGGATCGACTCAATAGCATTCCTACACCATTTCCTCTTTTGTTAGCGGCTCCGTCAAAGAACAACCGCCATCTATTTTCGTGCTCAATCGCAAAGATCCCTTCATCTCGGAAATTGGGGTTCGTGCCCTCTCGTCTTCATTATCGGGAAATTCGCTAGGTGATCTCGACAATGCTTCGACCCTTGATGGCCTTTTCTCGGTCACATAGTTGATGTCGTATTCTCGCCAAGAAGAAGGACCACTTCGCTAGACGCATCGATAGGGAAGGCTTGTCAAAGATGTACTTGATGGGGTCCATTTTCGAGACCAAGTTCACAGGCGGGCTTCGCATATAATGCTTCAACTTGCCGACTACCTGCACTCGCTCCCGCACAGTGTCTTTTCACACGCCGAGTAATTGAGCTCACTCCCTTGTAGCTTCCGCCGACAAAGTAAATGGCATTTTCTACCCGAGAGTCTTTCTTCGAGCAAGCATAGCCCCAACCGCCGTGTTCTGATGCCAGAGATAGAGCAAGAGGCTTCGTCTATGCTGGGGGCATAGTACGGGAGGATGCACTAAGTATGCCTTGATCCGGTCAAAGGCGTCTTGGCATTCTTCGGTCCATTCAGTGTCCACATTCTTCTTCATGAGCTTGAAGACGGGCTCGCACATAGTGGTCAACCGATTGACAAAACGGCCGATGTATCGCAATTTTCCCATGAAGCTTTGACTTCCCTGCCGGGTTTCGAGGTGGCCTCATATCCACGATAGCTTTGATCTTTCTGGGGTCAACTTCTATACCTCGCTCCGTGACCATGTACCCGAGCACTTTTCCCCTTGTCACTCCGAAGGTGCATTCAAGGTGGTTTAGTCTCATGGAATGCCGTCTCACCTCTCAAAGAATTTTCGTAGGTCAACAAAGTGTCCGCCCACCTTCTCCTTTCGGAGTGGATTATCATGTCGTCTACGTAGACCTCAATCTCCTTGTGGATCATGTCATGAAAAAGTGCGGTCGCCGCCTCTTTCGGTAAGTAGCCCGCATTCTTGAGCCCGAATGGCATTACCGTATAACAAGAGGTTCCCACGGTGTGGTGAAGGCCGTCTTTTCTTGGTCTTCCTCGGCCATCTTGATCCGTTGTAGCTCGCAAAACCATCAACGAAGGATTTCGACTTCGTAGTTGGCTGAGTCCACCGTGATGTCTATGTTTGGCGTAGGGTAGTCGTCTTTGGGCCGGCCTTGTTCGCATCTCTAAATCCACACAAAGAACGCACCTTCCCATCGCCTTGGTTACTGGCCACGATGTTGGACAACCATGTCTGGTATTCAATGACTCGATGAATCCTACCCGCAAGAGCTTCTCAATTTCTTCTTTGACCCGTAGGACCATTCCGGCTTGATCTTTCTCGCTTTTGCTTTATCGGCTTAGCATCCGGGTGCTAGAGGGATTCTGTGCTCTACTATCGAACCTGTCTAGCCCCTGCATATCTTTGTATGACCATGCAAACACATCGACGTATTCTTCCGGGAGCAAAATTTCGATCAACTGTCCCTTTCAACCCCCCGAAAGAAGCTTCCAATCTCGTGTCTCTTTAGGTTCCTCAATAGTACCCAAGTTCACACTTATCAAAACCTCCTGTACTGGGCCCGGTTTTCCTCTTTTCTCGAAACCCGCTTAAAGATTTCTTTAATGTATTGTTCGTTTAGTGTGTTTCGCATCTTGTTCAAATGATTCATTATTAATCGTTGTTAAGTTTCTGAGTTAATTTATCATTTGTTAAGTTGGCAATAAGAGGATAATCGTAAAGATTTGTCATTTCATTCAAGATAAGGGGAAAGATGACATCGATTACATTTTCATAATCCTCAGCGTGAGGCCTTCTGATGACTCGAGGACCGGAATTCGAAGATTCCCGACTCAACCGAATAGACAACACCGACTCGGACCCTACACTACTTATTGACTCGAGGGGAACTTGACAAGGGTTGGGACCAAGGGATCTCACTCCTTCTTGCCGTTGCCCCGGGGAGTAGCAGCCTTGTCGGCGTTCTTCGTAAAGTCGGAGACTTCGAACCGATCAAAAGCTTGCCGGAAATCATTAATGTGCCGGTACATCGTGGAAAGATGGTGAGGGAACTAAAGTAACTTGTTGCAATCTTTCAGCCTAGCTCTTCCGTAGCGATCGGACTCATTGACCGAAGGGTCTCGGCTCATCTTATCAATGCACCGCCGATAACTCATTTTCTCCTTTATCGATCTTGGACACCACGACCTTGTCGCTGTAGCCAATAGAAGGGTTGGCCTGGATAATGCCGATGAAGTCTTCTTCGTAGGGGGTCTTAATTCTTCCTTGATCGGCTACATATTCAATAGGCTTTCGTGTTCTCGCTTCTAGATCTCGCTAGCTTCTCATTGAACTTTACGATGGCCACAAATTCAGCACTTTCTCGCTTCAAGAGGATCACCGTACACTGGGTATCAGCCGGACTCGTGCTTGGGGTGACGTTCCTTGGCAGTTCCTTGGCATAACCGACATAGTAGTCGAACTTGCCCGAAGGCTCTCCTAAAGTTCCTACGCTCTTGTCCCCAGCCTTCATATCTTTCCTTAAGCTTCGCGTGTGGACTTTCTCTTCTTCTTCTTCCTCAAGGAGCGTCCTCATTGATCCATTCTTGATACTCATACTGAGGCGCCTTTCGCAATCACATACATCATACCGTATGTGAGGCTTGGGTTGAATCGGGATAGCCCCTCCAATTGCTTGGTCATTACCGCTGTGGATTACCATGTTGCCATTTTGACACCGTAAAGCCGACAAAACCGAGGATTCTCGCGAACTGTTCCGAGGATTCTGCGCTAACAAGTCGCCGACCCTGTTCTCACCCACTTCTTTCTCGTCGGGAAAGTGGATAGGAAAGGTTTAGACTCGGGTAGGTGTTTAGTCAAGGCTCGTGCAATATGCAAATTAGAATCTTCAAGTTTACTTAAAACAGTTGTCTTTTATTAATATCTATTTGGTTGGAAAAGGGGTTCCGCCCTTCTTTTCCACAACTACTCTAGATCCCGGATCGTGGGTTCCGTCACTACGTCTATAAGCCCTCGTATTCCACCCGTATTTCGACCTCCCAGGTGGATGCCCGGCGAGGGTCCTATAGGGCACGCGGATCCCACCGACCGAGAGTAAAGAACGCTCCTATCGGGTCTAGCGGGTCATAGGACCTTTCAACGCACGAGCGATGCGGATTATAGTCAAGGCAATACGGAAAGTCTCGTCTCTCTCGCCTCGACGGATCTTTGATGAGTTTCGCTTGAGCGAATGACGGTTTTTGACTTTCGGTAATGTCCGAGAATATAATAGGCATGGGCTGGGCGGCAAAAGCCGGATGACACAAAGTGTCACATTGAACTTCGCTGCATACGCAAAGGCGCGTAGCTCGGAATCGAAGTCAATGCCGGCCAAGATCTTGCCAATTTTTCCTTGTCGGAATTTTGGCAGAGCTTCGCTTGAGCGAAAGATCTTTTATTTTGGCAAAGACTTGGTCTTGACTCTTACGCATTCCGTGCGGGTCAAGGTCAATAGTCAATGCTCTGAGTCAAGATCCCACCGATTTTTCCTTGTCGGAATTTCGGCGTAATTTCGCTTGAGCGAAAATCTTGGTTTCCGTTATGAGCTAAGGCTTGACCTTTACGAGGGTATGCAACCGGGCTATATGACACCTGACTAGACCAAAACCAACCAAAAAGTCACGGATTTTTGAAACGTGTGACACCTGGATCGTGCATCGTCGACACCGGCCGCCATGGGAGGTTGGGATGATTCCGTGCGCGCCCGGAGCATCGTAAGGCCGTCCGCGGATCGCTACTGAACCACCCTGCTCAAGGACGTGCGTGCAAAAGTGTACAGTGATATATCAAAGTGCGCGTAGTGTGCGGTCTCCTAAAAATGTTCCTTTTTGAGTTAAAACAGAGATTTTCATAATGTGTTTTAAAGGAATGATTTTCGGGACGGGGAAAATGCAACACATAAGCACGTAAATTTTCTCGGGAGCCCTGGCCGGGCCATGGAGCCGAGTAGCCCCAAGCCGCTAGGACTCGCCAGATTAACCATGATTTTTCCCGGTGGAATTGCCACCGAGGTCGTATGGTCGAATCCTATGAGGATTAGCCGTACGACCGCATGGATCAATTTTCCGTGTTCCACTCCTTTTGCTATTTTTCTGTTGTTTCCTGCTCCAAAGTATGCACAGATTCCAAGATGCAAATGATGCAATGCATGGTAAAGAAAGCAAGCACGATTAATGAAATCGGCGACGGGAGTCTAACCCGCTCAAAGTGGAAAAGCTTTTTGTATTTTTTTCTTAAAATTATTTTTTCGAAAAGGGATACCGGTACGCTGGGATTGTTAAACCACCTTGTTATCCCAAGCCCCGGGTTAGGGAGCGATACAGGAAGGGTAAGTGGGGTCCACCTATATACCAAGTATCGATTTTTGTTTTGAAAATAAAGCTTTTCTCCTTCGGGATGATCCTCAGGAGTCGCCAAACCGTGGAATGTGTGCCCAAAATTTTGGTTTATTGGAATTCACGCGAGTTTGAAGACATCCGAGTTATTTGAAAAACGTAGTCGCCACGCCATTTTGATTACCTCAAAACTTTGAAAAAAAGGTTGTATGGGTTCGGAGGTTAAGTTACCCTCGGGAAGAACGTTTCATGCTTCACCCAAAGTGCCTTGCCTCACGGAGCAAGTCTCCCTAGATTTCATTAATCGTGTTTGCTTGCGTGCTTTCTTTGTGTGCATGTGTTTGAAAATAAGGGGGAATGTCCCAAGTTATCTTCCTGGACGTACAAACCATTTGTTGGTTGTCGCGGATTCCTTGGAATTTATGTATTTGGGATTATGATCCTGTCCTCATCTTATGACTTATGATCATCGCATTTTAAACCTCGGGACCCTCGGGACTTGCGTGATCGAGAGAATGACTCTTTTGGGGCAAAGATGAGGTTCTTTAGGAAGGAATGTCCTTAGCCCATCAATCCTACGCTTTAAGACGGTCGAGCTCGTATAGAGGCTTCATACTCATTCTTAAGCGATAATCGGAGATATAGGGTTCAAGGTTATCCTTTTCCTAAAGAAATCATGAACCTTTAATGGAAGGAACGATGCAAAGATGAGAACTTTACACCGGTCCGTTCCAAGGTTGGGAAAGGAATGCATGATGAAAAAATGAATCTTTAATGAAAAGATGACATTTTTAGGTTGCAAATGATGCTTTTTTGATTGAAAGAAATGATCTTTATGCAAATGATGCATAAAGATTTGATTTTTATGCAAATGATGCATTGAAAAAGGGGGTTTTGATGCAAAGGATGCATTTTTATTGAAAAAGATTTGATCTTTATATGCAAATGATGCATAAAGATAACATTTTTATTGGAAAATAGGGATTTTAGGTGCAAAGGATGCACCTTTATGAAAAAAGACTACATTTTTATGACAAATGAGGTCTTAATGCATGCAAAGGGGGAAGGGGGTGATAAAGATGTGATCTTTAAGCTACCAAGTCCCAAGCAATATAAAGACAATGCAATGAGCAATTTATAAAGCAATTAGGATGCAAGGATAGGGCGTGCGAGGTTACCAATGACTTCCTTTGCTTCTCGGGACGGAGCTAGGAGGAGAGGTCGATCTTTGGTCTTCAAGGAGGAGGGATGTAGCTTCTTGGCCTTCCTTCTTCTTCTTCTTGAATTCCCAACAGTTTCTTCACGTCTTTCAGAGTGGATTGAGTATTTTTCTCATATCTTGTGTTTGTTGAAATGGGTAGAGGAGGGCTCTATTTATAGGCAGTCTGGATAAGGCTAATGAAGCCGTGCGGCTGCAGGCTCTTTGCAAATGAGGCCGTGCGGTCTTATCCATTGTGACTCAGCATTCTAGAACCATGCAAGGTGGCATCATTCTAGAAGCTTCCTTCCTAATTAAAAAAACGTGTTTCTTAATTAGGAAGGATTCCCTTCAGCCTTTTTTTAATTAAAAACAGTTCCGGAATGCTCCCGGAACGCTGGGAAGGTCTGGGGAATTACCGGAAAATTTACCGAAATGTCGGGAAAATTAACCGGAAGGCATGAGCCAGATTTGGGTACTTACAGCTTTGGACCTAGTTTGTGAAGCCTCTCTCGTTGGCTCCAAAGTTTGCTCAGCCTCCTCAGTACTAGCAACAGCAACCTCCTTGGCATCACCACTGGTGGTCTCCACCTCCAACTCCTCAAGCTCCTCCTCTATAGGGATAAATTTGTCATCCCCTTCATCTATCAGCCTGAACTGCTTATTATAGCTCTCAGCTTCTTTTTGACGGTTTTCTCGAGCATTGGCAACCCCGCAGCTCTTCTTGCTCTTCCTGATGTTGATAACACGGCCCATATTAGCCTCTTGTTCAGGAGTTAGAACTGCAAAAACCAGAAATCAAAGTATTAGCTCGGCAAATAAAAGTTCTACGTACGAGCTAACTATTTACGAGCTGAAAGTCCTACATACGAGCAAACTATTTACGAGCTAAGAGTTATACACACAATTGAAAGCATGTACGAGCTAAAGTTCTACATGCAGATAAATCAATAGACGAGCTAAAAAATAAGGATGGATAAACACTTACCACCAAAATGATCCACCTTGTACCTGCAGTAATTTGGCTCTCTCTTGCATTCGTGACATTGACTTTCAAATCTGAATCTCCCCCCCCCCTCCTCATGGGTGACCCAGTCAGGGTCCCTCAAATATCTAACAATGGGGACCAAGGGCACTACTTCTCCCTTACCAAGCATCATCCCAGCCTGGATATAGTTGTTCTTGGTGGTTCCTAAGATGTCCCAGCTAATGGGTCCCCTGTTTGATAGCTCGACTAGCTTCTTATACAGCTCAGTGCTCCAGTCAGGCTCCCAATAATCTTCTTCCTTTATAACCTTGGATTCAGTATTGGGCAAGGGAACTCCCACCCTCTCCTACTCTCCACTACCATCACGTGGGAATTCCAGCCACTCACCTTACTAGGAAGGTTGACAAACAGCTTGGGAGCATTTGGCTTAGAGGGGGTGCTGATTCCCAGGTCGGTCTTATCAGTCTTGACACTAAAGAACTCCCTAAAAACTCTCATACAAGGCTCATAACCCAGAAACCTACACACCATGATAAAGCACACCAGGACTCTGCAAGTGTTAGCTCCCAGTTGGAGAGGAAGGGCATTCATACACTCCAAAAATTCGTTAATAAAGGGATCTAGTGGCAGTCTTAGGCCAGCCTCAAATTGGCCATAGAAGAAGGCCACCCTAGTGGGATCTTTAGTGAATGTATCACCAAACAAAGACATGAACTCCTTCTTGCTATAATGAGTCATGTTGAACTCCTTCTCATTTACCTCGCAGAAGTTGTAAACCATGTTTACTCGAGACTCAGAATTCCTCTTCCCACGAAATGGCTTTGGGGGTACATAACCCTTTTCATTCCTCCCATTTGCAACGGAGGATTCGAACGCATCCACAATCTGTGGGCTCGAAGAAGTAGAAGCAGTAGCTCACCCTTGAGCTTCCATATCTGTACAAGAAGAGGAAGAAACAGGGGAATCAGACCTATGCTCATATTCAGACGACCTACCTAAGGGCGACCTAGATTTCCCTGGAAAACCCTTTCTATTCCTAAGGAAGGAAGGTTTGTTGAGATCCTTCACATAAAACAGAGCCAAATGGTCGAGTAGCTCATGGAAAAGATGAAAAGCTACAACAGTTGGGTCGTCTATTCCTAAATCTCCCAAGTTCTCCCCAATGGGCTAACTTATTTCGCTAAAATTCAATCCCCACCTCGTCAATATGGAGGCACACTCATCCAGGTTCGCAACTAAAGGTCCTAGCCATGGCAGAAATCGAAGGAAAAATTCGAGAGCAGACGGAAAATTAAAGAAATCAAAGAATACCTTAAATTGAGTTGGAGACGAAGGTTGTGCGCACGAAATAAAGAGCAAAGGGCACTGGAAATCAAGAACTTCGCCTTATCTGCTGGGGAAATTATACGCCTGAGTAGGGAAACTTCATCAAATCCAGGAGGGAAAAGGTTTTCTTTCTCCAAATCCTTACTGAAAACGGAAAGTGAAGGGTTTTCAAACGGTTAATTCACAATTAAACCCCAGGCGGTTTTCGAGGCAGTAATGATTACAAAAATATGGCGCTTTTAATGATCCAACTGTCCAACAGCCAACGGCCAGGATTGACCCACGTCACCTTTGGTCGTCCCAACATCAACTCGAGCATCGACTTACGGTCTACTTCGAGCTTCACCAAAAATTCTTTTAACTTCCTAGTCGACAAAGTCAACTCAGAAAGTTGGGGGCCACTGAACAGAATAAAAGTGACAAGCTAGGACCCGGCGAGTAAGCCCAATCATCTGCCTATTATTGCCACCACGTTCTCAGTGGGCTAGGCCCAATTTTCACCAGGCCCAAGGCCCAACATCATGACCAGTCGACCTAAGCTCTATGTCCAACCTATGAGGTCCCGACTTAGCTTGGTTCGACATCACGATCCGGATATTATTTGGGTACGACCCGATCCTACCCGTCACTCAGGTCGACCTAGATTCAACAGGCGACCTCGACCTATTACAACACGTGGCGACCTACAGAGTCCTGACGTATCTACAATTCTTTACCAACAAGACTCCCTACAAATCAGGAGTTATTTATGGATAAGATCTCCAATACGTATCTGTTCCACAATTTAAGGGATTTCATGCAATCCTACCACAAATACAACTCTCATCAACCACTATAAATACAAGGCAACGTCAACCGTTTCAGGGTAATTGCTATTTGATATTTTGAATACTCTTGTTCATTATATTTTATAAGCTCTCTATATCACCATACTTACTCTCACGCCCGAGGGAAGCCGGAGATCATCCGGCTAGTCGTGGGTTCCTTGTTTCAGGTCAAGAAGCCAAGTGATTAGTCATGCGGCTGGAGGGAGATTGATAAGCACGATTCTTACAGCATCACAAAGCATCTCCCTTTCTTTTCATCTCTCTCTCTCTCTCTCTCCGCTTTACTTCTTTGAATATTATGAAAACAATATAGAAACAAAAAGGTTATTCATTTTATTAGAACAAAAAAGTTATATAATTTGGGACGGAAACAATAGTATTTTTTTTAATAAAACATATATTTCATCGACTCTCCACGTTTCTCTCTCCTATTATACAACCATCATTTTATTCGAGTATATATAATATAATACTCCATTCGTCCCAATTCAAAGAGCCCACTTTCCTTTTTGGGACGTCGCACTTCAAAGAGCCAATTCCATAAATGAAAATATGTGAACATTGTTTCTGACATTTATACCCTCATAATGTTTATATAATTACAAAAAAACCATTCATTATACCGTTAACATATTTACAAAAAATTCATTCATTAACTTACTATTACTCCCACTCATTCTCTCTCCAATTAAATATTTTTAACTTTTACATTCTCTCTCCTCTAATCTTCTACCCACTTTCAATTCTTTATTCATTTTTTTAAAAAAATCTTAAAATCCGTGAAATAATATCATGGTCTCTTTTTGAAGTGGGACGGAGGGAGTATAATATAGATATGGTTTTTAGTTTTTTTTTTTTTTTAAGTCATATTTTTTCTACTTAAAAAAAAATTATATTTCTATCGTGCTATTTTATTTTGTTATCTTACCAAAATAAACACTATCACGTTTTTATATAAAAACATTTTTGATACGATTTTATCTAGAAAATTTTCAAAATTTTTAATATTAATTCATTAACATTAGCGTCAATTTATGAAAAATTATTATATTTATCTTCGTCTATAATTTTTATATATCTCTCTTACCAAAATTCAACATTAGTGCAAAGGTTTAGGCTTTCTTGATTGATTTGATTTTGATTATAAACTAAAATTCAACTTTGGTGGCAAGTTCCTAGTTTCCTTCTCTGTTTATAGAAAAGTCATATTCAATAATTAAGAACTAACCCAATGATTTCCTTTTCATTTCTCGGAAAGTTACCGGTGAAACGAAGTCTCATATCCTTCACTCACCCTCTTATCTAAACAAAGCATCCTCTCTCTCTCTCTCTCTCTCCACCTTACTTCTGAATATTTCTCATCCTTGATTGCTTCTCTTCTTCCTTCTTATCTTCTTATAATGGCTGAAATTGCTGCAATGTTTGTCTCTCCGTTAGTGTCGTTGCTGTTAGAGAAATTGGCCCCTTTAGCTTTGTCCTTCATTCCCTCTGGCAGAATTCATCGCAAGCTCAAGAAATGGACTAATATGCTGCTGACGATTCAGGCGGTGCTGGAGGACGCAGAAGTCAGGCAGTTAAATGAGAAGCATATTCAACTGTGGCTGAAAGATGTTCAGAAGCTGGCTTTTGAAATCGAGGACGTCGTAGATGATTTGCTCACTGAAGCTGGGCGTCGCCAGATGATAGCAACACCTGAATCAAGCCGCTCCGGTAAGATGCGTAAGTTTTTCTCTGGATTCAAACATAAAGCTAAAGCTATTAGCTTCAATTATGATTTGGATCGCAAGATTGGTGAGATCTCTGATAGTTTGAAAGAACTTGAAGAACGAAAGAATATTATGAAGCTGCAAGAGTACGTTGGTGGAAAATCTGAAAAGCCAGGATATCAGAAGCTTCCGTCAACGTCCTTGCCGGATCGTGTTTATGGCAGAGATGAAGAAAGCAGTGCAATCCTCAAATCGTTGCTCGAGGACAAAGCAAGTGATCACGATGGCCAAGTTCGCGTCATCTCCATAGTGGGAATGGGTGGTATAGGTAAATCCACTCTTGCTCAGTCTCTCTACAATAATGAGGGAGTGAAAGACTCCTTTCATAATAGTGCCTGGGTAGATGTTCCAGAAGATTTTGATGTTCTCAACATAAGCAAGATAATTTATGTGAAGGTGTATAATGAGGGAGTGAAAGATGATATTCATAATATGGACTTGGATATGGTTCAAGTGAAGCTAAGGGAGAAGCTTTCCAATAAAAAGTTTCTTCTTGTTTTAGATGATGTATGGAATCAAGACTATGAAAAATGGCACAGTCTACGTGCTCCTTTTTATGGTGGTGCCCCCGGCAGCACGATCATAGTCACTACTCGCAGTCGCGATGTTGCAAAAACCATGGGTTCTAAGGAAGTGTATGAGTTGGAGGTGCTATCCGATGACGATTGTCTCTCTCTGTTAGCTCAACATGCCTTTGAGAAACCAAATTTTGATGGTCATCCAGAATTTAAAAAAGTTGGAGAGGTGATATCAAAGAGATGCAAAGGCTTGCCTTTGGCAGCAAAGTCACTGGGTGGCCTCCTCCGCACTAAAGGAAGCGTAAAGCAGTGGGAAAAAGTTTCAATTAGCAAGATATGGGAGCTACAAAGCAATAAAATTATCCCTGCTCTAAGGTTAAGCTATCATCATCTTCCTCCGCATTTGAAGCCTTTGTTTGCATACTGCTCATTGTTTCCAAAGGGATACGAGTTCAACAAGCAGGAGCTAATTATGTTATGGATGTCGCAAGGTTTCTTGAAGCAGTCATCAGGAGAGCAGGAGCAGATGGAAGAGTTGGGTTCTGAGTATTTTGATGAGCTGCTATCAAGGTCATTTTTTCAACTTTCAACTGGAAATAAATCAAGGTATCTAATGCATGATCTCAACAATGACCTAGCTCAGTTTGTTGCTGGCCTAACGTATCTTTGTTTGGATGATAAAATGGTGAGTAATGAGCAGTACAAGGTTTCTGAAGAGGCACGACACGTATCATTCATTTCCCATCGCTATGCTGATTTCAAAACATTCAAGGCTCTTAATGCAGCTCGGGGTCTTCGCACCATCTTAATGGAGCCCAGGGTTTTCCAAGACTTTCCAAAGTTACCGTACTTACGAGCACTGTCTTTTAATGGGTATTACACAAGAGAGGTTCCAAAATCAATAGGTGATCTTAATCACCTCCGATATCTTGATTTTTCAAGGACTTACATCACAGACTTGCCGGAATCTGTTTGTGACCTCTATAACTTGCAAACACTATTATTACATGGCTGCAGTAAGCTTGTTCAGTTGCCCTCAAACATTCGTAGGTTGATCAATCTACGACATCTAGACATTGTTGGTACACCAAGCTTAACAGAGATGCCATTGGGGATTGGTTTGCTGACTCATCTTCGCACACTGTCAAAGTTTATTATTGGCAAGGGCGATGGGCAGAAAATAACAGAGTTGAAGGGACTACACCATCTCCAAGGAACGATTTCAATAATTGGCATTGAGAAGGTGATGAACGTGCAAGATGCTATGGAGGCAAATTTATTGTGCAAGGAGGGTCTTCATGGATTGGAGATGAACTGGAGTGAAACCTTTGGTGGTACTCGAGAAGGACGACTTGAGCTCGAAGTACTTGAAGCGTTAAGGCCTCAAACAGGATTGGCGAGTCTGAAAATTCATTTCTATGGTGGTCAGAAATTTCCTAGTTGGGTTGGGGATCACTCGTTCTGTGATATGGTGAAGGTGAGATTGATTGGTTGCAAAAATTGCACATATTTACCGCCACTAGGACAATTAACTTCACTCAAGGAGTTGTGGATTGAAGGCATGGATGGGGTGAAAGAAGTGGGTCCGGAGTTTCTGGGAAGTTGCTCTCCTCATAATGTTGCTTTCCAGTCACTCGTAGTTCTAAGCTTTTGGGATATGAAAGGTTGGGAGGAATGGTGTGTTGATGAAAATATAGGAGCATTCCCAAGCCTACAAAAGCTGAAAGTGTCATGGTGTAGGAAACTTAAAAAGGTTTCACTTCCAAAGATTCCATCACTTGTATCGTTAGAATTGATGAGTTGTGGGGAGATGATTCTAAGGAGTATGGTTGGGGTTGGCTCTGTTAAGAAGTTGGAGATTTGGTTTATATCAGGGCTCAGTAAACTAGATGAAGGGATTATTGAGTGTTTGGGAGGAGTTGAGGATCTAATTGTTCGTTATTGTAATGATCTGAGATATTTGTGGGAAGAAGAAGTTGCATGTCAGATACTAAGGAAATTGAAATCGCTTAGAGTAATTGGTTGTGAAGAACTAGAATTGTTGGGAGATGAAGAGCAACTGCTACCTCACAATCTTGAGAGTTTGTATTTATTTGGTTGTGAAAAGCTTGAGAAGATGCCGAATTGGCAAAACAATCTCACGTCTCTGAGGCGATTGTACATCTATAATTGTAAGAAGCTGAAAGATAGCTTGGTATCAACAACATATTTGGAGCATAAAATTGAAAAGCAGGGGGAAAGCAGGGGGAGCTACAGAAGACTCGGAGAATATGAATTCTCTAATCCCGTGGAGGTTGAAATTGATTGATGTCCAAGTCTTAAATGGTTTCCCATGGGCAAGAAGGTACCCACAACTCTCAGGCATCTCTCTGTCACAATTAGGGTTCCTGCTGATTTGGGGATGACAGTTGGAATTGGAAGATGGTTGCAGTGTTGTCGTTTTGGGTTAAGGGAATAAGTTGAGCGAATGATAAAGGTAAATTCATCTGTTTCTTCTCCCCCAATTCATAATTCACTCCTAAATTCATAATTCACTCCTAAATTGATAACAATATTTTTCCTGAATCTTCTTTTCTCTCTCTTAATCTCTCTCTCTCTCTCTCTAACTTATTCTCTCTCTAATTTCATCTGTTTCTTCTCCCCCAATTCATAATTCACTCCTAAATTGATAATTCAATTCTAATTAATTGGATTATTTCTATCTCTTTAACCCAACCCATAACACTCTCAATTTGTAATTGTGAGAATTTAAACCCAACCCATAACACTCCTAAATTGATAATTCAATTCTAATTAAGTTGGATTATTTGCTCTTGCTTGATTTTGCTCTTGCATGGTCCTGCCAAAATTTCTCAACTTCTGCCTACATAAAATACCCCTGTTCCTGTTTTCTTTGCATTCTTAAGCCTTTTGTTTTTTGTAACTACAGGAATAGGCTGACGTCTCTAAGGATTGACTATCTGTGATTGGGAGGAACGCCAGAACTTGCCACATCAGCAATGATTGCAGCCAAGAATTGAAATCTATGGGGTCATGGACATAGCTCATATCTTATACCCTTTGCCACGAGCAAGAAGCAGCTCATAATGTCAAAGTTCTTTCCGTTTTTGGTTTCGGAGGAGTCGGAGCCTGACAAGGTTTATCAGTAGTTCTTGTTCTTAATTGGTAAGTTACTAGATTCTCATGCACATATTTATTGCCATTTCATGATCATTCTCCTTTCCTGAACTTTATCCAAGTCTCCTGTGTTAGGGTGCAAGCAACTTTACGGAAGATCTCTATTGCAGAATAGCAAATGTGATTATTGATTCCCCGGAAATGTAATTGAGGCATATGAAGCACTTTGAGCGAATGATAAAGGTAAATACGCTCATATACTATATTATCTCTAATAGAAACTAATGCTCATGTACTATTTTTTTATTAACGGACTTCATTAATATGTTAATCTCTAATGGATACCCTATTCATTTAGCTTCGGAATAAGTAAACAAAAGTTTGGATGCTATGCATATTCCTGATTTATGAGCTGGCGGCTACTGAGCTTATGTGCATGGAGGCTATGACCAAGAAGCAAAACAAGGAAAAGGATCATGGAATTATGTTGGTCAAACTACACTGCAATCTTTATTTGTTCTTTTATGTCCCTCTTGTTTTCTTGTCAAAGGTTAGTTTAACTCATTTATTAAAAAAACCCGGACTCATCTTCATGCATGCCATTCTCTTAATTTTATCTTGTTTGAATGTTGAAGCAGAGACTTGCGAGTAAAATTCAAGAATGAAGGGAAGGAGCTGCCTCAGGCCCCACATTGAAAGAAGGCAAATACACGACATACAGTCCCAAATGCATATGGAAAACGAGCTTTATCATCTATGACTATAACCAAATCTTGGACCTCGATCACATTAACACAAACGTACCATAATCTTGGAGAATGGTAAATTTTTGACCGGAGAAATGTTGAGGAGACAGAGCTATCAGTGATGGATGCATCTGATTGCCAGGCATCAGGAAAGGCTTCATCAGCTTGTGTGCCTATCCAGACTGCAAACATAAACTCTCCCTTTGTTTTCTCCCCTTGTCTGTCCTCGAGCCGATACCATTCCGGAGCCAAAGGACTATCTGGTGGGACCCGCGTCAGTATATCATGAAGTTCGACACGAACAAAGCCAACATAGTCATCTTTCATTATATCCTTATCCTTAACCACAAGGTCCAACATAGATGACTGCATTCTCTCTTTCGAGAAGGCGAAAACTATATTCCACTCGGGCTTAGAAGTTTTCTCAAAATGACGTGTGACTCCTTCATAGTTTCCAAGTCTCACTTCGACATAAGGGTCAAGACTCCCCGTGACATCTTTGGAGGGTAGGTCCCGTGCTTTCACGACTCGAACAAAAAGAAACTGCATTGGCTCAACAAGATCATACGTGCTGGCTCTCTTGTCACCATGCACAACTCTTCCCCCAACAACTTGTCCACCTCCAAGAAACGGGCTGGTTTCTTTAACTGCATATTCAAGTGGCTGTGATGAAGAGCCTGAGTACATTCGAACTATTTTAGGAGCCTGAGGATTAGCTCTCATCTGCTCAACCCCATATGCTCCTGGCTGCTCTGTGGTTGAAAATTGTGGCTTTTGCTGAGGGTAATTTGGGTTTGGTAAATGATTAAATGTGTGTCTTGAACCTCTCGACTCTCTTGACTCATACACATCCGGCACATAGTCGGACACTTGCTGGACCAGTGGGATTGATAAAAAGCTCAAGCAGTGGGGAAATATATTGTCGAGAATTAAGGCGGTGTTGAGGGACGCAGAAGACAGACAGTTTACAGAGCCATCTGTTCAAGAGTGGTTGAGTGATGTTCAGAATCTGGTTTACGACATTGAAGTCTTTGTGGACGATTTCGGCTCTGAAGCTCGGGGTTGCCAGGTGGTAGATGAACCTGAATCAAGCCGCCCCAGTAAGCTACATATGTTTTTTTTCTGGTGTATTTTATAACATCAATCGCACTGCTTCTAGGCTCAGTTGATAAGAGTGATGGGAAGAAAAGAAAATATCGGAGTTGAAGGGCCTGCACCATCTCCTAGGAACACTCACCATCTCCTAGGAACACTATCCTTAATTAGGATACAAAATGTTGTATCAATTTAATGATAAAAGTATCAATTTCATTTTTATGAATATAATTATTATTACAACTTATTAATGATAATAGTATCATTTTCATTTTTATTTATTTATTGCCCATCTTTTACATTATTTATTTCTATAAACCTATTAATTAGGTAAAACAAGTTTCAATATATGAATAAAATAGAAATTTGATTGTTATTAAATCAAAAGAGACAATTATTTTGAAGCCAAATTTTCCTCCTAAAAATAACTAAAAATTATTATTTTTAAATATAATATATAAAATAAGAATAAAAAATTTGATTTGGGAGCAAGTATAGAGGTAAAAAGAAAAAAATAAAAAGTGGGTAAAATTGGTGCCCACAAGAAAACCACATACCAATTCAACTTAAAATCCTCTTAAAATAATACTTCCCCTGCCCCGGGTCCTACTTTTCCTTACATACATGATTATAATTCAAATATTTTAATTCATATAATTATTGACTTGTCATAGCAATTACTATACATTCACTCCAAAATATATAGAAAAAATTACCTCTTAATCCCTTAATAATATGAATTTTACATTTTAGAACAAGGACATTTCTAATTTACGTTCTAATCCTACCCAAAAAATATATTACCATATAATCCCTCAATCCACTAACCCAAAATAAACCCCTACCCCTCTCATCAAACGCACACAAAACAAACACCCACTCACCTCCTCTCTCTCTCTCTCTACCCCCATCTCTCCGGTCACCTCCTCCGGCTTTCACCGGCGACCCTCGTTCACCCCCCCGCTTCCCATATACGGCCATCCTATTCTGTCTCCTACCATCTTCTTCATAATCAGCTCGTATTCAAATACCGACGTCTCCTCCTCTGTTCTCCGACAATCTCGTTTTATGCACTATTTCATAGGTAGGCCATTTGTAGCAGATCGACCCAAGTCTTCTTAGAACTGCGACAAAAAATCACCATCTCTGCTGCCAAGCTTGAAGTACAAACTAGATCTGATCGTCTTTTTCAGTAAACAAATAGATCGTCTTCTCCGACAAACAAACGATGGTCACCATCTTTTCCGGCCAAGCTTTCTTTCGTTTGACTCACATCCTTGATCAACCAGTCCTAGTCCCTCGTGTCCGACCATCTGAAAGCTTCGCATCATCTGGTTATCTGAGTGATGGTGAAATGATGGAAACTCTCTCTCTCTGCCTCATCGTTAACACCGCAGCAAGTCCCAAGTTGATTTGCCGTCCGGTTCTCTCCTTACTGCAGCAACTCTCGGCCATCAATCGCCCCATACACCCCAAATGTTAGGTTGTCGAGCCTGGGCGACCGATATTCACAAGATAAAGGGTTTGAAGGAATGTATTACTCCACTCCAAATCTCAGATTACATCTTAGAACTTTATTCATGAAATGAAAAACTTTGGTTTGCTTTGTATTCCAAAAAAAAATTACTCAGTCTAAAGGATGGTAACTGTGTAATCTATAAGCACTAAAAGAAATACCATTTCTTAATGCATTTAAGGTGTTTGCATTTTTGCCTCAACGAAGATCAAGTTGTGGTGTGCTCTAGGTGTTTGTATTTTTTCCTAGTCCAACATAAGGTGAATGATATTTTGGATTGAATGTATTAAAAGAAATAACCACATAATGAATTGTAAGTGTCATGTTCTTTGATGGATTCTTGACTGAATTTGGCTACTACATTGTGGTCTGGCTGTCTCGAATCAAAGCAACATGGCAACCAGATAAATTCATATGACCTTTTTCTCATTCGGGTGATGGATAGCACGAATGTGAAGGAAAGTATATGAATTGAATTTTTGTCGTTTGGGTTGCCACTAACTTATGGTTGCTGCTCTTGTTCTATTTTCATCATTTACTCAACCTAACTAGTTACTCTTCTTTCTAAAAAAAATAGTCATTTTAGTTTTAATTTTAATGATTTATTTAATTGATCTTTAACATTTTTTTAATTAACTATCTTAAATTTATGGGGTTGACAAATTTATGAATTTTAAACAAATTATTAGTGCTAGTGTATAAGAGATGCATCAATAACATCTCCAAATGTTGGTCGCAGAGGTTTGATCGTCGGTCGGAGTTGATCGCATTCTCGGTTGACAACTAAGAACAATTGAGAAGTTCTCATATGTTCACCGAGAAACTAATAAAACCTAAGATTTCTCTGAGATATTCTTATTTGTTGTTTATTAATACATTTTGAACAACTAAGAACTTCTTTACAAAACAATAAGTTCTCAATTGTTGGTTGACGAAGTTCGTCGTCGACTGGAGTTGTTCCTGTTCTTAGTAGTTTAGTTGACAACTAAGAATTAACTGATAAGTTATCAGTTGTTTATTCACCGGAGTTGATCGAGTTCTTAGCAGTTTAGTTGACAACTGATAATTTACTAATAACTTTTCAGTTTGGTGGTCCCTGGAGTTGATCGTGCTCTTATTAGTTTAGTTGACGACTAAGAACTTACTATTAAGTTCTCAGTTGATTGGTCGCCGGAGTTGGTGGTCTCCGGAGTTGATCTTGTTCTTATTAGTTTAGTTGACGACTCATAACTTGCTGTTAAGTTCTCAGTTGTTTGGTCACCGAAGTTGATCGTGTTGTTAGTAGTAGTTTAGTTGATAACTAAGAACTTACTGATCAGTTCTCAGTTGTTTGGTCGCAGAATTTGGTGGTCGTCGGATTTGATAGTGTTCTTATTAGTTTAGTTGACAACTGAGAACTTAATGATAAGTTAAGTTCTCAGTTGTTTGGTTGTCCGAGTTGGTGATCGCGGAGTTGATCGTGTTGTTAGTAGTTTAGTTGACAACTAAGAACTTACAGATAAGTTCTTCGTTGTTTGTTCCCCGTAGTTGATCATGTTCTTAGTAGTAGTTTAGTTGACAACTGAGAACTTACTGATAAGTTAATTCCTCAATTGTTTAGTCATCAGATTTGGTGTTAGTCGTATTCTTAGTAGTTTAGTTGACAACTGAGAACTTACTGATAAGTTCTCAATTTGTTTGGTCGCCGGAGTTGATGGTCTCCGGAGTTGATTGTGTTCTTAGTAGTTTAGTTGACAACTGAGAATTTACTGATAAGTTAAGTTCTCAGTTGTTTGGTCGCCGTAGTTGATCGTGTTCTTAGTAGTTTAGTTGACAAATGAGAACTTACTGATATTTTAAGTTCTCAGGTGTTTGGTCGCCAGGGAGGTCGCCAGATTTGGTGGTCGCCGGAGTTGATCGTGTTCTTAGTAGTTTAGTTGACAACCGAGAACTTACTTATATGTTAAGTTCTCAGTTGTTTGGTCGCTGTAGTTGGTGATCACCGGAGTTGATCGTATTTTTAGTAGAGACAACTGAGAACTTATTGATAAGTTAAGTTTTCAGTTGTTTGGTCGCCGAAGTTGGTGGTCGCCGGAGTTAATCGTATTATTAGTAATTTAGTTGACAACTGAGAACTTACTGATAAGTTAAGTTCTCGGTTGTTTGGTCGCCGGAGTTGGTGGTCGCCAGAGTTGATCGTGTTCTTAGTAATGTAGTTGACAACTGAGAACTTACTGATAAGTTCTCAATTGTTTGGTTGCCGAAGTTGGTGGTCGCCGGAGTTGATCATGTTCTTAGTAGTTTAGTTGATAACCGAGAACTTACTAATAAGTTAAGTTCTCAGTTGTTTGGTCGCCGGAGTTGGTGGTCGACGGGGAGGTCGCCGGAGTTGGTGGTCGCCGGAGTTAATCGTGTTATTAGTAGTTTAGTTGACAGCTGAGAACTTACTGATAAGTTAAGTTCTCAGTTGTTTGGTCGCCGGAGGTCGCCGGCGTAAAAAAAAGGTTGCCGGAGTTGATAGCTACCAGAGGTGTTGAAGGGAAAAGATGGGGAGGGTGACATAAGGTGATGGTCTTTGGATAGAAAGTAAATTGATAAAAACGGTGTACTTAGTAAAATAATGGGAGGGTGAACTTAGTAAAATGATTGGAGGGTGTATTTATTAAGCTAGGGATTATATGGTTAGATGAAATATTGCTTGTATTATAAGGTAAAATTGATAAGTTTGAGGAATTATATGGTAAATCCCCAAAATATAAATCCAAGAATGATAACATATACTCCCTCCGTCCCACATTAGTTTTACACATTTACTGTTGAGAACGGAAAATAAGGAGTGAATATATATAATGTTATTAAAGTAGGAGTTGTGAGTGGGTAGGAGAGAGAAAGTGGGTTGAGAATAGTAAGTGGATAGTTGTTGTGAGTATGACAAGTGGGTCCCATGAATAAAGAAGTATTAAAAAGTTTCCTTTTTAAGGAAAGTGTGACTTTAAAGTGGGACGCCCAAAATAGCAAAATGGGTAAGGTTTTATGGGACGGAGGGAGTATTTATTTTGAGATTAATTGCATTGCACCATTTACTACCAGCAAGAACAACTTAGGGCCTAAAGTGCCTAAATAAGGCTTGAAGTCTTATATAGCAGATCCCTAATTGGAGTCTGACTTTCCATTTTTAACAATTTAGGGACTAAAGTGCCTAAATTTTCTCAATTTAGAGCATTTGACGGAATACGTAAAAAATTCAGTTAAACCTTCATGTGCAATGAACATGCAACTTTATAGAGGGTAATCTAGTAATTTTATGGGGCAAGACCCAAAAATAACAATATTATACAGTTTCCAGGCCCTAAATTGATATAAACCTAACTTCGTGTCCCAATTTGGATAGAGTACACCCCAACTCAAGCCCCAATATATTTGAGAATAAATTATAAGTTTAGACCATATTTGTCATTAAAAAAATTTAATGTTTATAATTTAATTTCAAATTTAGGATTTTTAGCTTGCACATTAATTTATAGTTTATGATTTAATTTAAGATTTATGATGTACACATCAATTTAAGTTCTTCAGTTAATTTATGATACTTGGTGTGAAGATGAACAGGAGATTGGAGACCTTGCTGTGATGCACTTCACCAACATGTTTTCCTCAGAAAATCATGAAGTAGATGAATCTTTATTTGCACATATTGAACCCAAGGTGACTCAAGAAATGAATAAGCAACTTACTGGTAGCCCGGAGGAAGAGGAAATTTGGCAGGTAATTAATTCCCTAAATCCTAATAGTGCACCTGGTAGTGATGGTTTCAATGGGCATTTTTATCAAGGTTGTTGGCCTATAATAAAAGATGTGGTGGTAGCTGCAACTAAAGAGTTTTTTGATGGTCAGAATCTTCACAAAGGTTTTGCCTCAAATGTTATTGTGCTCATTCCTAAGGTGGCTAAACCTGAGGAATTCAAAGATTTAAGGCCCATTAGTTTGTGTACTTTCTTCGGTAAAATTCAGTCTAAAATCATAACTTTAAGACTAGCGAGATTTTTGCCAACTTTGATATCTCCTAAGCAAGTAGGATTTGTGAAAGGTAGAAGCATTCAAGAAAACATTGCCTTAGCTTATGAGGTGGTTCATAGAATCGATAGAAAGGTGGCTGGACATAATGTGGTGTTCAAACTTGATATGTCAAAAGCCTATGATAGGATGGAATGGGACTTTCTCATTAAAGCTCTGGTTACTTATGGCTTCAATGACATTAGTGTGCAACTTTTCAGGAGAGTGTTACAAGGGAATAGGTATTCCATAAGAATAGAGGGGAAATCATATGGTTTTTTTTGAATCAACTAGAGGAGTTAGACAAGGGGATCCACTTTCTCCACTGTTGTTCATTTTGGCTCAAGAGGTTTTGTCATTAAATCTGAAGAAGGCTGTTCAAGAGGGAGTATTCAAACCCTATAACCATAACAGGGGTGGAGGTTTGATTACTCATTTATTATATGTTGATGACATGGTTTTATTTTGCAATGGGAAACAAAGGTCTATCGAAGGTCTTAGACAATTGTTAAGCAAGTATGAGAGATCTTCTGGGCAACTAATCAATCTGGACAAAAGTGGCTTTTATACAGCCTCTTATGTGAGCAGAAGGGATAGGGGAAATATAGCTCGATGGTCAGGATGTCAACCAAGTGCTTTCCCTATGAGATATTTGGGAGTTCCTTTATTTAAAGGAAGAATGAAGAGGGAATACCTAGCAAATTTGGAAAGAAATATATCGAAAAGAATTGGAGGATGGAAAACAAGGTTGTTGAGTTTTGGGGGGAAACTAACTTTGCTGAGTTCTATTCTAACTAGCACCCCTTTGTATACTATGGGAGTTCTCAAAATTCCCAAAACTGCCATAACTCAGTTGAACAGCCTTTTTGCAAATTTTGTATGGAACAATGGGGTAGAGGAAAAGGTACACCGGCTTTCTTGGAGAAAGGTCTGTACACCTAAGGAGGAAGGAGGGCTAGGCATCAGAAACTTAGAGGAAGTAAATGCTGCCTTGATCACTAAATTGGCATGGACTTACTTACAAGGGCAGTCTCTATGGGCTAACTTTATGCAGGATAAATTTCATGGTACAAAATCAACAGTGACATCTCACATCTGGAATGCAGTGGTTGAAATCCTCCCAAGTTTGTCACATCATAGTATTTGGGAGGTGGGAGAAGGAAATATTAGTTTTTGGAACACAAACTGGATTGGGATTGTGCTAGGAGGCAATTCAACAGACAATTTAAGTGTTAAGGAAGGTTTGGCACAGATTGAGGAGATGAGACCTTTTATTCCTAGCCAATTTCATGAAGATATTCTAAGAGTTAAAACAAAACAAGGAGAATCTGATGTTTTGAGATTCACTCTGTCCAATTCAGGAAGGTTTGAAACTGGGATTTGGTGGCAGTTTATAAGGAGAAAGGATGAACAAGTCAAATGGGGAAAGAAAATTTGGCATAATTGCATTCCAACAAAAGTAAGTTGTTTTGGTGGAGGATGTGCTTAAATGGCTTGGCTGTTGATGAAAGATTGCAAAGAAGAGGAATTGCCTTTTCTAATTATTATGGTGTTGGTACAAATATGAAGGGTGAATGAGGCTTTACATAATGATCATTTTGGAAATTTTGCTTAAGAAATGTATAGAAAAGAATGTTTGGTAAATGAAAAAAAAAAGTGTTATACATATAAACCTAAAAAAAATTGTAATTCCTTATCTCTAATATAATCATAGAATTTAATTTAATTATTTTATTAAAATGACAAGATCGACATTACACTCAATTAGAATTTATGATATGCACATTATTTCAGTTAGGATTTATGATATACACATTAATTTAAACTAGTGTAACACCCGTCCATGAAACGCACGGCCATAACACATTGACAAAAACAGAGTCATAAATAAAAGAGTCAATATAAATATAAGGATAAATATTAAATTGAAATGATCCCAATATTATCATTTGTAGATTACATATTCTTAGACAAATAACATGAACCAAAAAAGAATTACTAAAGTTAGTAGGTAGTATAAGAGAATGAATCCAAGAAATCTACTAACAATGTAAATCTTATTAAGTGTTAATCAAAGACTTACTCATTACAACATCATCTCTGAAAACTAAAAAGTACCCCCTCCGTCCCAAAATGAATAACCAATTTTTCTAAATTTATTTTTGATAGAGAGCAAATTAAAAAAAATGGTCATTTTTATAGGACAGATGTAGTACAAATTAATTTTTGATAAATACTAAAAAAAATGTAAAATCACTGAATAATTATTTATTACAACAGATGTTGCCAAACGTACGCAATGAACTATGCAAACAATCCAAAAAACCGATCAATGCCAGGGTGGCTTCATGAATCATAATGGGAGATACCAACGTCGACGTTTTTCTTAGTAATGGCATCTCGAATCCAGGATCGCTATTTTCTTCATTAGCTCAGCCATTTATGGATCTAGTTGACATCCAATATCCATGAGTAGTAGGGTTTCGATTCCTTTTTTATATGCTCGAAGGTGATACATTTACAACCAAAACAAACACACCATTTATGTACTAAATAGCAAAAAAAGGTAAAAAGAAATGAATAGAGTACCTAGGGAAGGAGAATCACAATCCATAGACAATGACAATGCTTTGCCCAAACCAAAACAAACACCTTTTTGTACTGAATGGTGATTCAGAACACTATTATTCTCCATGAGCGGTCTAGGCTTAAAGAGGGAAGTCCCGTAGCAAATATACAACCAGTACTTTCGAACTCGGAAAAAGATTAAGCTAAGGGAAATTTAGCTTAACCTTGTCATTCTACTTTTTTATTTCGTTATCAAAAGTCTTAACTTCCACTTACGTAGCTTCTGGTCTTCCATAATCATAAGCTGGTCCCAGATTTCCATTAAAGTAGAAAAGGGTTTTCGCACACCACGAGGTCTGCGACAATATTTCCAAAAATGAAAATGATTAGATTGCAAGACCAAGCAACAGTTGTGCACATAACTCAAATGAAGTTATCAAACCAATTACTCTCTCCTCACCAAACAAATAGTCTCATTTTTGAAATTTCTTTTTTGGGCATCATCCCAATAAGCCGTGGTCGAGTTTTTGTGCTTTGAATTTGTATTACCCCAATGGACCAACATCATGCTGCTCCATACTCCTCCGTCATGTAATACTTGACACGATTCGCTTGCACGGGAATTAAGGAAAAAGTAAAAAGGTTGATGTGTTGTGAGTGTAGATAGTTAAGTAGGAGAGAGAATGAGTGGAGAGAATAGTAAATTATAATGGTGTTGTGAGTATTAAAATAATGTAGGAGAGAGAATGAGTGGAGGGAATAGTAAAGATTCTTTGCCATTTTAGGAAGTGTGACTTATCAGTGGGACGCCCAAAATGGAAAAGTGTGTCAAGTATTGTGGGACGGAGGGAGTATCTCTTTTGGAGCATAGCAAGCACCTTCGTCCCAAGAAAAAGACTGCATAAGAATATCAAGAAATAGTCATTACCAATAACTGGAAAAAAACAAAAAAAGGCGAAAAAAGGGTTAACGTCAAAGGTTATTTCTTATTGAAAATCATTTTGAACTTTAGAATCCAGGCCTTACCCAGATGTGATCTCTTCCTGAGGAGCGGTTCCATAAAGGATGATGCTCAATAATGTGATCATAAGCCTATTTATAAAGTTCCAGAGTAAGAGAGCTTCTCAACCCCTGATGTGCCTGAAAGTAAAAAAAAATAGAGTTGAAAACAAAAAAAAAAAGCTAATTATTAAGAAATTTGATTATTTTGAGTCCTAGGCTTGGCAAAAATACTCCATTATTCAAAAATGTGATCTGCAAGCAAATACACACAATTTCCCATTAAATAAGTACAATATAGTATAAATGCCAACAAAAAAAGATTGTGTTTATTGATTTTACTCAATTGGAATGACTTGAAAAAGTAGACAAAAGAGTTTCTCTGCATGAGTAGAAGTATCTTGTTGTGCAACCTTTTAGGAGCTCCCTCAAGTTTACACCATATCTTTCGGTAGTCAAAGTTACAGGGTGACTTTTGGTTTTGTCATATGGGGTAGATAAATCGTCTCCAAGCTTCCTTCCAACATGGAATGATTGATATGCTTCAGTAAATTCATTGGACATTACAAATCTATAAGGCTCATCTCTTCGTATCCAATACTGCTTCTGATATTTCTTTGATGTCACCTCTTGGAGGAAATCAGCCACACCATTTCTCTCTAGACATTTGAAACCCATATGTTCGAAAAACTCGAGCATATGTACACGTGGTCCCTGATGAACTATCTTACTATCAAAGAGAAGAATAATGTCATCAAATAAATCGTATGTTTCATGAGCAGGCTGGAGGAGAGAAATGACAGCAGTGCCCTCGAGAATGTGTAGAAATTGCTGAATGGACTTCACAATTTGATAAGTTGTAGAACTATCTAAACCAGTAGATATCTCATCTATAAAAAGAGCTTTTGATGGCCCAATCAACATTTCACTTATATTTTTTAGTGAAAACAACCAATAATTAGTCTCCATACAACCACAAAGGTACAATTTTGATTTAAATTAGAAATGGCGCTTTTGTTACCTGTTGTAGAACTATCTAAACCAGTAGATATCTCACCCATTTGCGTAAAATTTTAGCTCCGTACTGATTTCAGTAATTCTTCAAAAATGCCAAAATCACATAGTTCAGTTGAGAGTCAACTTTTTACAAATCCATGGTGCAACTTGATCACAATAATGTGATTTTAGTAAAAGGTTCACAGAAATAAATATAGAATCCTGGATGAAAAAAGAGTTATTATAAATATAAAAGTTAATTTAGAAAATATTTTTTTAGAACCCGACTAATTAGGCGTTTGATTAAACATCTAGTTTTGCAGGCATATAATGGTTAGAGGTCTTTTTTTTTTTAAAGTAAAGCAGCATCTAGGAACAGTTTTATTTACAAAATGTCATTTATTTGGGAAAAAAATTCTTTCATAAAAAATTCGTTTATGCACGGAGGAAGTTTAACAAACCACAAAAGAGCTTTTCTTAAAAAAAAAATATACCGAAAGAACTTCAAAAGCGAGCAAAGCTTATCACAGTCAAACAAACTTACTTCTATCATCGAGTCTAGCTTCAAAATCTTACCCATTTACTGAATCTGCTGTTAATTCAACTTCACATAATGCAGCTTGCTCTCTTAAGAACTGAAGAAAACATCAAATGCATATTGTAAAGCAAAGGGAAACATATATCTGAAGTGTATCCATATTAAGAATAACGGAAACCTACTCTCATGATCTTATGCCTGGCACTACGTGTTTTTGCATGTTGCAGCCACTCCGTGTGCCTTTGAAAACACATTTACTTGAGCGTTCCTGCAAATGAAGGAATCAGTGAGCGAACAGGAAGTAACCAAAGACAAGAGATCATTTTTACAAGTTTAAAGCTCATTAACAACAATAATAACAACTTGAGAGGAAGACAAATAGGAATGCTATTCATAATTGTGCCTTTCCAAGCACTGCAAATGCTCATCAAGTAATGACAATCACCAAGCATTTCTATTGCGAGAATAAGTACTAACTCAGTTAATGCAAGATTATAGACTATGCTATTGTGAGAAATCAATAATAATTTCGAATATAATTGCTAAAAAAATCATTAAGAATTTCAAAAAGGGTTTTCAATTTCAAAGCCCTAAATTTTAGGGATTTAGAAATTTAGGGAATTGAGTTTAGGATCGGAGGGAGAGATGATTAAGGGAGAGAAATAAGTACCTTAACTTGTGAAATGCCAGGAACAATAACCTGAGCTGGGAAATCATTCAACAAAGAGCACTTATCAATTTCAACTTCACGAAGCTTAAACTTTACAGAATCAACAGAAAAGACGTGTAGTAGACGAAGCGAAAGAACACATGATTTTGGTCAGCACAGGGCACAAGACCAACTTCATTGTTAGAAATTCAAATATGTCAAAATAATTCGGGTAAAGATATTTATGCATTTCAATAGCTCAAGAAATTTAGGAAATTGAGTTTAGGGTCAGAGGGAGGGAGAGATGATTAAGGGAGAGAAATAAGTACCTTAACTTGGTCTAAACAGCGACGAACACCGGACGGAGAGGGATAGCCGAGCTGCTTGTGGGTGGTAATTGCGGTGAAATCTGAGGCGATGGAGAAGGATTAACCGGCAATCGCATGGAGGAGGAAGAGGGATAAGTTGTGTGGTTTAGGGAATCGATAGAGAGGGAGAGATAGTGTAGGGACGTGGGAGAGAAGAGAGAACAGCGGCGAATCTGGAAGGAGAGAGAGAGAGGGTATACTGTATACGGAATATAAACAGTCTTTGGCTTATCTTGTACGCTATAGGCGGGGCAATTTGGGTATTTAGAAAGTATTGAAGTTTGAGCGGGAAAATGGGTGCTTGCACTTGCCTCATTATATAGTAACTAGTGCTACACTCGTGCGTTAAACGCACGGATAAAAAACTATTTCAAAGAAAGTTATAAATTGTAGGAGAAGTTGCTCTCCATAGAGCACGTTACACATCTATCCCTTTTATTTTTCCCCTTTTTCTTTATAGCAAGTCACTATCTTACAAATGTGAAATGACAAAATGGACCAAGTTTCCAATTCCAAAAATGGTTGTGAGCGGGAAACGAAAATGGAAAGCTTTCTTGAGAAATTAAGGAGCTATGAAAAGTCTTAGATAAGGAGTCATTTGGCGGTGATTAGGCGCCCTAGGCGTGACCTTGGCGCCTTAGGCGTGACCTAGGCGCGCCCAACGCCAAGAAAGCTGGTGTTCACAAAGGAGCCAAAGGCCCCAAAATTTATACTATTTCATTTCCTAGCACTATGCTAAGGCCTCTCAATATATACTACTCCATTTTCTAGCATTTCAATTCCTAGACGATGTGTGATTAATGTCCAATTTGGTTTTCAAATGCTAAGGCCTCTCAATATATACTACTCCATTTCCTAGCATTTCAATTCCTAGACGATGTGGGATTAATATCCCATTTGGTTTTCAAATGCTAAGGCCTCTCAATATATACTAAATGGAAAGCTTTCTTGAGAAATTAAGGAGCTATGAAAAGTCTTAGTTAAGGAGCCATTTGGCGGTGATTATGCACGCCCTAGGCGCGCCCAACACAAAGAAAGCTGGTGTTCACTAAGGAGCCAAAGGCCCCAAAATTTATACTACTCAATTTCCTAGCATTTCAATTCCTAGACGATGTGGAATTAATATCTCATTTGGTTTTCAAATGCTAAGACCTCTCATTCTCTCAATATATACTACTCCATTTCCTAATATTTCAATTCCTAGACGATGTGAGATTAATATCTCATTTGATTTTCAAATGTTAAGGCCTCTCAATATATACTAAATGTAAAGCTTTCTTGAAAAATTAAAGAGCTATGAAAAGTCTTAGTTAAGGAGCCATTTGGCGGTGATTAAACGCCCTAGGCGTGACCTAGGCGCGTCCAACACCAAGAAAGTCGGTGTTCACTAAGGAGCCAAGGGACCCAAAATTTATACTACTCCATTTTCTAGCATTTCAATTCCTAGACGATGTGGGATTAATATCCCAATTGGTTTTCAAATGCTAAGACCTCTCAATATATACTACTCCATTTCCTAGCGTTTCAATTCCTAGACGATATGGGATCAACATCCCTCAAATTTTTCAAATTTTATTTCGGGTTATTAAAGGGGGTGTGTTTAGTAAATGAGTAATGAACCTAGCTTCTATTTAGTATCGGTTCTAGTTTGAGCGGGAACATAGGGGGTGTACTGAAATGCTTTGCACTTCAGCCTTTCCATAGTTATAGATTTCGTATAGGAAATCGAAGGGAGCATAGACAAACCATCAAGCTTGATGTTCACAGTAATGGCATTATTAATGGGGATTTTGTGTGGAGTTTTTGGAATTGGTGGTGGAATGCTTATAAGCCCACTTCTACTTCAAGTTGGAATAGCACCTGAAGTAAGTTTCCCCTATCCATCTGTCACTATGCTTTAACCTCTAATACTGGTGACGATAAGGCTTTTAGATACACTTTTACTTTCTCGTGGTCCAGGTAACTGCTGCAACATGTTCTTTCATGGTGCTCTTCTCGGCATCAATGTCAGCAATGCAGTTTTTGTTGTTGGGGATGGAGGATGTTGGAGATGTCCTCATCTTTACTATCATCTGTTTCGTTGGATCGGTTATTGGCAAAATGGTAGTACAAAAAGCTATTAGAAAATATGGAAGGGCCTCCTTAATTGTGTTCTCAGTGGTTACGGTGATGGTATTAAGTACTGTTATGATGACAAGCTATGGAGCTCTCAACGTCTGGAATGATTATAAGAGTGGGGAATATATGTGATTTAAACTACCTTGTCGAATTAGACTTCGGTAATTGTTCTAATTTTCTCTTTGATTCACTGTAACCTACTTAATCATTTTGGGACTAAGGCTTTGTTGTTGCTGCTGCTGTTGTTGTTGTATTCACTGTAACCTACTTCCTTGATAATCTCTGTGTATCTAAGAAGATAACATTTTATTTGCTACACCGCTACTATTTTCTTCAATTCCTTGATAATATCTATCCATCCAGCACCAACTGCTAATGGGATCCAGGCAGCTGCCCACATTACTAACAAAACTAATGGATAGATTAAATGGTTATGGTAATTGCTACTTTCAGGCAAATATTGTCACAAACATTAAAAAGGGAATGGTATTATTTCAGTTATTTAAACAAAGTACATTTCAGAGAAATTTCCTAATCTAAGCACTAACTATGAAAAACATAAAGTCAATTTCCTAATCTAAGCACTAACTATGAAAAACATAAAGTCTGAAATTGGTTAAATGGTTTGAGTTGATTGTTTTGGTACTTGATGTATAGGGAAAGAACTAAAGTTGGTAAGAAAATATTACTAGTTGGAGAGAAGCTAATCAACCAAAAACACTCCTTCCGTCCCAAAAGCAGTATCAATTTTCTTCATTATCATGAAGAAAAATGGAGTCGGTTAGAACAGAGAGAGTGTCATTTGCCTAGAGACGGTTTGTTTACAAGAAAGATGTATGACATACTCATCTGCAGGCAAAAAATGAACAGCTTCTCTGTGAAGCAATGTACACCTGCTCAAGCAACTGGGGGTTGCAGAACATGATCCTGAGATGTATCAACTGCTGCAGGCGCAGTAAACTGCCACATGGGGACTCCAGGGTAGCCCATGAATGGTATGTACTTGCTACCAACAAAATGTCCTGAAGGTGAAAATGGGGAAGGCATTCCAGGTGGGGGAGCAGGCATGAATGCTGGTGGGGTGCTAAAGACTTTCAATTGCTGCTCAAGTCTCTCTTTCTCTGCCTTCAGTTTTTTCTTCTCGTCGCGTAGTTCATTCTTTTCAGCCTCGAACACAATTAATGTCAGTCCTAACAAATCAGAATGTGTATGCGAAATTCATAACCAACAATCATGTTACTACTTTTGATTATTATCAAAGATGCAACTATTACATCATCCAAATTGAAAATGCTAGTAAAAAAATCCATTCCTGAAGAATTTTCCATGTAAAACTGTCTTAAGATTCAAACATCTTGGGGGGAAATATATACTCCCTCCGTCCCACGTGAATGCAAACTTATTTCTATTTTGGTCCGTCCCACGTGAATGCAAACTTCCCAAAATGGCAAAGAATATTCACTATTCCACCCACTCATTCTCTCTCCTACTTCACTTTTACACTCACAACATTCTCTCTCCTCACTATTCCTCCCACTCATTCTCTCTCCTATTTAATTTTTCATACTCACAACATTTAACTTTTTCTCTTTCTTACATCATTTTTCCTTAATTCCCACACCCAAAAAGTTAGTCCACATTCACGTGGGACGGAGGGAGTATAGTATATAACAAAGAAGGGTTACCTTCAGTTCGTTAATCTTCTCCTGTAATTCCTCAGATGACGCTTTCAACTTGTTGGCTTCATCTCTTAACTGAGTCACCATTCGAACAGCATCATTCAAAATAACAGTCTTGTCCATCTTGGCAGACCTTCCAGGCTCCAGTATTGCATTTAATTCTTGGAACCTAAAGTCGAGACACATCAAACTGAAAAATAAGAGATGCAGCATGTACAATGTACAACTGCCAAGTACCTGCCAACATGCATGAGAAATGAACATGCAAACAGAACTTTGGGGACAGAAGGGAGAGAGAGTACTTGTCATTTAGTTTATCCCCCCTCTTTTTCTCTCGGCGTGCTTTTGATTCAGTTGCAGAGCATGATCCAGAGTTCAATCTACAAATACAATTTTTCAAAGGTAAGATAGAAAGAAATGAGGAAAGCGTAAGCACATATCTAGAGTTAAGAATAATGAAAAACAGCTGAAGAGGGGGAAATTCCTATGAATATTAATAAATGGAGGAAAGCAAGTCATTGAACAAAACAACAAGTTGAAAGAGGTGAAACAGAAAAAAAGATGGGTAGGCCACAAGTGTCACATTTATTTTGTTAAGCCTAGACGTGGTTGCAGAAGGTGTATAGCTCTTTTTGGAGCCATGCTCCTTAATACAATCTGATTTTCCAAATGAGTCCCCAAATTCAACACTGCAAAAACAATGAAGCATTAGGTACTGTATCCTGATTATCTATATGAGTCCAAAAATTCCAAAACACAAAAGTAATAAAAACATGATATTGGGTATACAATAAGTGGAAGTACATGGAGGTCAAGTTTGGGACTCAACAATTTGTATATAAAAATACTTCAATACACAGAAAAGTAGAATAGAAACATTTTTGAGTGCTTTTTAAAATATGCACCAAAATCATACCATAACCTTCAACTCTAAGATCTCAAGATCTTTCGATTTCTAGATTCCTACAACATATCGACAATATCACGTTCTCGTTGGAGGAAAAACAATGCTAACAATGATTATCAGAAAATGTGGTTTAGCTAGTCCTCTATCGACCAACCATTCTGTAGATCTTGATTGGTGTAACCTAATTATTCATAGTTTATGAAAACTCGTCAAGAAAAACATTCTGAAGGACAGCTCAAACCCCCCATGGGTGTTTTCCTACATGTAAATTCTTCTTTTTATTTATCATACCTTTCAATAAAAAAGCGATATCAGGTGTTATGTTCAGCGTTGGTACATAAACAGCGTGTAAGCGAATGCATCCAGGTCAGACCCGCTTGGTTGAGCAGTGAGGTCGTTAGTTACCTCAAGTGCTCCATAACGAAACCAACTTGACGCATATGGCCCTTTTATTATCGAAACTCCCTTAACATATCCTCCTGAAAACCTATTGAAAAATAGTTATTTTTCAGCCCACATCTACCACCCCAATTCCCACTTCCCTGTCAAGCCCCAAATTACCTCTAGCTCATTTGACTAATCAACAATTCAAGTTGTAAAACATTAAATTTATCAAATTCATGTCTGAACAAAGGGAAAATGACAGTCAAAGTAAATCGTACGCGAGAAGCTAGATTGCATTTTAAAAAGAGATCAAATTACAAAATAAATAAATCTACATAATTACTGGCGGCAAGTGGTGCCTCAACTTGCGTTTTGAACATCAATATACAATGATTAAAAGATAAAGAACCTTTCCAAAGAGCTCAAACTGAAAACAAAAACACAATTAAATGAGAAGAAAACAATGTACACCATAAGCTCATCTTCTGAGAAGAGTTTCAGATAAGTAAACCTCGTGGGTTAGAACCAAGATATATGATACTCCCTCGTCCCCATAATAAGTGTCACATTTGACTTCTCAACATTTTTAAGAAATGTGCTTTACTTGTTTGCACATTGCTTGTACAGCGGTAAAATGCACTAAGATTTCCTTATTTAGAAACACAACATTTATTTTGGAATAGACTTAAAAGGAAAGTGCGACATTTAATATGGGGCGGGGGGAGTATCTTAAAAAGTTTCAATGTGAAGGCCATTTACTGTAAATACTACATCGTCTGAACACATCAAATGGGGGTTAAATACCTTCAGATTTGCAGGTTAGCAACAAATAATCGTTATAATAGTAAGGTTTGAAATGTACCTGTTCCAAGTGAGATATACTCTCCATGTTGAAGTTTAACAATGTCCTTTCTATCAATGATTTCTAGGCATCCATCAGAGTGGAACCTTCCGATATCCCTAGTGTAGAACCATCGCATGCCCCTCTCATCAACCTGTATTGACGAGTCAATATAGAGCAAGCTATAATCCAGGTCAACATTCATGCATATACAAAATAAGGTTGTACCTTGTAGACTTCATTAGTTTTCTCATCATTGTTGAAGTAGCCGGAAGTTACACTGCCCCCACCAACGACTACCTCTCCTCTTGGCATTGGTTTGTCAGATGTCAAGTATCCACCTTCTTCCCAAGAAACAAGCTGTTAAAAAAAAATTAGATGGAGAGGTAGAGGGAGTACTCTAATGCTAGGAATCACTTATTACCAACTCCTATACCCAGTGATATATAGGTGGATTAGATTGATCGTTCAGCCTACATCAACTTGTATCAAATTAAAGCGGTATTCAGAACTGGGTGTCCTTACAGTTACTTAATATAGGGCATAATTTGCTCCTTTTCCTCATTTAGAAATACGGAAATCAATAATCAAACCAGATTCCAACCACATTCACGCCATATGCACAGGAACGAAATTGTGACAAATTCTATCATAGGTAAATTCATAGGATGTGAGAAAATATCTTCAAAAAGCATGCTCAAACGGCAGCTGATCTCTTTCAATGTAAAGAGACAAAAGTAAATCGAAAAAGTAAAATATCTTCAATTGTAACAAATTCCATCATATGAAAATTCCAAATTCAAATTGTAACAAATTCCATCATATGAAAATTCCAAATTCATATACAGTGAGAAAATATCTTCAAAAAGCATATTAGCATATTCAAAAGGCAGCTGAGATCTTTGAATTTAAAGAGACAAAAGTATCTACAAAAAGAAAAATACCTATCTTCCAAAAACAACAATTCAAAGATCTGAGCAGTTAACAAACAACGAAGATCGTAACAAACGCATTACAATCTGATCAACAGCAACCAAATGATTCAAAATTTAGCAGCATCTTTTCTTTTTCCCTAATTACATTGCCTCAAATGTTTAGGAATCGTTAGTTCAGCGACAATAAAATGATAAATTACCAACGTATGACCTAGAAAAATAACTAATTCTTTTATAGAGATAAAATTCATGGACAATTGTCATTGGAAGCATAAATTTTACGCAAAATTAACAAAACAAGCTACTAAATGGATGAAATTAAACGATAAAGATATATCAAAATGATTGAAAAAGAAAGAAAAATCAGGCAGGGTGGAAGAAATTTACCTTAAGCAGAGAGCTCCGGTAGGAATCCGAACCTCTCCAACAGAAACAGAGAGGAAAAGCAGAGATAGAGAGAGAAACAACACAGACAGAGAGAAAGCGGAGCAGAGATAGAGGGGCAGGGATATGCCATACGCGTCATTTATACAATTGAGAATTCAATTTGGTATCTATTAGTCCGTCCGACCCGCCAGAGGATTCGAGCCCGGCAGCAACCAAGGAGGGTGGAGGGGGTGGCAACCATGACAACAGAAGAGAGGAGGAGGCGACGACGGCGTTGGTTGCAGCAGAGGGCGGGGTGTTTTGAGGAAGAGGGAGTGACGCCAGAGATAGAGTAGTAGTAGAGAGAGAGAGAAGAAAGTGTGCATATAAAGGAATATCAAAGGACTCCGATTTATTATTTTTATGTTTTTTTTTTTGTCGGTTATCAAGGATTATTTTCGGGTCATCTATAGTATAAATGGGAACTTGTCCTTGCTACATGTACAGTACTATGAACAGTACCAACTGTCAAATTTCCCATTTTGTCCTCATTAAGTTGTCCCTTTCCCATTTTGCCCTTAAAAAAAAATTAAATTAAAAAAAAAAAAAAAACGTGTCCTCGGACACGAGCATAATTAAAAAAAAAAAAAAACAAAACAAAACAAAACAAAACGTGTCCTCGGACACGGGCTTTTACTAGTAGTATAAAAGGGGCGTATGAAGTAATTGATTTTAGGGGGGAATGAATCTATTCTTTATTTGGTCCAGGTGCTTATTTGAGCGAGAAAAAGTGGGTGTGCTGAAGTGCTCTTTGCACTTCATCCTTTATTTAGTTATAGATAGATTAATTTAAGTTCTATGATTGAATTGAGTTAAGAAATTAAATTTTTCTTAAGTTTATGGCATTACATTCTATTACCTCCATCTAATTTTATCATAAATTATTCGAAGAACGTAAATTTATCGGTACATCATAAATCTTAAAATAAATCATAGTTTAAAAATTAATGTGCAGGCTAAAAATCCTAAATTATAAATTAAATTATAAATCTTAAATTATTTTATTTTTTTAATGACAAGATATGATTTAAAATCATAATGTATATTCAAATTGGGGACTCGAACTATGGTGCACTCTTATCAAATTGGGGCCCGAAGTTAGGCTTATATCAATTTAGGGACTGAAAATTGAAAATCTTGTTAAATTGGATCTGGCCACCATAAAATTACTGAATTACCTTCTATAAAGTTGCATGTGCGTGAACATGACGACTTAACTTGATTTTCTAACGAATTCTGTCAAAAAGCCCTAAATTGACAAATTTTGGCATTTTAGGCCATAAATTGTCAAAATTGAAAAGTCAGGCCCCGATTGGGGAACTGCTATGAGACTCCATGCCCTATTTTGTAATTAACCCTTTAAAAATGTATTTTACTTGTTTGCATCATATTTGTTCGTATCATGCTAAAATTAAACTAAAACTATTTTCATAGATAGTTAGAAATATGACACTTATTTTGGAAATAAAGAAAAAAAGAAAATCTGACACACGAGGTGGATAGACTATAAAATGAAGTTATTCCCCTAAGGTTCATCACCCAATCTCTATTTCTTAAAAACCACATGCATTGGTTTGGCTTTGGAACTTTCTAACTATTAACATCTCGAGTTGAGAAACCATCCCCAACTCTCTCTCTCTCTCCTATATATATATATATATATATATATATATATATATATATATATATATATATATATATATATATATATATATATATATCCAACCCAACAATTTGTCATTCTTGTGATCTCACTCCCCTATTTTTGTTTTTGAGTTTTGTGGGTATATTTTGAAGAACCTAGATCGTATATGATCTAGATTCTTCAAACAATTCTCAGTTTTCGTTTTTCTTTCATTTTTTCGATAATAAATTGATTGGTGTGGTCTTGACAATTTTCATATTGAAGATATGTGCTTCTTACAATTCCAAATTCAAGCGACATACAAATATAATTAGTTATTCCTTCACAACAATGATAGATCGGTATCAATCATTTTTCAGATCTTAATATTTGTCATATTTCTTGTTATGTTATATACATTCTCTCATTCGTCGAGAGCCTATGTTTTCTCTCCTTCGTCGAGAGCTTTTGAATTCTCTCCAATATGTAGAGTCTCTGTGATTTGTTAGTATTTATTATTGTTACAATGGTTGGGATGATTGGTTGGGAACTTATTGCCTACCCAAATGTGTTAATTTATCATGTTTTCAAAGTCAAACTATTCCCGTGTGAAGTTTATCTGAAGGCCAATGTTACGCCGTGTCCAAATTTTGCTTGGAGAAACATTTGCCCATCTCAAGTCATTGTTCGGATAGGAAATCATTGGGGATTTGGCTTAGGGTTGGATAACACACTTCAAGATATATTACGCTCTTTTATTGCGACTGACAGTTTGTTGATGATTGTACATCTTTGTAGATATCTTTATCTTTAGGATGAGCCTTTACAATTGTGAAGCGTCATCTCCTTAAACACTATTAATGCTATTAATATATTGTTTGCTTTAAGTAAAAAAACCTCAAGGCATTTATGTTAGGTCAATGGGGTCCTAAAGAGGGAATATTTATTCCTGAAAACCCTAATGATTAATGTAGTTGTTCAATCTGCCAAAAATACCCTGATTTCACCTTCAAACCTAATATTCAGTCATTCCTTCTACCTTTCATCTGAAAAATCCCATTCTCTATCCACCCTCCCCTTCTCTAGTAAAGCCCTCTTTTCCTGCCGACTCACAGCACCCTAGGTCTCCCACAATCCCGAATTCCATTGGAGAACAACTTTTCAAGGTTTTGATCATTCGAATTTTTCGTTTTCTTCTTCAACTCTCAAGCCGGAGAGACTTATTTTTGGCTAACGCCTCCAAGCTTCGATTTCTTCAATTCTCCCTAGTCTCTCCGTCTTCATCCTCACCACAGTCACAACACAGATCCATTCTCGCATATCAAGGTCTGTTGTTGAACTATCAAGAAAAAAGTGAGTCTATAGTTGAGGCATCAGAGTCCATCTCGAGAAAAGGGAATTCAATCGCTTGCTGAGCTGCTTCTTACTTTATAAGCTATAGCCGATGACCCTAGCTTCCATCACATCAACCATAAGAAGAAGAATTTAGGACGAATACGCTTACCTATTTGATAGCCTTAGCCGGCCGTGCCCCCGAGAAGATCTTGTCCAGCTTCTTTCGTAGTAGATCGAGCCGTGTAAGTAGTTCTAAAGACTTAATTCTATTGGAAGGAATTATATCTAATGAGAAATGCTAGATGCACAAACAAATCTCACAAAATTTTGGTTACAAACACGGTTGATGATAAATAATTGAACATTTAATTAATGAGTTGTGGGGTCTACAAACAAACTTCCAACCATCCATTGCCGATTGTGTTTGTGACCAAAATATTGTAAGATATTTTTGTGACTCTGTATTACTCCTTATCTGATAGTTTAGCTAATTGTAGGAAGAGTGAAATTTGGCCAAATAATGATATGGAAAGAGCGTAAACGAGAAATTTAGCCAAATAGTGATACGGAAGGATAGTAAATGAGAGACAATGACAAGAAGGTAATTAATGAGTGAATGTGCGATATTTTTGTATGAAGTCCTATAATTGCATTTTGAAAATATAGTGTCCTCTTATGACTATGTATTTGGGCTCTATGCCCTAGGGTCCTTGCCCTAAAAATATTGTAAAAGTTTTTTCTTAATTTATAAAAAGGATACATAAATTGAGTTTTTAGAAAGCCCAAACGAGTGAGAAGCTAACTTTTTGTAACTGCTCAATGTATAATTTTCTTTTAAAAGAACATATCGATATTTTGAACTATCATACTTTGTTAATGGTTTTAACCATTTATGGTATTTTTTTTAATATTATATTCATAATATACATTCTATATGCTCAAACCCCCTGACGCACGCTGCATCCTGCCACCCATCTAAATTTGTGTCTCGCACTCTCTGCTAGTGGAGTTCGGATGGAGAATAGAGACGTGGGGAAAAGGAAGAGGATTGTGATTGATGAGTTGGGATTGGAACCAGAGTAATTGTGGTGGCGGCGAGTTGTTTAGTTGGTGGTTGAAATAAAAATTAAAAGAAGCAACAAAATTGTGAACTTTTGATAACTTATGTTAGCTTTTTTTTAATGATATTGGATGACGTTAGTTAAAAGTGTGGATATAGTTAATACTCCACCGGTTTATTAAAGCTAAAAAAATGGGTTTTGTATACCACTACGCTGCTTCACTCAGTTTCATCGCTTTTGATAAGGACCCAATATCTTCTCTTTCTTCTCATACTCAGGCCTATTCAATATATAAATTCTCAAATCCTAACCACACGGATTAAACAACTTTCTTTCCTCTCTCTCTCTCCCTCTCTCTCTCTTTCACACTCAATCAATTGAATTTCTCTCCCTCTCCCTCTCTCTCATTCACACTCAATCAATTGAATTACTATTAATGTTCGTAATTGAATTACCATTTCCCCAATTCGACGACGAGGACGGTGAACTGAAGCAGACAGCCAAGAGTTATACCCCAATTGGTATTGAAAATACCATTAGTGCGTTACAGGCTCATTCTCCCTCTCTCTTTGTTTTGTGTGTGAGAATTGTGAAAAGATGGTTTAGTGGAATGAGTTTGATTATTCAGTGCGGAATACAAAGGGTATCATGAGTGGTTGAATTTAGAAGGTGAGTAGAGAGAGATTAGATTTTGCTATAGGGTTGGTGTTATTTAGTGCCAACATTGGTATTAAAAAGTGTCGGCAGTAATATTAAAAAGTGATAATGCATTATATGTTTTGAGTGACAGCACATGTATGACTAAGCGTCAGTGTACACGTAAAAATAATGTAAGTGTTAGTACAAACAAAAAAGAGTCAACGTTAGTATATAAAAAGTATCTACACAAATGTAAAAAAGTGTTGGTGTAAAAGATTGCCAATGATAGTTTAAAAAAATGTCAGTTCATGTATTATTAAGTGTCAGTATAAATGAGTATTAGTTTTTAACGAATTTGGTTAGTTTTTAAATGATAGATTTGTTATAAAATACATTAAAATGATAGACTTTATAAGGAAATGTTAGTTTTTAACGAATTTGGTTAGTTTTTTAAATGAATTTAGTTAGTTTTTAAACAAAATAATAACAAAAAACTAGCTATTAAATGGTTCCAAAGTCATGGTTTCACGATTCACGTTTCCTGGTTTCAAAACCGCCAATTCCCGGTTCTGAAAATGGTGGACCCGTTTTCGAACCATGGAACCGCCGGTTCCAACGGTTCCCGGTTCTTTCACGGTTAAGGTTCAGCGGATTTCTATTTCTGGCTTTACCTGCATATTTTCTTGGTTCTCAGGTATTTTTGAGCATGTCTAATTTTACTTATCTCCTATTTTACTTTTCGTTGTTCAAAAATTAATCCAATTTGAGATGGGATGAGAAATATACACCAGTAGTACTTTAAGAAAGAATGTAGGTGTATTTAGAAACTTTACTATTTTTGGTAGAAGTATTTAGAACCGGGTTTTGGAATGAAAATACCCGAATCAACGCTTCAATACAGATTGATTAAGATATGTAACTGAAAATAGTTAAATAATTAATAGAATTTCAAAATCCATTAGATTTGTTATAAAATTCGTTAAAATGATAGATTTTATAAGGAAATGTTAGCTTTTTAAACGAATTTGGTTAGGATTTTTAAATAAATTTAGTTAGTTTATTAACTAAATAATAACAAAAAACTAGTTGTTAAATGGTTCCAAAGTCATGGGTTTCACGGTTCACGTTTCCTGGTTTCAGAATCGTCGTCCCGGTTTTGAAAATGGTGGACCCGTATTCGAACCGTAGAACCGCCGGTTACGATTCTAACGGTTTCCGGTTCTTTCACGGTTCCGGTTCTAGCGGATTTCGGATTCCGATTTTACCTGCCGTTTTCTTGGTTCTCTAAGTATTTTTGAGCATGTCTAATTTTACTTATCTCCTATTTTACTTATCGTTGTCCAAGAAATTAATCCAATTTGAGGTGGGACGGGAAATATACACCGGTAGTACAGAGTACTTTAAGAACGAATGTAGGTGTATTTTGAAACTTTTTTTTTCGTAGAAGTATTTAGAAACGGGTTTTTAAATGGAAATACCCAAATCAACGCTTCAATACAGGTTGACTGAGATATGTAACTGAAAATAGTTAAATAATTAATAGAATTTCAAAATTCATAAGATTTGATATAAATTTTATTAAAAGGATAGATTTCCAAGGAAATGTTAGTTTTTAACGAATTTAGTTTATTTTTAAAATGAATTTAGTTAGTTTATTAACTAAATATTAACAAAAAACTGATGTTAAATGGTTCTAAAGACATGGGTTTCAGGTTCACGTTTCCCAGTTCTGAAAATGGTGGACCCGTATTCGAACCGCGGAAACGCCGATTACGGTTACCACGGTTCCCGGTTCCTTCACGGTTCCGGTTCTAGCGGATTTTGGTTTCCGGTTTTACCCGCCGGTTTTCTCGGTTCTCAGGTATTTTTTAGCATGTCTAATTTTACTTATCTCTTATTTTACTTTTCGTTGTCCAAAAAATTAATCCAATTTGAGGTGGAAAGGGAAATATACAGAGTACTTTAAGAAAGAATGTAGGTGTATTTAGAAACTTTACTTTTTTTTTGGTAGAAGTATTTAGAACCGGGTTTTGGAATGAAAATACCCAAATCAACACTTCAATACAGGTTGATTGAGATATGTAACTGAAAATAGTTAAATAATTAATAGAATTTCAAAATCCATTAGATTTGTTATAAAATTCGTTAAAATGATAGATTTTATAAGGAAATGTTCCTTTTTTAACGAATTTGGTTAGGATTTTTAAATGAATTTAGTTAGTTTATTAACTAAATAATAACAAAAAACTAGTTGTTAAATGGTTCCAAAGTCATGGGTTTCACAGTTCACGTTTCCCGATTTCAGAATCGCCGTCTCGGTTTTGAAAATGGTGGACATGTATTCGAACCGTGGAACCGCCGATTACGGTTCTCACGATTTCCGGTTCATTCACGGTTCCGGTTTTAGATGGGTCAAATTATGCTTGTTGGAAGATTCGTCTTCGCTCGCTTATCAAATCAATTGATCTTCGAGCTTGGCAATCTGTTTTAAATGGTTATTTTATTCCATTACTTCTTCCGGATGAAGATGGTGACGTTCAAGTTAAACCTGAATCCGAATGGACAATTGAAGAGAATAATCTTGCTAGTTTCAATGAAAAGACACTAAACGCCATCTATGAATGGGTTGACATGCATATATGGTCAAACTCATTCAAAATAGTCCCACTGCAAAAGATGCTTGGAATACTTTACAAAAAAATTGTGAAGGTGATGATAGTGTTCGAGAAACGAAGCTTAGGGGTCTTATTAGTAGGTTTGAAAGATTAAGAACGAGTAAAAACAAAGATATTTCTTCTTATTTTGAAAAGTTGAGGATGATGTATCATAATTTTTAAATAATACATATAAAATGCAGTATAATATAATAATGCATAAGAACTTATGGGGTATTTAAATTAATGAGGAACTTGAGGGGAAGTGATTTATCCAAAAGGAACTTGTGGGTAAATTTCCCTTAAAAATTCCGTTAGGATAATTAAATCAACCTGTAATTATTGCTCAAAGTATCTTCGTGTTAACGACAAAAAAGTAGGAATACCATTTCGGGATGGAGGGAGTATAGATTGTAAAGAGCATTTTCAGAATGAAGGACAAATAGTCTATGAGAAGCATATAGAGATCCCATTACGTAATAGACTCTGCAGACAAAAAGAAGCTTCGTACCCTGTAGTTTTTCCATGGAGCACGCCACACAGGACGTGGCCACCTACTTGGTATTCTCTCCATAAGAGCTGAAGTTGAGAGATTTCTGAAGACAAGACAGTAGATTGTGTCAAGAGGGAAACAATCACATCTAACATGGATGGTGAATGCATCATAATACAATTTGTAATATAAGTGGCGTTTCTTTGGAAATTCTACCTCACTGAACGATAAAAGAAAGTGGTTCGACACAGTTTACATAACAATTGTTTAACAAATCAGAATAAAATATGCTTCAAACTCATATTTAATTCTAAGCTCAATTTATTTATGAATATAATGAAATCATATTCATTGACAGTGAAACAATGAAAAAAGATTAGATGCCTTGATGGACATTTTATCCCTCCTAAGAAGCAACACAACAATGTTTCTGATGTACGTATGAATCATGCAGCAAACACCAAAATGCAACAACAACAACTAAGCCTTGGTCCCAAAATCATTTGGGGTTGGCTAACATGAATCGACATATGGTCACTTCAATAAAGACGTGAGAAAACAATGAAAAAGTGGAGAGGTGGTAAAATATAAAAATGTAAAAAATAAAAATTGTGAAAGCTACGAAGACATTTAAAAGAAGACATAAGTGTTATTACTTGCCAAAAAAAGTTTATAAAAAGTTTATAAAGGAGCAATTCAAACCAATAAAGGATTATTGAAGTGTTGCACCACGTAAAACAAAACCGCGAGGAAAACTAAACCAAGTACACACAAAAAGTGCAGAGAAGAGGAAGTTCCCAAAACCTTTCAGATGAACCATGAGCAGGAATAACTGCTTATACACTTGGTGAACTAGAATCAACACTATAAAAAATATAAAGCATAGTTAAAAAAATGTGCTTGTGGGTAAGCAGAAACGGAATGCAGGCATGAAAATCAAAATGGAATGAAAAATTATGTAAGTGCCATCTGTCCATGAGCAGTCAGGAGTCATGAACAAGTTGACATTCTTAAAGGTTAATATACAGTGAACAAGAGTTTTGATTTAGAGCGAAATGCTTACTGGCCCTTCTGTTGGACGGAGGGAGCAACAACTAAATCAGTTTGAGAGCCAGTCTTGTGAGGATCTCTCAAATTTTCAGGCCCTGCACATCAAATCCAAATTTGAATCAAAAGATAGTTGTGCTGCTCTAGGCTCACAATGTCAAACGTAGAACTGATATTTTTCTTTCCAACTCTTTATTCATACATTACTTCTTTAGTATCTTGCTTAATCTATGTTCTATCTAGTGAGACTGAGAATATACTTTCTGGTTGACGGAATGTGCATTAGTCATCACATATACATTATACTGACCGCTCCTTAAAGTCAAGTTAGGCTAAAACCTGTTGAGACACCTTTCACAGGACTAACCATAAGTGAGATTTCAAGATATCATCGAATTGCAACATATACAAGAACTGGAGGAAAACTCCATTAATTCCCTTTTATCCACAAGCAATATTCTACCTTTAAACTTAATGTATTGACCCCTTTTGTACTAAGAAAAATAGCACTATATTAAAAAAAATCCACCCCCCCTTTAACTAAATTTAGTTAAAGGATTATAATATTTCATAATCAAAATATCTTGCCCCCATTTATAAAATCTCTGGCTCCGCACCCTCCTAAACTAACTCCCAACCATCCGGTCTACAAGTACTAATTACAAGCCACCTTGTATATTCTTTCCAGCATCCTAATTCACAAATAGGGCTGCCTTCTTCTACAGTACCAAATGACATACTTAACCAAGAAAAACATGCTTAGGTCTCTCATTCTCATCTACATAATTAGAAAACTAGATAATAAATCAAAATGCATCTTGTAAACAAGAAAAAAAAAAACTTAACAAGTACCTGGAAGTGCAAGGGCATTTGAAGGGGTAGAAGTTAGTGTAGCTTGATCCACTGATTTAGACTGGGTAGGAGGCTTTGTTATGCTCTTGATCCCACCATACTCCAAACTTAGCTTCAGCACCAAAAAGAGCCGGGGAAAGAAAAAAAATTTAGCACCACAATTATAACCAAGTAGTCATCATAACTGTACAAATTAGAAAAATAGGTGTCGAAATTGTTACACACACCCTTCTCAAGAAACATGTCTGTCTTGCCCTCAGACCACCCATACACGCACTTTTAATAACTCACAGTCCCTATCTAAATTGTCAGATGCACACACACACACACACTCCTACTCCCTCTGTCCCGGAGTGAATGTCACACTTTTTTTATGTTAGTATGAAGTAACTTGTTAAGTTAATTTAATTATCCTAATAAAAATATAAAACTTATTATTGATACGCCATTATAAATACTATCAATAACAATTTTAAAATTTTCATTAAAGTAATTAAATTTACCTAAAATTATTGTTCAAAATTCTTTCATACAATTATAAAAAAAAAGACATATTCTGAGGTAGAGGGAGTATTTGATAATCCCAAACAACCAATTATAGGTTTGATTTGTCAACAAACACACACATATTGATAATAACTGACTAACCTTATGGCTCAACCGAATCTTCTTGTTGCAATCCAAAAACAACAAATCAAGAATCACACAATGTCAAAGTAACAAACTTTGGAATTGAAACAGCGAATTAAAGCTAAAATCATCGAGAATTATTAGCAAAATATTGGGAAAATTGACAAACCTTTCGGGGTCTGGAGGAAGGAGTTGAGAGTGAAGAGGGGAGAAGAGATCGAGAGAACGCTTTAGGGTTTTGAAACTGAGCTTCTTCAATGACTGTGGCTCCACCGGCAAGTCCATCTCCATTGTCGGCCCCGGCATCAGCTCCGGCGCGTTCTTCCTCGAAAACCTACTCAGTACAAAATATATGAAAAATTAATTATCTACATACTATCATTATGAAAATGTTTATTAATATATTAATATATAAATACTATTCATAATAAATATTAAATTTCTATAAAAATAAATAATATTCAATTAAATATCGATTAAAAAATTATTGATTAAATACGATATTTCTTATGAAAAAGGAGTATTAAATAATATTTCAATTAAATTGATTGTTGAGTTTTTATTTTAAGTTACCATTTATAAAAGGTGAAATTTTATGTAATTTTAGTTGTTTAAGTATACGAAACTTAATTATCTCGTCGTATTACATTATGAGTTGATGCCGCAAGAAACGTGTTGTATCAATCTCCGTCCAGCAATAAGACTGATCTCCTGGCTTTTTGACCTGAAACAAGGAATCCACGACTAGTCGGAATGGTCTCCGGCTTAGACCTTCGGGCGTGAGAGTAAGTATGGTGTATAAGCTGATAAATTATAATGAACAAGATGTATTCAAAATAACAAATAACGATTACCTCAAAACTGTTGATGTTGTAAGGTATTTATAGGCGTTGATAAGAGATATAATTGTAGTAGGATTGTATGAAATCCCTAGAATAGTGGATCAGATTGTGTAAAAGATCATGTACGTAAATAACTCCAGATTTGTAGGACTTCCGTTATGGAAAGAGTTGTAGGCGTTTTAAGACTCTGTAGGTCGACGTACACCTTGTAGGTCGAGGTCGCCTTCATGGGTCTAGGCCGACCTGACTGAATGATATAGCCGGATAATGCATTTATGAGATATGGATCGTATGTCGGACAAAGCTAGGTCGGAACCAAGGAGGTCGGACAATGAGCTAGGTCGACTGATCTTTGATGTTGGGCCGTGAGCCTTATAATAATTGGGCCGACCCACTAAGGACGTGGTGGCAATAACGACTGAATAAATGGGCTTTGTATATTGGGCCTAGCCCGTCACTTTTATTCCGTTCAGTGCCCCCCAACTTTTTGGGTTGACTTTGTCGACCAGGAAGTTATAAGAATTTTGTTGAAGATTTAGGTAGATCGTAACTAGATCCTCGAACTGCTAGATAATCGACCATGATGACGTGGCTTAATCTCGACCATTAACTGTTTCGACTGCCAGATCTGTTGAAGCGCCACAATGATGAGAAAAAACGGCGTTTTAGACAACTGCTTGGGAAACCGCGTCGGCATTAATGGAGCTGGATTTGAACCGTTTGAAACCCCCAAACCTTTCCTATTCAAATCAGGAAAGGTATAAAAAGGAAAATCCTTTTCCTTTTTTCAAACTTTTACAAACATCAAATCTCGAATATACTCAGCAAGAATCAGCAAGGCGAACGCAACCTCCAGCGTAATCAAGTCTTTGATTTACCGTCGGAAATCCACTTTCGTCGATTTAAACAAGGTACCCCTCTATTTCTTCACTTTTAGGTTTAATTTCTGAGTTCCCTTTCAATTTCGCCATGGCTAGGACCTTCAGTAGTGAACCTGGGGGTATGGGTATTGTAGTGTTAACCGTAGAGTATATAAGCTCATAGGTGGAGTATGGAAGGAGATGATTAGGGAGGAGTGTGCTTCCATCTTGACCAGGTGGGGTTTAAACTTTGTCGAACTAGAGCTTCCTGTAGGAGAGAGCTTGGGTGAGTTGGAGGCAGACGACCAAAGGGTTATTTGTTTCCACCTTTTCCACGAGCTACTAGACCACTTAGTCTTGTTTTACATCAGGGGGCCAAACAAACCTTCATTCCTTAGAAATAGACAAGGCTTTCCAGGGGAATCTATGTCGTCATTAAGTAGGTCGCTTGAGTCTGTAAGTAGGACTGATTCCCCTGTTTCTTCCTCTGTAGATATGGCGGATCAACGGCAGGCTAACGCATCCACCTCGTCAAGCCCAAGGATTGTGGATGCTTTTGACTCCTCCGTTGCACAAGGGAGGAATGAAAGGGGTTATGTGGCCCCCATGCCCGTTGCTGGGAAGAAAGGCTCTGAATCCCGACTAACCATTCTTTATGGCTTCTGCGAGATCAACAAAGATGAGTTCAGACTTACCCATTATCCCAAGAAAGAATTCCTTACCAAGTTTTGGTCGACCTACACCATAGATCCAAATAGGGTGGCTTTCTTCTATGGCCAATTCGAGGCCGGGCTGAGACTTCCCTTTGACCCATTTATCAATGAATTTTAAGAGTGTATGAATGCTCTTCCCCTGCAGTTGGGAGCTAATAGTTGTAGGGTGCTGGTATGTTTTTGTAACGACCCCAAAATCCATACATAATAATAATACTTAATTTAATAATAGAATAGCCTCCAACGGCTACTAAAATCATAATTCAAAAGTACTAACCACTATTTGAAATAAACTTAATGCTGAAAACGGTAACAATCTCTACGGCTAGTACAAACCACTAGCTCAAAATACTTAATATTCTAAAATAATTATTTGAACTCTAAAAGCCGCTAATCCATCAACCCGCAACCAATCCACTCCAATCATTTATTACTTGGGAGGGGAAAGAATATGAAAGAGTGAGCGAACAAAGCTCACACTACTACATTTTTGAACAAATGTAACACATCAAATGCATCAAATGCAACGATGCTTTAGAATGGCGTTGCATTATTTCATCAATGCAACGGTTTATTTGAGCTATTACAACGGCTATGTCCTTTGCGTTGCCTTAGGTTTCTAGGCGTTACATTAGATTCTTCTAATGCAACGCCATCAATAAAGCCCTTACATTAAGTTACATGGGCGTTGCATTTTATCCTTCTAATGCAATTGCTATATTACTAATGCAACGTCTTCAATAACACCCTTGCATTAAATTACTTGGCGTTGCATTATATCCTTCTAATGCAATTGTTATATTACTAATGCAACGCCTTCAATACAATTTTTTAACAGTTTCTTTTAAGTTCTATAAAAAAGTTAACTTAATTTTTTTTTTGATAAAGAAGACTATTTTAGACTTTTATTTACTAAATAAATTTTTTGCAAAAAGTTATATAAAAAAAGTTATGAAATTTGAAAGAAATAAAACTTAACTTTTTTTTCTTTATTTCTTCAAATTAGGTTTTTAAAAGAATTTTTTTACAAAATTAGAAACAATTACGAAATAAGTTAATTTTCTAACAGTTTTTGAATAAAAAAGTTAACTTTTTAACAGTTTTTTGAAGAAACAGTTAACTTTTTAACAGTTTCTGTTAAAAAGTTACCACCACCACCACCACCACCACTACCATTATTACCACAACTACCACTACTAGTACCACTACTACCACTACCACTACTACCACCACTACTAGTACCACTACTACCACTACCACTACTACTACCACTACTACCACTACTACCACCACCACTACTACCACCACTACTACTACTACTACCACTACTACTACCACTACTATCACCACTAGTACCACCGCTACTACCACCGCTACCACTACCACTACCACTACCACTGCCACTACCACTGCTACCACCACTACTACTACCACTACTACCACAACTACTACCACTACTACCACCACCACTACTACCACCACTACTACTACTACTACCACTACTACTACCACTACTATCACCACTAGTACCACCACTACTACCACCGCTACCACTTCACCGCTCCGCTCACATGGCTGCCCATTTTGCCGCTGCTACCACCACTACTACTACCACTACTACCACAACTACTACCACTACTACTATCACCACTACTACCACCATTACTACCACCACCATCACTACTACCACTACTACCACCACAACTACCACCACTACTACCACCACTACTACTACTACCACTACTACTACCACCACTACTACCACCGCTACTACTACTACCACCACTGCTACTACTACCACCACTACTACTACCACAACTATCACTACCACTACCACTATACTACTACCACTACTACCGCCACTACTACCACCACTACTATTACAACTACTACCACCGCTACTACCACCACCGCTACTACCACCCACCGCTACTACCACCGCTACTACCGCTACTACCACCGCTACCACCGCTACTACCACCGCTACTACCACCAGAGATTAAAACAAAGTACGTGCTTGCTTTTGATAAATGTAGATTGACATGTTATCTTTCTGGTGTAAACTGTGCATAAGAATATTCTTCAATAGCTTCGATTGGCACATTTACCTCTTCATCTTTCTGTTTTTTTCCCTTGACGCCACCAAATCATTTATTTCAATTGTTCAACATTCAATCACTCAGCATTTTTTTCCAAAATAGGTACTTTGAGAGGCAGTTTGATTTAGCACATGCCATGAAGCTGCCAATGTTTCTACACACACGCGAAGAAATGCTATAGATTATTGTGACATTCTCGATCAAAACAAGCATAGGTAACCATTAATGGACCCAAAGTTAATGTTCAAGCTGTTATTAACTAGTATTATAGCTGATCTCTTAACTATGGTAGTGCTTGATTGGATACGAAGTGGCATTTGGCAAATGATATACACAAGCTGAATGACATGCTTCATTCCTTTTCCATTTACTTTGAATAACTAAATTTTATGTTTGGTGTTGTGTCCCTATTTGGGGTTTCATTTTTGTTTTGCTTATTTTTTTCTTTATTACTTATGTGCTTATTACCTCTTCCTCCAATTTGGATCAGATACAGAGTGATTGAGATACTAGCTGGTTGAATGGAGGTTGGAAATTGGCGCACCCATCATGTATATAGAGTTATTAATCATTTAAACACCATGTTTATGAATAGAAGCTAACTATTCTGAATGTTTGTGACATTATTGTGGTGTAAACACTCCATGTAAATGCTCCATTGTGTTATAACCACAACAATAGTTGGTCTCTATATGAATACTGGTACAGTTGGTCTTCTTTGTGTTGTACCTTCCACACCAATAGTTGTACATCACTGTGTGATATGTGAAAACTTGAGATGTTTATTAGGACGGTTGTTGGGTTCCTATTTGGTCTATACTTGAGCATGTTAAACATTTTCTTTGCTGGGAAACTGTGGGTACTCCCTCCGTCCCAAAATTATCAAGAGAAAATTTGAAGGAAAAAAATGGGACGGAGCGAGTATTTTACTCCCTTCTCTCTGAGGTGAACTCCTTTGACTGAAAAAGAGATAGTTTCTTTGGAATGAATCTTGAATGACCCTTGAGCATGACATGCTTGTTGCAAATGTGTGTATGTTTCTGTTCAATGGCTTTGTTATAAATGTTGTCAATTTTTATTGAGTAGGCAACATTTGCTTTTTCATGTGTGTTGTGTTGTGCTGAAGGTGTTTTCTATTCTAATCAATTATGTTTTAACTTGTAGGTACATGTTGATCAGCTGTCTTAGCAACAAAATTATAACATCCAACATGGTGTAACATGGTGGAGGCTAATTTTTGTTTTGCATCATTTAATGGGTTGTAGTTAAGCTATAGTTGTTATGATAGAAGATTATGATCTTTTGGGCACAAACTGTTCATGTGTCTTTTGTAATGTGTCGTTAGGGCACGAAACTTATGTTACTTATTATGTGTCTTTTGGGAACGAATCTTGTAAATACGTGTTACCTTTTATGTTAATTGAAACCCCTTTTTTTATTGTCAATATTATGATTTTATTATCTATTGATTTATTTAATAGTATAATAATAATAATAATAATAATAATAATAATAATAATAATAACAATAATAATAATTACAATTATGTAGCTGTTGCGTCAGGCGCTTATCAATTTTTTTTATAAGTGTTGCATTAGAAAATGACTGTTGCTTTATTTTACCTTACAAGTCGTTGCATTAGAAAAGAACCGTTGTTTTATTTCACCAAACGAGTCGTTGCATTATATATAATTATCGTTGCATTAGATAATTATCGTTGCATTATTTCACCAAACGGCCCGTTGCATTAGATGTCACTCTAATGCAACACAAAGAAAATGTCGTTGCATTAGATTAGTTCTTCGTTGCATTAGACCTGATGCCACGGGACAGAATGCGAGGGTCCTTTGACGTTGTATTAGAGCTAATGCAACAAGGATTGACCTCTATAGCAACAAATTTAGGCGTTGCATTAGACTTTAAATGTAGTAGTGTCAGTAAGTTCGTACGGGGTCTCTTCGGTTTCTAAGAAGAGACAACCGGAACGAACGGAGTTTAACAATATATCAATGAAAGGATAGCAGGTACAATAAGTAGTTTAGGTACTGAGAATGTCAAAGAAGGATACTTTCTCAATTAACAAGTAGTGGCACTTTTACAAATAACAAATGGAACTTTACACACACTTGTCTGTCAATTCCAAGTACTTTTGCACCTTTCATCTAGGCGACTCCGATACACCTTTTCAGGCAATTGTTGAATAAGGTTCTCTTACGCTATTATCAAAGCGCCTGATGAGTATTATTTCTCTACCCACTTCTTGTTATAAAACCCTCGCAAGTACGAGTGTCAACTTGTAGCAATATACTATTGTAGGGGTCGAACCACAAGGACTCGGGTTGCTTGTTTTAGAGCAAAGGTGCACAATTAAACAAGTAAAGGACAATGGGGGGGTTTTGATTTTTGGAAGAAACAATTAACTACCAATTAAACTAATTAAGCAAGTAGACAAGGAGCGAGATTTAACAATAAAGAGAGATAATTTCATGGGTTGAGTTTTCACAAAATCATTAATCTATGCCATAAAAGAAATATCTAAAGTAATTGATCTCAATCTAGGGTTCATCACTATGCAAAGATTGGTACGGTAAGGCGACCGGGTTTCAATCTATTATTTCTAATTTAATTACTTTTCGCAAATCAAGTCCAAGTAATTTAATTATGAAAAACATGAAGATCAAACGAATAATAGAACCTAAATCAATTTGAATTCAATCAAGTGGACAAATTGATTTAAACTTAAAGCTTGAGTCTTTGGTAAAAATAATCCCCAAATCAATGGTGGAAAATAAACCCAAAATGGTTAAAAAGCATTTCAAGACTAAATCAAAGTCTAGAGTAGCAATCTTTAACACTTTCATGAAAATAAGCTAAAAGGAACTAGAGAGATCAATTTAGAACTACAAAACATTTATGGCATAAATTAATTAAAATTGTTCAACTACAACCCATGAAAGTAAATATTTAGCTAGACATAGAAATAAAAATTAAAGAGTAAAAATAAGAAAAAGAAAACCTTGGTAAATGAACAATGGAGGACTCTCTCCTCCTGCGCCTCCCTTTGTCCCAAAATACAAAACTTAACCTAAAATATTAAAACACATCCTATTTATATTCCAAATGAAACACACGGCTGAAAAAATGGGCATTGGGCCAAAAAGAAATTAAAGCCCAATCAATTAAACAAAAATACAAGAAGGCCCAAATGACAAAGCTTGCTGGAGAAAATGGCCATGGCGTGGGAAACATGCATGGGCGGACGCCAATGGAGGGACGGCGGGCGCCGTAGGCCTTCGGCCCAACTTGGGCGGGCGCCGAAGGAGAAGGGCGATCGCCGTTACCTTGGCTGGCCAGATTTCAACTTCTTTCTTCATCTTTATATCTTCAGTAATATCCTTAGTACTCCTTCCGTCTCCGTCTCGCATTTTAATCTTTTCTTCACCAAAAACCACTCAATTTCCACCATTTCAACCTGAAATTAAAATAGCACTAACAAAATAATTAAACTACATTTTTACTCGGAAATTTTGCAATAAATAGATTTTAGACCGTATAAAATGGATGTAAAAATATATCCATCAAATACCCCCAAACCTATCTTTTGCTCGTCCCCGAGTAAAATAAAACATAGATATAACTAAATTAATTAACTACAAACACTTAAAACAATGATGAAAGAAAATAACTAAACATATTTTTGGTGTTGTGCAATTTATAAAAGAATTTGCCAACTAATGTCTCAACTTTCTCTCCAACAAATCAAGATGCGAGTCACCATGTACATGGACTTTCAACCACATGAATACATTCAAAAAAAAAATTTAAAAAACTTTTTCGAACAAGTCACAGGGACAATTTCCACCAACCCAAATTTCCTTATAAGATCACTTAGAACATATTCTAAATCAAATGAGAAGAAGATGATGCACTAAGCATAGAAAAGATTCCCATAGGCACTTTCACACACTTGTCAACCCGTTTAATCCACATTGAGAGCAAGGCTTAGGAAGGTCACTACTTACATTAAATCCTCACTACAAAGCAACTCCCACACTAAGTAGCTTCCTCCTCTCTTGGTCATTACAAACTTAGACAACACAAAGGGCAAGATAAACATAAAAGCACATTATTTGTGTCAACGTAGGTACAAGAATGTTTAATCATTCTCGGAGCGGGAATCGGTACCAAGGATTCAACTTTTTTTTTTTTTGATATTTCTCGTGTTTTTCTTTAATCCTTGCCATTCCTTTCCTCTTCTTAACGCGACACTTATTCTTTTTTTTTTCCAATGAATAATACATAAAAGATACTTGCCCCTATTTACAATACAAAGCAAATTCTCCTAAGTTGACCCTTTAACCCCACTTCAATGCCTCATAACCTCTTGATTTGATATTGACAAGTATGCAATTGTGTTCTAGAAATCCCGGATATGTTAAGTGCTCCTATAAAGTCACCTAGATCAATGAAAAATGTCCCAAACATAGTGCACTTTTTGAATCGAATGCTTCCACGAAATTTCAAGTCCCAACATGTAACATACACCACAAATAAATAATATCAAGATTCACAAAGCAAAATGATACAAGGTTGGCAAACCTTCTTATAAAAAGCACAACTAAATTTTATTTATTTATTGATGCAAAATAAAAATGACATAAACTAAAATTTTTTTTTTTTCGAGGGTGACTATAAACACTCCCTTATAAATCCACAAACTCGGGGAGATGCCTACCCCCAAACCTAAAACATGCTATGTCCTCATCGCATAAGGAATTAAAACATGAATTGGTTCAAGGGATGACAAGACACAACAAAATAAGTAAATGACGTAAAATAAATCATACCACTTGGGGTGCCTCCCAAGAGCGCGTTTGGTTAAGGTCGTTAGCCCGACCGGATTCCCTCTCTCAAGGAGGGTTGAAGTTTGTCGCTTTATTCTTGGCATTTGTCTTCCGGCCCTTTGGCCATTTCTTGCCTTCTCGGGCACAAACGCCCACTTTCTTCCATGCACAAACTCCTTCCTCAAGCCATTCCGGTGGAGCCCAAGAAACTTTAGGTGATTATTTTTCACCCTTTTTCTCTTATTTTTCTTCTTGTTGGGGCACTTACCCCCAAACCTATTTGATTCCTTCACCTTTTGGACACCATTCTCAATAAAAACATTAGAGCAAGTATCTTGATCAAATATATTTGCAAATAGAGTATCACATAGATCAAGAAATTGACTCTCTTCTTTAAGGACATGAGATTTCAAGGGGATCGAAAATGTGTGTGATGGCATCAACTCTTTTTGGGAGTTGTTTGGGGGGTGATACGACCCGTCACTCTCAAAGTGTTGATCGGATTTAATGTTCATATCCAAGGGACAAACGCCCGCATTATCCCCAAAATTCCCACCGCTATTCACACTATATCTCTTAAGCGCAATGTCCTCAATGTAACCAACAAACTCTTCCTTTGGGGGAGGTTCTTTTATGCTATCAAAAACTGAAAATTTAACCTCCTCCCCCATCCAAGTCAAGGAAATCCTACCATGTGTCACATCAATGATAGAGTTGGTGACAAACATAAAGGGTCTCCCAAGCAATATGGGGACTCCCAAATCATCAATATTATGATTTTCCATACATACCACCATGAAGTCAACCGAGATCACAATCTTATCAATTTCAACCAAAACTCCTTCAACCACTCCTAAGGGACGCGTGATCGATTGATCCGCTAATAGCAAGTCCCTAGTAGGAGGTTTTAAGTTTTGCAATCCCAATCTTCTAAAAACATGATAGGGCATGACATTTACACTTGCCCCAAGGTCCATTAACCCTTTAAATTGTAGACCCCCCAAAGAGATTGGAATAATAAAGCTTCCGGGATCTTTCTTGACAATTTCCTTTTTCAAACCACTCACACCATTGGTGGGTGTAGGGTTTTCAACATGGGGGAGGGGAGATTCTAGATTGTCATTAAAAGACACATTATTCATCATTCTCAACTTACTCTCTTCCTCACTAACATCAGCATTATCATCATAAAAGGAAGAGAGAAATACCTCCTCAATTTCATCGCTTTCATCCCACACCGTGGTAATTGCCTTAGCTTGTTCAGGTGGGTGTTGAAAGTTTTCTTGCTTTTGATTTTGCAAGGCCCCCAACAATTGCCCAAGTTGGGTTTGCAATTTTTCCATTGCGGCCTCATGATTTCTTGAGGCTTGTTGTTGCTCTAGCTTAGCTTGATGACTCTCAACCTTCATTTGTCGGTTTTCGGCCCTTAACTCGTCCATGGCAACTTCCCATGGAGCTTTCCTTTGCTCAAATTGCTCTTATGGGATTGGATTGTGGAGTGGCTTGAATTGACTCCCTTGGCCTTGGCTGCCTCCCCATGAAACATTGGTGTTATTCCTCCAACCCGCATTGTAAGCATTGTTCCATTGGTTGTTTTGAGGAGGTCTTTGATATTGGCCTTGAAAACCTTGCATAACTTGTCCCATTCCTTGCATGGCATTTACCTGTTCATTACCAAACATCGGACCATTTGGACAATCATGAGTAGCATGGGAATTTCCACAACCATAAGCACAACTATCATTAATTACATTAGCATTTGAAGAAGAAGAAGCACCTTGCATGGACAATTTATCAATTTTTTGTGTCAAAATGGCCATCTGCCTAGCCATATCATCATTAGAACTCAACTCATGTATGCCTCTACCCCTAGTACCCTTTTGTTGAGAATTGGCTCCCAACATTTCAAAGAGCGATTGGGTCTCATCCGGGGTCTTAAAGCCTAGATTTCCCCCGGCCTCATTATCCACCATAGTTTGATTCGTGGGATTCAAACCATCATAAAAAGTTTGGTGCAAAATTGGCAAGGGAAAATTATGATGGGGGCATTGCATAAGAAGCATCTTAAATCTATCCCAAGCCTCATGAAAGGCCTCTCCCGGGTCTTGTTGAAATGTGATTATCTTTTGTCTAATGCTACCTAAGAGGGAATGAGGGAGATATTTTCTAAGGAAAGCATCATGCAATTGTACCCATGTTGTTATGCTAGTAGGAGGAAGGTACATCAACCAATTCTTTGCCGCCCCTTTCAAGGCAAAAGGGAAGCACTTGAGCCTTAATTGCTCTTCGGTGACACCCGCTCGTCCCGGAAAGCCCGAAACGGTCATGAGATATTCTTTTAGGAAGTTTAGGGCATCCTCGGAAGGGAGCCCATAAAAGTTAGGCAACATGCTAAAATATTGCCCTTTTATCTCATGATTCTTTGCCGCCTCGGTGAGAACAATACAAGAGATGGCGGTGTCAACCTTTGGTCTAATAAAGTCATTCATGGTCGGGGGTACCTCTTCTGCCATTTCAAAATTTTCTTCTTCTTCCCCGGAGGAAGAATTACTTACCTCAAAAGAATTGCTACCTTCACTAAATTCCTCAAAAAGCCCGGAAATCGAAGTATCTGAATCCGTTACGGAACCACGAGTAAGAGTTAAGCTCCTCTCGAACCTATCGATGGCGTTGTTCGCTTGAGCCAACAAGGGGTTCAAGGAACGTCGCCCAAACATGCACCAAATAAACTAAAGCAAACAAACACCCAAGTCCCCGGCAACGGCGCCAAAAACTTGATGAGTATTATTTCTCTACCCACTTCTTGTTATAAAACCCTCGCAAGTACGAGTGCCAACTTGTAGCAATATACTATTGTAGGGGTCGAACCACAAGGACTCGGGTTGCTTGTTTTAGAGCAAAGGTGCACAATTAAACAAGTAAAGGACAATGGGGGGGGTTTGATTTTTGGAAGAAACAATTAACTACCAATTAAACTAATTAAGCAAGTAGACAAGGAGCGAGATTTAACAATAAAGAGAGATAATTTCATGGGTTGAGTTTTCACAAAATCATTAATCTATGCCATAAAAGAAATATCTAAAGTAATTGATCTCAATCTAGGGTTCATCACTATGCAAAGATTGGTACGGTAAGGCGGCCGGGTTTCAATCTATTATTTCCAATTTACTTACTTTTCGCAAATCAAGTCCAAGTAATTTAATTATGAAAAACATGAAGATCAAACGAATAATAGAACCTAAATCAATTTGAATTCAATCAAGTGGACAAATTGATTTAAACTTAAAGCTTGAGTCTTTGGTAAAAATAATCCCCAAATCAATGGTGGAAAATAAACCCAAAATGGTTAAAAAGCATTTCAAGACTAAATCAAAGTCTAGAGTAGCAATCTTTAACACTTTCATGAAAATAAGCTAAAAGGAACTAGAGAGATCAATTTAGAACTACAAAACATTTATGGCATAAATTAATTAAAATTGTTCAACTACAACCCATGAAAGTAAATATTTAGCTAGACATAGAAATAAAAATTAAAGAGTAAAAATAAGAAAAAGAAAACCTTGGTAAATGAACAATGGAGGACTCTCTCCTCCTGCGCCTCCCTTTGTCCCAAAATACAAAACTTAACCTAAAATATTAAAACACATCCTATTTATATTCCAAATGAAACACACGGCTGAAAAAATGGGCATTGGGCCAAAAAGAAATTAAAGCCCAATCAATTAAACAAAAATACAAGAAGACCCAAATGACAAAGCTTGCTGGAGAAAATGGCCATGGCGTGGGAAACATGCATGGGCGGACGCCAATGGAGGGACGGCGGGCGCCGTAGGCCTTCGGCCCAACTTGGGCGGGCGCTGAAGGAGAAGGGCGATCGCCGTTACCTTGGCTGGCCAGATTTCAACTTCTTTCTTCATCTTTTCTTTATATCTTCAGTAATATCCTTAGTACTCCTTCCGTCTCCGTCTCGCATTTTAATCTTTTCTTCACCAAAAACCACTCAATTTCCACCATTTCAACCTGATATTAAAATAGCACTAACAAAATAATTAAACTACATTTTTACTCGGAAATTTTGCAATAAATAGATTTTAGACCGTATAAAATGGATGTAAAAATGTATCCATCAGCGCCCCCTTATTCTGAAGCATCATGATAATCACATCTATAGAATTTAGATCACTTCCTTCTATAGTGAAGGTCATTTCAATCTGTCTAGACCAATTTATTTAACTTTGAGACCATTTCAATCTGTTTAGGCCTTAGGTCATTTCAATGTAACGACCCAAACATAAAAGTCCTTAGGTCATTTCAATGTAACGACCCCAAACATAAAAAGTCCTTAGGTCATTTCAATGTAACGACCCCAAACATAAAAAGTCCTTAGGTCATTTCAATGTAACGACCCCAAACATAAAAATCCTTAACAATTGGACAATTTAACATCATATATATATAGTGTTCATGGTAGGAGAACACATAAGTCAATTTCAATTCACATAGATACACATTGAACAAAACGCATCAATGGTAAGATATTCCAAAAACGTTCATAACGAGGAAATACAAATCACTACCGGCCACTTGGTAGCACATACTTTATGAAACTTTTAGAATCCTAACACAGAGGATATGAAACAATCAAATGCTAAGGAGCGTAATCCCTTACCTTGGTCTAACTTCTTGTACAGCTCTTCCCGTGCGTATCTACAACCACGAAAGAGTAACTTAGTATCTCGCATTTGTCGTTAACTATCTCTACTTAGTTAAACCTCATGCGTTATAATTTAACTTCTTTCCTTTCTTTATTTAGTAATCTCCTAGGTTTGGGAAAGTCTCTAGTTTTGGAACTTTTCATATTTGGAAATTCCATTATTCTTGGATTTGTATTTCCCTATTTATAGGTTGGTTTTATTTAAGGTTGTCCTCTTTTCTATTCTTTTCATAATTCTTAACCTTAAAGCAAACTTTCCTCTTTTAAGATTTCTACTTAAGCCCTTCTACTTTTGGCTAATTACAAAAAGGTCCTCCATCTTTTAGGTATTTGCAAAACAATCCCTCAACTTATGAGTATTTGCAAAACAATCCCTCAACTTTTAAATATTTGCAAAACAGTCCCTCAACTTTTAAATATTTAACAAATGGTCCTTTAACTTTTAATTAATTAATTACAGAATAGTCCCTTGACTTTCAATTAATTACAGAATAGTTCCTTGACTTTCAATTAATTACAGAATAGTCCCTCGACTTTCAATTAATTACAGTTTGGTCCTCCTGCAGTTTTGAACTTAACAGTTTAGTCCTTCAGTTAAGTTTTCCATCAAATTCCTGACTGCACAGTCAGAATTCTAATGGTTTCAGATTATAACTATTCAATTTAGCCCTTCTTCAGTTTGAAACTTAACTGTAACCATTTAAACTAAACCAAAACCTTAACAATTTTAATCAAACCATACCTACACCTCATCATGTTCATTCGGCTGAACCCTACCATGCCCAAAATATGATTTTTGTTCCATCTTTTCATCCAAGAATAATTGACATAATCATTTAATTCAACCCAAGAACATAATTAGGGATGTCTACATCTTAAAATTCAAGTTTCATATTTTTATTATTCAAGATTTAAGATTTATTATTAGGTTATACTCCTAATCATTAAACATTAAATCCTTCCATCATTATAATCATCAATCAATTTTATTAACTCCAAGGTTGAACATTAAAACCCTAAGAATGATCATCTTAGAATAAACATAATTTTAATTTTCAAAAATTCATAACTAATTCAATAATACTCCGAATTGAATGAAACGAAAACTAGAATTTAGAATTTTACATTACCTTGATTATGGTTAAGAAAAATTGACCAAAGAAGATCAAGAGCTTGGCTGTTTCCCCTCTTCTTCAGTTCGGCTGCCGCCCCCTTAGCCTAGGATTTTTAATTTTTTTTTCTTTTCTTTGTGAATTATGAGGTTTATGGAAATTAAGAAAGGGTTTTGGTTATTTATATTTGGGTATTAACCTCCTTGGGCCCTTTTTTTTTACTTCACAAGCCCACTTACCTAGCCCAACTTGATTAAATCATTCAACCCATTCAATTAACCTCTAATAGCCCACTTATTAAATGTTAATTAATAATTATAATTACATTAATTATTTTTAAAAAATAATTAATTAAAAGTTTAAAATTTTCGGGTTTTTACATTCTTACCCCCTTAAAAGAAGTTTGTCCCCAAACTTAACGTACCTTAGTTTGAAAATAGGTCGGGATACAATTCACGCATCTCGGTTTCTAGTTCCCAAGTTGCTTCCCTTTCGGTATGGTTGCTCCATTGTACTTTCACATAAGGAACCAACCGCTTCCTTACATTCTCGTCTTTTCTGTCGACGATCTTGATCGGCCTTTCATCATAAGTCAAATCAGCACGGACTCTTAGCTGTTTGTACTCGATCACGTGACTCGGATCGTGAATATATTTCCTTAGCATGGAGACATGGAACACATTATGCACTCCAGCTAATACCGGTGGTAGTGCCAATCTATAGGCCACTTCCCCAATCTTGTCAAGGATCTCGAACGGTCCCACATATCGTGGACTTAACTTTCCCTAGGCTATACTCTCTTGCATCTTTACTGCCTCTTCGTCAATTTCTTGGTCTTCCTTAATTCTGTTCAAAAGTGTCGGCTGAACCCTCAGCAAAGTCAAATACCCTTTGATTCGCACTTCTAAGTTTGAAACCTCAATGTTATTCCACGCATTTACCCCCTTAGAAATCAATGTCGCTAAGGTTCTGTGACTCTACCTACTCAATGCATCGGCCACCTTATTGGCCTTCCCTGGATGGTTTGATATCGTACAATCATAATCCTGCAATAATTCAAGCCATCTCTTTTGTGACGACCCCAACCCTAGGCACTCATTTTAAATATTAAATTATATGCTTTTAATATTTATGTTAGCTTTATGTGTTCAATTATATCTTTAATTCGTAATTTAAGATAAATTGGGTGAGAAGTGAAATTAGAATCCTTTGAGAAATTTTGGGTTGTTAAATAAAGAAATTTGGGGAAATAATAAAAATGGAAATTTATTAAATAAATGAATATTTGAGGAGGTTAAATGAGTGAGTAGGATGAATTATTGGGTAAAGGTTAAGTTTAAATTTAAAAATGAAAGCCTTAGTTAGAATTTTAGGAGGGGCCATAGAAGTCTTGCTTTCTCCCTAGGTGACAAGTGTCCACCCATTTTACCTCCTTACTCTTACCCCCCTCTCCCTCCATCATTCATACTTCTTCCTCCTAGAGAAAGCCTTAGAGAAATTCCATGGAAGCTCTCAACCTCCATTCTTGAAGCCAAGCCATTTCTTCACCAAATTCAAGTCTAGGAGCATCATTGAAGTTGGATCATCTTGGGGAATCCATCAAGTTAGAAAGATCAACCTCCCATTGAAAACCCTAAAGTGAGTTGTTATGATTCCTTTCTTCTATTTGTTCATAAGTTCTTTGATTATTGTTCTTGGACTTGTGATGTTGATTTCTTGCTTGGAAACCTAAATGGGAGTTGAATGGTTAGAAAATGACATTTGTTGAAGTTAGGGTTCCATGAAGATTGATCTAAAAGGTTTGAAATGGGTAGAAATTGTAGTGATAGATAATCTAGGGTTACTTGGTTTTGGAGTTTACATGTTTGTATGGGACTTGGAAAGATTGAAGTATCCTTTGGTGCTCTTGACTTAAGCTTAGTTAGAAGGAATGGAAACCTAGGCTTCAAAAGGGGTAAAAATCTGGAAATGGGCTGGAGGAGGCTTGGGCGGTCGCCCATGGGGGCTTGGGCGGCCGCCCATCATGGCAGGAAGTCACAATTGCTTTGAAGTCCACTTGGGCGGTCGCCCAAGTGATGAGGGCGGTCGCCCATCATGGCAGAAACCATAAATTCCTTTGAAGTCCACTTGGGCGGTCGCCCAAGTGGTTAGGGCGGTCGCCCATGCCCCTGAACCAAACTTTTTCAATTTAAATAAGAATTGTTTAGTAAGTTGTTGGCCACTTATAAATGGTGACTCCCACTTAGTAATTGAACTTGAACCTTCATTAAGGCCTTGTATCCTTGTATATGGAATTTGTAGGGTAGGTTAATGATCCCTCCTTTCCTTACTTGATGTTATATATATTGTTGTTGATATTATTTAGTGTATTCATAAATTGTTGCACTTTGATATTGTTGGGGCATGAGTATATATTACCATGTGGCTATTGTTTATCCCTTTTTGTGGATTTTATTTCAAGTAACTACTATGTGCTTGATAATTTGTTAATCAGCTGATATTGGGGGTATAACGTAATACGATAAATTATGGAAGTGTGACCTAATGTGATCGGATTATGTTATACCTGTGACCGTCCCCTCCTGTGGCCACAGGTTGGGGTTATAGCATCTGTATTGAGCCAAAAGCCTTACAGAGTTGCTACTATCTTATTTGGTTCCCTGAAAAATGGGTCTTATAAGATGTGAGTATTGCTTAAGCAGCTCACTTAAGATTGGAGTATTATTATACCCAATGTTGTACGACTATTGTTCAGACGGGAAAAAGGTAAACCAAAGGTAACGTAAGGTGTTTACAGTTTTTCCCAACGTGTTATGTGTTGCATCTATTTGGCATATTGTTGCATACATAATAGCTTGCTGAGATTTATTCTCACCCCTCTCCCTTTAATGTTTTAGATCCCGAGACAGGCGGACCGGCCAAGTAAGGACGGAGAGGAGTTTGGAGTAATCTTTTGGGTATTGTCGGGGTATGTATAGGGTGACGTATAAAATGTATTTTGGTAATTCCTTTATTGGGGTTTGTAATTATAAACTTTAAACTCTACGTCATAACCTTAATCTTTTGTAACTAAACAATTGTTCGTTTTCAAAGTTGGTTAACTCCTCCTCCAATGTGGAGTGGAGTCGAGTTCTTTTGAAATGTTATGTTATTAATGTTTATATTTGAAAGTCAAAGTGAAGTTTTAAAAGTTTAGTGTTTTTGGGTTAGTTTGAGGACGCTCCAACTCGGGACACGTGTAGGTTCCGGGTCGGGGTCCTCACAGTTGGTATCAGAGCTCGGTTAGAATTCTCGGGTAGAGTCTAGCTGAGTGAGAGTGTGTGATAACTGACGTCGAGTGTTTAATGCAGGCGTTTGTTAAAATGGCGGGAAATGATGGTGATCAGAATCGGGCTTTGGGTGATGGTGGTAACCCGAATGTTGAAATGATGGATATGTTCCGAGTGTTCCTTCGCACTATGGCAAATCGTAATCGTGGTAGGCAACAGCAAGAAGGCAGACAAGGGCAACATGGTTTGGAGAAGTTCGTGAAGATGTCCCCTCCTAGCTTCAACGGAGATCCGGATCCGGTGAAGGCTGAGAGGTGGCTTGAGGCTATGAATAAGATTTTCGCGGCTATGGAAAGCTCGGATGCGGAGAAGGTGAGATGCGCCGTTTTCAAGTTGGAAGGACCCGCTGAGCACTGGTGGCAGGTAGTGAAGGATGGTTGGGACCGGGATTTGACACCGCAGACTTGGGAGAATTTCACACGCAAGTTCCGGGATCACTTTGTGCCGATGGTTACTAGAGACAAGAAGGAAGGTGAGTTTTTGAAACTGGAGCAAGGTACCATGACTATAGCACAGTATTCAGCAAAGTTCACAGAGTTAGCCCGATATTGTCCTCACTTGGTGCCAGATGAGGAGAGGCGAGTCTACCGGTTTGTGAAGGGTTTAAGGGTTGAGTTCCGGAAGCAGTTATTGACGCACAACTTCGCCAACTTCCAAGCAAAGAAGAATATGGCGATCGGATTGAGAATGACATAGAGGAGCATCGTGGTAAGAATGAAGGCGGAAACAGGAATAGATTCCAAGGTCAAGGTTCGGGACAGAATAGAGTTCGCCCGAGGACATTCACCCCGGAGCAAATCGAGGAGGAAATGTGGCGACTCCGGCGAATCGTGCGACTCCGGCCGGTTTGGGACGTGTGTGGTTATTGTAAGAAGCTAGGGCATGCGGAGGATAAGTGTTGGAGCAAGCAAGGAAAATGTTTGGAGTGTGGGGCGACAGCCATTTCGGAAGAATTGTCCTAGGTGGCGAATAAGCAAGCGACGGGTACCGGATTTGGGGGACAAGGCAGTGGTGTGAAGAGAGGTCTAGATGGGAAACCCAAAGATAGGGTGCAAGGTCGAGTGTTTGCCTTGGGTCAAGGAGAGGTCGATCCCAATGCTGTCATTAGAGGTATAGTTCCTGTCTCAGGAGCTAAGGCCCGCATTCTTATAGATCCCGGGTCTTCCCATTCATTTGTGGCATCGCATTTTGCATTCTCATTGCATACTTTGCCTGAATCTATGCCTTATGTGTTGGAGGTCTCTACTCCTATGGGAGAGTGCCTCACATCTTCTTTGATATATCCTAGTTGTGATGTGACTATATGTGGGCATGTATTGCCGGTGGATTTGGTCGAGTTACCAATCCGTGATTTTGATGTGATCCTTGGGATGGATTGGTTGATTCAGTGTCATGCTATGGTAGACTGTCGTAGAAAACGAGTCTCATTTGCTATGCCTGATGTGCCCACTTTTATATTTGATGCGGATAGATCTATGTTCAGTTTACATGTTATTTCCGCTTTAAAGGCTAGGAAGATGCTATCTAAAGGGTGTGCGGGTTACTTGGCTTATGTGGTAGATTCCAATAAGAAGTCTCCCGAGTTAGCTCATGTTCCGGTTGTTAATGAATTTAGTGATGTGTTTTCTAGTGAGTACTCTATGCCTCCGGATCGTGAGGTAGAGTTTTGCATTGACCTAGTGCTCGGTACCGCACCTATTTCAAAAGCACCCTATAGAATGGCTCCTACGAGTTAAAAGAGTTGAAGGTCCAATTGCAAGAATTGTTAGACCGAGGTTTTATTCGTCCTAGTGTGTCTCCGTGGGGAGCACCGGTCTTATTTGTTAGGAAGAAGGATGGTACCTTACGATTGTGTATTGACTATCGTTTGTTGAACCAAGCCACCATTAAGAATAAATACCCTCTCCCGCATATAGATGAATTGTTTGACCAACTTCAAGGTTCCGTTATCTGCTCTAAGCTTGACTTGAGAAGCGGATACCATCAGTTGAAGATTAGACCGGATGATATTGCTAAGACAGCTTTCCGTACTAGATATGGTCATTATGAGTTTGTGGTGATGCCTTTCGGGTTGACTAATGCTCCAGCCGTTTTTATGGATATGATGAACTGTGTCTTCAAGCCTTATCTTGATAGCTTTGTGGTGGTATTCATAGACGATATTCTTGTATACTCTAAGTCCCGGGAAGAGCACGAGAATCATTTGAGGATTGTCTTGTCCATTCTTCGTGAGAAGCAGTTGTATGCCAAGTTCAGCAAGTGCGAGTTTTGGCTCGAGCAGATTTCTTTCTTGGGGCATGTTGTGTCGAGTTCGGGAATTTCCGTGGATCCTTCAAAGATTGAAGCCGTGGTTAATTGGAAGCAGCCTTCGACTGAGACCGAGATTCGTAGTTTTCTTGGTTTGGCGGGGTATTACCGAAGGTTCATTGAGGGTTTTTCCCGGATTGCGACTCCGTTGACTAGGTTGACTCGGAAAGACGTATCGTTCGTATGGGATTCCAAGTGTGAGGCAAGTTTTGATGAATTGAAGAAAAGGTTGACAACGGCTCCTATTCTTACCCTTCCGGATGGTTGCGAGAATTTTGTTATTTATAGTGATGCCTCGAAGGCGGGTTTGGGTTGTGTGTTGATGCAAAATGGGAAAGTTATTGCGTATGCCTCTAGGAAGTTATCACCGGCGGAGCAGAATTACCCTACTCATGATATGGAATTGGCGGCGATCGTGTTTGCGTTACATAAGTGGAAGCATTACCTTTATGGGGCGAAGTTTGAGATTTTCACCGATCATAAGAGTTTGAAATACTTATTTACCCAAAAGGAGTTGAACAACCGACAAAGAAGATGGCTTGAGTTCTTGAAGGATTTTGATTGTATAATTTCTTATCATCCGGGGAAGGCCAATGTAGTGGCGGATGCGATTAGCCGAAAGGCGTATGTGACAGCTTTGAGTACCAAAGAGTTTGGGAGTGAAGTGATAATTGCGAACGTGCGAGCCGTGCCTACATTGTGTGGAGAGTTGAAGGAAGCTCAACAAAATGATCCGGAGTTGAAGAAAATTTTTGATCAAGTGCAAGAGGGAAAAGCCGGGGATTTTGCGTTGAATAGAGATGGGATTTTAACCTTTCAAGGGAGAATTTGCGTTCCTTCGTTACCGGAAATCAAGAAGCGTGTGTTAGAGGATGGCCATAAGTCCAAGTTTGCGATTCATCCGGGTAGTACCAAAATGTATCAAGACTTGAAGCGTGGGTATTGGTGGAATGGTATGAAGAGGGAAATTGCGGATTTTGTTTCTAAGTGTTTGACTTGTCAACAAATTAAGGCCGAGCATCAGAGACCAGCGGGACTGCTTCAACCGTTGGATATTCCGGAGTGGAAATGGGAAGGGATCTCGATGGATTTTGTTTCGGGTTTACCTCTTACCGTGAAGAAGATGGATGCTATTTGGGTTATCGTGGATAGACTGACGAAGTCGGCTCATTTTCTTCCTGTCAACCAAGTTTTCGTTAGAGAAGTTAGCCCATTATATATGAAGGAGATTGTGAGACTTCACGGGTTCGGTTAGTATTGTTTTCGACAGAGATCCGAGGTTTACATCTAGATTTTGGAGAGCATTGCAGGAAGCCTTGGGTTCTAAATTGTGTTTCAGTACGGCATTTCATCCTCAAACCGATGGTCAGTCCGAGAGAACTATTCAGATACTTGAGGATATGTTACGGGCTTGTGTGATGGATTTCCAATTATCGTGGGAGGATCATTTACCGTTAGTGGAGTTCGCCTACAACAACAGTTATCAGTCTAGTATTGAGATGGCTCCGTATGAGGCGTTGTATGGTAGAAAGTGTAGATCTCCGATGTGTTGGGATGAGGTAGGTGAAGCGAGACTTTGGGGCCCGGATTTGGTTAGGGATTCTACGGAGAAGATCAAGGTGATTCGGGATAGATTGAAGACGGCTCAGAGTAGACAGAAAAGCTACGCCGACAATAGAAGACGGGATTTATCTTTTCGGGTTGGTGACTTTGTGTTCTTGAAGGTTTCTCCGAGGACGGGAATTAAAAGGTTTGGTAATAAGGGTAAGTTGGCTCCGAGGTTTGTAGGTCCGTTTGAAATCCTAGAGAAGATAGGGGATTTGGCTTACCGGTTGGCGTTGCCTCCGTCTTTTTCTTTGCTTCATGATGTGTTTCACGTTTCTATGCTAAGGAAGTATTGTCATGACCCCTCTCATGTTTTGAGTTCTCCCCCCGACGATGTTCAGGCGGACATGTCTTATGTGGAAGAACCGTTAAGAGTCTTAGAATTCCAAGTTAAGGAGTTGAGAACTAAGAGTATCCCGATAGTAAAAGTCCTTTGGAAGAATCATACCGTCGAGGAAGCAACGTGGGAGCTAGAGTCGGAGATGAGGGCGAAATACCCTTGGTTGTTTGAGAATTCAAGTAAGTCTTTTAAAATTCGGGTCGAATTTTCTTTAAGGGGGAGTGAGTGTGACGACCCCAACCCTAGGCACTCATTTTAAATATTAAATTATATGCTTTTAATATTTATGTTAGCTTTATGTGTTCAATTATATCTTTAATTCGTAATTTAAGATAAATTGGGTGAGAAGTGAAATTAGAATCCTTTGAGAAATTTTGGGTTGTTAAATAAAGAAATTTGGGGAAATAATAAAAATGGAAATTTATTAAATAAATAAATATTTGAGGAGGTTAAATGAGTGAGTAGGATGAATTATTGGGTAAAGGTTAAGTTTAAATTTAAAAATGAAAGCCTTAGTTAGAATTTTAGGAGGGGCCATAGAAGTCTTGCTTTCTCCCTAGGTGACAAGTGTCCACCCCTTTTGCCTCCTTACTCTTACCCCCCTCTCCCTCCATCATTCATACTTCTTCCTCCTAGAGAAAGCCTTAGAGAAATTCCATGGAAGCTCTCAACCTCCATTCTTGAAGCCAAGCCATTTCTTCACCAAATTCAAGTCTAGGAGCATCATTGAAGTTGGATCATCTTGGGGAATCCATCAAGTTAGAAAGATCAACCTCCCATTGAAAACCCTAAAGTGAGTTGTTATGATTCCTTTCTTCTATTTGTTCATAAGTTCTTTGATTATTGTTCTTGGCCTTGTGATGTTGATTTCTTGCTTGGAAACCTAAATGGGAGTTGAATGGTTAGAAAATGACATTTGTTGAAGTTAGGGTTCCATGAAGATTGATCTAAAAGGTTTGAAATGGGTAGAAATTGTAGTGATAGATAATCTAGGGTTACTTGGTTTTGGAGTTTACATGTTTGTATGGGACTTGGAAAGATTGAAGTATCCTTTGGTGCTCTTGACTTAAGCTTAGTTAGAAGGAATGGAAACCTAGGCTTCAAAAGGGGTAAAAATCTGGAAATGGGCTGGAGGAGGCTTGGGCGGTCGCCCATGGGGGCTTGGGCGGACGCCCATCATGGCAGGAAGTCACAATTGCTTTGAAGTCCACTTGGGCGGTCGCCCAAGTGATGAGGGCGGTCGCCCATCATGGCGTAAAACCATAAATTCCTTTGAAGTCCACTTGGGCGGTCGCCCAAGCGGTTAGGCGGTCGCCCACGCCTGAACCAAACTTTTTCAATTTAAATAAGAATTGTTTAGTAAGTTGTTGGCCACTTATAAATGGTGACTCCCACTTAGTAATTGAACTTGAACCTTCATTAAGGCCTTGTATCCTTGTATATGAAATTTGTAGGGTAGGTTAATGATCCCTCCTTTCCTTACTTGATGTTATATATATTGTTGTTGATATTATTTAGTGTATTCATAAATTGTTGCACTTTGATATTGTTGGGGCATGAGTATATATTACCATGTGGCTATTGTTTATCCCTTTTTGTGGATTTTATTTCAAGTAACTACTATGTGCTTGATAATTTGTTAATCACCGATATTGGGGGTATAACGTAATACGATCAATGATGGAAGTGTGACCTAATGTGATCGGATTATGTTATACTGTGACCGTCCCCTCCCGTGGCCACGAGTTGGGGTTATAGCATCCGTATTGAGCCAAAAGCCTTACAGAGTTGCTACTATCTTATTTGGTTCCACGAAAAATGGGTCTTATAAGATGTGAGTATTGCTTAAGCAAATTCTCACTTAAGATTGGAGTATTATTATACCCAATGTTGTACGACTATTGTTCAGACGGGAAAAGGTAAACCAAAGGTAACGTAAGGTGTTTACAGTTTTTCCAACGTGTTATGTGTTGCATCTATTTGGCATATTGTTGCATACATAATAGCTTGTCGAGATTTATTCTCACCCCTCTCCCTTTAATGTTTTAGATCCCGAGACGAGCGGACCGGCCAAGTAAGGACGGAGAGGAGTTTGGAGTAATCGTTTGGGTATTTTCTGTGTATGTATAGGTTGACGTATAAAATGTATTTTGGTAATTCCTTTATTGGGGTTTGTAATTATAAACTTTAAACTCTACGTCATAACCTTAATCTTTTGTAACTAAACAATTGTTCGTTTTCAAAGTTGGTTAACTCCTCCTCCAATGTGGAGTGGAGTCGAGTTCTTTTGAAATGTTATGTTATTAATGTTTATATTTGAAAGTCAAAGTGAAGTTTTAAAAGTTTAGTGTTTTTGGGTTAGTTTGAGGACGCTCCAACTCGGGACACGTGTAGGTTCCGGGTCGGGGTCCTCACATCTTTTGTCTCATATTAAGCTCCTTCTGAGTGAAAATGCATTTAAGATTCTTATGATCCGTATACTCCCTCCGTCCCGCCAATCTTAAGAAAACTTTCCATTTTGGGCGTCCCACCAATCTTAAGAATTCCTAAAATGGAAAGTTTTTATCACTATTCTCTCCACTCATTCTCTCTCCTACATTATTTTAATACTCACAACACCATTATAATTTACTATTCCCTCCACTCATTATCTCTCATATTTTACTATTACACTCACAACATTTACTATTTCCTTAATTCCCGTGCCATTTGAAACTTTCCTAAGATCGGCGGGACGGAGGGAGTATATATTTGACAAGTTGTTCCATACAAGTAATGTCTCCAAATTTTCAATGCAAATATAGTTGCTAGCTCCAAATCATAGGTCAGGTAATTTTTCTCATGGTTCTTCAATTGTCTTGACGCATAAGCTATAACCTTATCATTCTGTATCTGCTCCTTTCTGCGTTAACCTTGTTTACTGTACTGACAACTTCAAAAGTCATTCAATGAATCTCCTATAGTATCCTGTTAACCCCAAGAAACTTCTTATCTCACTAACTGCGGTTTATCTCTCCCAATATACTATAGCCTCTATTTCTGTTGGATCCACTTCGATCCCATCCTTAGATATCACAAGCCCTAAGAATACAGTCTCTCTCCCACCAAAATTCATACTTCTTGAATTTAGCGTACAACTTTTGTCCCCACAAAATATGTAGAACTAACCTCAAATGTTCTTCATGTTCCTCCTTAGTCTTAGAATAAACCAAGATATCATCCATAACACACAACTATTCACTTATCCCAGAATTCCTGAAATATTATTTCCTCAATTCCATAAATGCAACTGGCGCGTTTGTCAACCCAAACGGCATAACCAACAACTCATAATGACCGTACCTTGCCATAAAGGCCGTCTCTGCAACATCCTCGTTCTTTACCCTCAACTGATGATATTCCGATCTCAAATCTATCTTTGAGAGCTAACATGCTCCCCAAAGTTGTTCAAACAAGTCATCAATCCTCGACAACGGTATTGATTCCTAACCGTCACTCGGTTCAACTCCCGATAATCGATACACATTCTCATTGATCCATCCTTCTTCTTTACAACCAACACCGGTGCATCCCAAGGTCAGTCTTATCAAACCCTTATCCAGTAATTCTTGTAGTTGTTCCTTCAATTCCTTGAGTTCAGTAGGCGCCATTCTGTAAGGTGCTTTAAATATCAGTGTGGTCTCTGGTACTAAGTCTATGGAAAATTCCACCTCCCATTCTGGTAGTATTCCCGGTAAATCTTCTGGAAATACATCCTTAAATATCTGGTCACTGAAAGAGACTCTATACTTACTCCTTTCTTATCCATCTCTTCAATATAGGCCAAGAATCCTTCACATCCTTTCCTCAACATCTTCTGAGTCCTCATTCCCGGAATAAGACCCGATCGGATTCTCGGTTCCGATCCTTGAAAATAAAACTCTTCTCCAGATAGCAATCTGAAATGTACTTCGTTCTTAAAATAATCTACCTTGGTATGATAGACAGCTAACCAATCCATTCTCAGAATAATTATCAATTTCATTCATTTCCAACTCCATCAGGTCAACCTCGAGTTCTCTATTACCTATTTTAAAATAAGGCACCTTTTATATATATAGGCAACATAGGATTCGACTCATTAGTCGGAGTATCTATCACCAAAGATACTTCTAACACTTCAGGTTTCAATTTCATTTTCTTCTCTTTGTATCGATACTCATTAATCTTGTGCTTCCCTTTTTCACACTTCACATTTTTCATCAGATTCTTGACCACGGACCTTGCTTTTGATCCCAACTCTTCGATCGTTAAAGTTCTTACTTGGGTACTTACTTTCGACACCATCTTCTTTACGATACTTATCAATACTACGAATACAAGGCACTATTACTCATGCCTATACTAGCAATACTTAAATGCTTAATACTTTTATACTATAAACATATGCTGCCTCAATAGGCTAAACATTTAATTAAGTAATATGTCAATTCACTAGACCCTTGGTCTTTTCAATAGATCGGCATTCCTCTCATAAGTCGTTTCATCAAACTTATTGGTCGTTTCAATAAACCAACAATATTAATACACATACTTGAATTAGGGCGTCTCAACAGACTAAAACATTCAATTCATAGGTCATTTTACTAGACCACCAATCATTTCACTAGATTGGTAATTTCATTTATAGGTCGTTTCACTTGACCCAGAATTAATCCCACTTGGTTGTTCATTCAGCCAGTTAACATATACTTTTGGTCAATCCACTAGACCAGTCTTTTATGTTTCAATTTAATTCACATAAATAACATTTAGAAACACGATCACACAAATATAAGTTAACTGCAACTAAACTGTATTTCGTAAATACATCTGAAGGGAAAGCAATCGTTTCATACGTTCTTTTTACTATAACAAGAATAACTCTTATTACTAACTACTCTTCTTTCTAGAATTAAAACCATACAATTCTTTCTTCCACTTCCAATTTCACCTTCTTCCTAAAACTTCCTTTAGGTTTTCCACTAGACATTTCCTCTTCCTTATCATCTTCAATCATGATTGGGGTAGTTCCACTGCCCTCAATGTTAATATCTACTTCCCCAATTTCATCTTCAGCTACCAAACCTTCTATATTTGGTGCTTTACTTCCTACAATGTTGTCGGTTCACACTCTCTAGCTCTAGCTTCCTTCAAAGCTTTCAGCTCATGGTACCATTGATAAGCTTCTTCTCTAGTTTCATGGTAATACTTCTCATTTCGGTTCATAGTCGCTTTTACTTCTTCCAATTTCCTGCTAGTGTCTAGTCAAGCTTTCCTATCTCGCATCCACTTCCTTACTGTAAGGTTCACTTTTACCTTTATCAACTCATCTTTAGCATCTCTACTCCTTGCAACAAACAGAGTGCATACTTTCATCACTTTATTGAATCTTTTCTTCTCAGTTTTCAGGAATTTCTAAGCCTCAGAATCCTTGACACATACCCCTTGATAGCCTTTTCACTCGGGGACTTATGCCTCAATTCCATCCTCAAAGCTTTACCACATCCAACCACATGCGTTCATACTTAATTAAGATTCTCTATCTTTCCTCAATAAGGCTTCATCGTACTTATTAAGGCTAATCCTTTGCCTTTTCACAAGATCCTAAAATAGAAGTTTCCAAAAATAGAAAGTTTCTTAACATAGAAAGTTTCCAAACTTAGAATGTTTCCTGAAATAAAAGGTTTCCATAAATAGCAACTTCTCAAAATGCTAACATCCCAATTACAATCTCTTAATTTCCACAATTTCATAGTTCGACTCTTAAGAATTTTACCCTAAAGTCCTCCATCCCAAATACTTTCTAGGTAGGCCCAATTATGCTCAGGTACTACTCCTTCTAATATGCTTAATGCTCTAAAGTCTCCCATGTGACCTAAAACCAAAGCTCTGATACCAACTGTAACGACCCCAAAATCCATACATAATAATAATACTTAATTTAATAATAGAATAGCCTCCAACGGCTACTAAAACCATAATTCAAAAGTACTAACCACTATTTGAAATAAACTTAAATGCTGAAAATAGTAACAATCTCTACGGCTAGTACAAACCACTAGCTCAAAATACTTAATATTCTAAAATAATTATTTGAACTCCAAAAGCCGCTAATCCATCAACCTGCAGCGAATCCACTCCAATCATTTATTACCTGGGAGGGGAAAGAATATGAAAGAGTGAGTGAACAAAGCTCAGTAAGTTCATACGGGGTCTCTTCGGTTTCTAAGAGAGACAACCGGAACAAACGGAGTTTAACAATATATCAATAAAAGGATAGCAGGTACAATAAGTAGTTTAGGTACTGAGAATGTCAAAGAAGGATACTTTCTCAATTAACAAGTAGTGGCACTTTTACAAATAACAAATGGAACTTTACACACACTTGTCCGTCAATTCCAAGTACTTTTGCACCTTTCATCTAGGCGACTCCGATACACCTTTTCAGGCAATCGTTGAATAAGGTTCTCTTACGCTATTATCAAAGCGCCCCCTTATTCTGATGCATCATGATAATCACATCTATAGAATTTAGATCACTTCCTTCTATAGTGAAGGTCATTTCAATCTGTCTAGACCAATTTATTTAACTTTGAGACCATTTCAATCTGTTTAGGCCTTAGGTCATTTCAATGTAACGACCCAAACATAAAAGTCCTTAGGTCATTTCAATGTAACGACCCCAAACATAAAAAGTTCTTAGGTCATTTCAATGTAACGACCCCAAACATAAAAGTCCTTAACAATTGGACAATTTAACATCATATACATATAGTGTTCATGGTACGAGAACACATAAGTCAATTTCAATTCACATGGATACACATTGAACAAAACGCATCAATGGTAAGATATTCCAAAAACGTTCATAACGAGGGAATACAAATCACTACCGGCCACTTGGTAGCACATACTTTATGAAACTTTTAGAATCCTAACACAAAGGATATGAAACAATCAAATGCTAAGTAGCGTAATCCCTTACCTTGGTCTAACTTCTTGTACAGCTCTTCCCTTGCGTATCTACAACCACGAAAGAGTAACTTAGTATCTCGCATTTATCGTTAACTATCTCTACTTAGTTAAACCTCATGCGTTATAACTTAACTTCTTTCCTTTCTATATTTAGTAATCTTCTAGGTTTGGGAAAGTCTCTAGTTTTGGAACTTTTCATATTTGAGAATTCCATTATTCTTGAATTTGTATTTCCCTATTTATAGGTTGCTTTCATTTAAGGTTGTCCTCTTTTCTATTCTTTTCATAATTCTTAACCTTAAAGCAAATTTTCCTCTTTTAAGATTTCTACTTGAGCCCTTCTACTTTTGGCTAATTACAAAAAGGTCCGCCATCTTTTAGGTATTTGCAAAACAGTCCCTCAACTTATGAGTATTTGTAAAACAATTCCTCAACTTTTAAATATTTACAAAATAGTCCCTCAACTTTTAAATATTTGCAAAACAGTTTCTCAACTTTAAAATATTTACCAAATGGTCCTTCAATTTTTAATTAATTACAGAATAGTCCCTTGACTTTCAATTAATTACAAAATAGTCCCTTGACTTTTAATTAATTACATAATAGTCCCTCAACTTTCAATTAATTACAGTTTGATCCTCCTGCAGTTTTGAACTTTACAGTTTAGTCCTTCAGTTAAGTTTTTCATCAAATTCCTGACTGCACAGTCAGAATTCTAATGGTTTCAGATTATAACTATTCAATTTAGCCCTATTCAGTTTGAAACTTAACTGTAACCCTTTAAACTAAACCAAAACCTTAACAATTTTAATCAAATCATACCTACACCTCATCATGTTCATTCGGCTGAACCCTACCATGCCCAAAATATGATTTTTGTTCCATCTTTTCGTCCAAGAATAATTAACATAATCATTTAATTCAACCCAAGAACATAATTAGGGATGTCTACATCTTAAAATTCAAGTTTCATATTCTTATTATTCAAGATTTAAGATTTATTATTAGGTTATACTCCTAATCATTAAACATTAAATCCTTCTATCATTATAATCATCAATCAATTTTATTACCTCCAAGATTGAACATTAAAACCCTACGAATGATCATCTTAGAACAAACATAATTTTAATTTTCAAAAATTCATAACTAATTCAATAATTCTCCGAATTGAATGAAACGAAAACTAGAATTTAGGATTTTACATTACCTTGATTATGGTTAAGAAAAATTGACTAAAGGAGATCAAGAGCTCGACTGTTTCCCCTCTCCTTCAGTTCGGCCGCCGCCCCCTTAGCCTAGGATTTTTAATTTTTTTTTTCTTTTCTTTGTGAATTATGAGGTTTATGGAAATTAAGAAAGAGTTTTGGTTATTTATATTTGGTTATTAACCTCCTTGGGCCTTTTTTTTTTAACTTCACAGGCCCACTTACCTAGCCCAACTTGATTAAACCATTCAACCCATTCAATTAACCTCTAATAGCCCACTTATTAAATGTTAATTAATAATTATAATTACATTAATTATTTTAAAAAAATAATTAATTAAAAGTTTAAAATTTTCGGGTTCTTACAGTTTTGCCATGATCTGTATGTTCCTAGGCTATGAGTCTTGTGTCCACGTTTTTAGGATGTTTTTTAAGGTCACAGTAGATAAGTCGACCTTGGGGATTAGCACCCCTTCCAGACCTCATGCCCCAAAGATTTTCATCAATCTTCTTGGTAAGGCCAGTAGGTGGAACTTCCATGTCATTGTAGTTGAGAGCAGGAGAGGTTGGGAATTCCTTTTACCCGATGATAATTCCGAGGTAATCAAGGATCAGGATTACTGGTGCCGGATTAGAGTGATGCCCTGTATAAGAAACTGGTATAAGTAGCTCGCAGGGGTCCAATTAGCTGGGAGATCTTAGGGACCACCAAGAATAACTATATCCAGGCTGGGATGATGCTGGGAAGTGTTGAGGTAACTCCTTTTTTGGTTCCAATATTTAGGAGCTTGAGGTACCCCGATTGGGTCATTCATGAGGGAGGTAGGTTTAGGTTTGAGAATCAATGCCACGACTGTAAAAAGACCAAAGATTTATGCAGACTGAACAAATATCATTTTGGTGGTAAGTGTTTACTTGTCCTTTCATGTAGCTCGTCACTTCTTACCCGCATACTTCTTACTTTGCTCGTACATGTTTTACTCGTCAACTTTTGTATCTACCCTCTCGAGCTAACACTTCTTCTTATCTGTGCAGTTCTTACCCCGGAGCAGGAAGCCAACATGGTGCGGGTTGTGAACGTAAACTTGAAGAAAAGCAAGAAGGCCCATGGTGCTGCTAACGCACGGGCTAGCAGGCAAAAAGAAGCTGAGGAGTGACATAAGCTGTTGCAGTTGATTGATGAAGACACTGAGAAGATGATCCCTATTGAGAAAGATGCTGATCAGGTGGAGCTGGAGAAAACCATGGGTGGCGCCCTAGAAGATAATACTGCCAGAGCTGAGGAGGAGGCCGAGCAAACACTTGAGCCCATACAGGAGGCCCCCAAAGATACTGCCAATCGTGATGTCGTCGACCTAGAAGACGATGAAGAAGAAGATGAAGACGACCGTCCTCTTGCCAACAAAAGGAAGAGATCAAAGCTTAACCCTGGACCTGAGAGGGATGACCCTTGTCGAGCATCAGAAACTTGCAACCCTTGACACTTCAAAAGGATCATTCGTCCCATTTGATCCCGATGCTCTTCAACAATCCATCACCAAGTTCCTCGCAAGTACAAGACACCCTACATTGCCAAGTTCAATGGCACTACTTGTCCTTGAGCTCATGTTGAGACTTACACTTGGGCTATGCTTCCAATAAGTGTTGATAACACAATCTTGGCCCAATGCTTTCCTCAAACTTTAGAAGGTGCTGCAAGGGATTGGTACATGTCTCTTCCTATGACTGCAAGGCTTGATTGGTCGTCTGCATGTTTAGTCTTCCAAAGGCAGTTTGAAGACAACTTCACTTACCGCCCTACTAGGAGGGATCTTGAACAAACCAAACAACATGCAAATGAGTCTTTTGCTGAATTTGCTAGAAGATGGAGACTCAAACTTACCGAAATTGTCGAAAGACCTACTCTCAAAGAGCAAATACACATCTTCCTCCAATGTCTCCGGGATGAATTTCAAGAGAAGCTCGTCGGTAACTACTTTCCTAGCTTCAATGAACTCCATGATTCCGGGATTAGGATTGATGACTTCCTAAAAAGTAAAAAGAAGGAAAGTACTTTCCGCTTCAACAAACCTACCACAAGTAAGGATGATTCCGTCAATGCCATTGCATTCAACCACTACAACACCGGCAAATATTCTGTTGTTCCTCCTCCCGAGAAGAAAAAGAGGCACTATGACAAACTTGAAGGAATCACTCAAGAAGAGCTCTTCGATATACTTGTCAAGAATGAAAAGATCAAACCAAGGGAAGGTGGTCCTCCTAAGGATATGGGTCCTAATCACGCTCATCACTTATTCTGCAAGTATCACAACTTCACCGGCCACGACACCAACACTTGCCACCATTTGAAGGACATCATCCAAGACCTCTTTGACAATGGAGAGTTAGAACGTCCCAACATCATCACCAATCCTCTCCCTCATAATCCTTGAAGAAGATGAAGCTTCGAGAAGAAATCTACACTTACCACTTTGGGGCTACAACTATCCTCTCCCTTTCCCCTTTGATAGAAGTAGATTAGGTTTTAAATTTCCAAGTATGAATTCGAAGAGTAGTTCTGTCTTTCTAGTACTTCTCACCTCCTCTAGTTTGTGTCATCTAAACTATTGAGTCTGTTTTAATTTCTCTGATTAATCAAAGATATTTTCTTTTCCCAAACACTTTCCCTAAGGTTGTTCTATCTCGTGAGTATCATTTAATTCATGCAAAATAATGGACCCTCCATTCCCTAAATCATCGCAAAAATAAATAGAAACTTCTAAACGAGTTTAAGAAGAAAGTTATCCTTAGAAGGCTTAAGGCTAAATATTACCCCTATTGAAAGTCAAATGTCAACAAACGAAGATAGCCAAAGGTGCTGCTGTCAACCTTCATTCCAAGAAGAGTGGGGTTACTCAATTCAAAACTTTGAGAGTACAAAACAAAAAAAAAAACTCTCAAGCTTTCGTCACCCTCACAACAAAGGTGACAATTCAAATGCATGAAGGACTCTCCCACAAAGAAGAGGAGTCAAGTGATACCAATAAAAGAAAAGAGGATTTCTCAATATCCTCCTACATCAAGTGAAGAAGACTTTTAGCATCAAGAAAAATGTTTACCCTTAAGTCATACTAATGATTGGCTTCCTTCTCAAACTTATTTAGAAATTTCTAGATGATGCACAATTCATTAAAAGGTAGAATAACTTTTCTAGATCCTTGAGCCAAGTAGCGTTTCTTGTCGAGTCTAAGGGCTTCCTGTTAGCCACTCTCATACACACTCTTGAAATCCAAGCATCAAAACTGGGGCTTCCTAACCTTTCCTCCCACAGTCAATATCTACTTCAACTCTTCAAAATAATCAATTCTGCATTAGGAGATTTCCTCTTTGCTTCTCACTCTCATCATTAGAATGCTTGGATCACCTTCCAAAGAATAGAGTTCGTCTCTCCTCAACTAACTTGAGATCTCATCTCTCTCTCCTCAATAAGATTCTCTCCTCTGAGTTCTCTTCGAGTTAGCATACTATTTTCAAAAAGAAAAGAAAAGAAAAAAAAGAATCAAAAGAGATGCCTGCTAGATTGAAAACCCGAAAGGGCGGTCTAGGGAAAAATCAGGGTGCGTCACTAAGAAAAAAATCAAAGACAAAGGGAGAGTAGTCTTCAACCTTCTTCATCAAACACCATTCGATCCTCTTCAAATCAAATCAACAAGGAGAGTCTTCTTCGATTATCTTCAAATCACGAGAGCAGACTCACAAGCCCGTTCACACAGTCATCTACCACTTGCAAGCAACCTGGGGCTTGAGACAGCAAAGGGCCTTGGACACAAAGCCCTTACGACAGTTGACAGATTTGTAGCCGTTTGCCTCCTAGAGACACGACTCAAGGGAGAATTAAAAAAGAAGATTCACAACAGGCCTAGATGTGTTCACACAAGGTTACTCATCAAAATGCTACAACAATGAAGAAACAGTACAGCCTCGCTGACTAGCAACAAATTCTACATAAACCTGATTTGGTCCCAACTTGTCAAACACAAGTTTGCTCATACAATTCACCCATATCAAATACAAATCCATACAAATGTCACTACATGTCCATATACCATATACTAATACATAAACTCACCACCAAAATGACCAGCCGACCATTTACACGAACAGACGTGAGCACCACCACATAAGTCCAGTTAAATAACTAAAATCTGAAAAATCTATTTGGAATCTTTATGTGCTAGCAGGTGCAGAAAGGTAAGAATCTTTCGGGTCCATCCGAGACCAGCATGCATATATCCTTGCATTACAGGAGCCGATAGAACCTCCACCTCAATCGACAACTTCAAAGTCTGTAACAGCAACAAACTTCAAGTCCGTGACCTCGACAACACCTTCAAAGTCTGTGACGGCAACAAACTTCAAGTCCGTAACCTTGGCAACACCAACAAAGTCTGTGACGGCAGCAACTTCAAAGTCCATGACCTCGGCAACCACAACAAAGTATGTGACGACAACAACTTCAAAGTCCGTGACCTCGGCAACCACAACAAATTCTGTGACCTTGCATCAACAAAGTCTGTGACGGCAGCAACGACAACAAAGTCCGTAACCTCGGCAACAACGACAACCTCAGCTACGTCAGTAACCTCGGGCGGCGCACTTCAACAACTTCATCAATAAGGCAGGTATATTCAGAATTGGGTCAAGTCTTTGATTCCTCGGTATGAATTTACCTTTTCAAAAAAAAATCCCTCTTCGATTTTCAAAGATGCTTTTCAAAATACCTAAAATAGTCTTTTTAGTGTTTTGGTGTCGAACTACATTTTGGTCTGATTCTCCGATAGAGATACGTAGGCAGCCGTGCGGCACGACCATCCCGGTGTTCAGAATGATGTCTTTTCTATCGACGACATGACTTCTTCCATAAGACTTGTCGCCGAGGGGCACTGTAGATATCCCATTCTGAACCAATAATTACATGATTACACTACTCTTCGTCTCTCTTTTTGTGTTTTGATGAAAGCATATTAGTTTCGTCATGTTTCGTTAAGTTTCTAACTAACCTCGTTAGTTTTGGACCTAATTGACTAACGGAACAACTGAAGAGGACAAAATAGTCAAATGACTAGTTGTCCCGCGTGGGACATACGTGTCTCGCGCGAGACAACCCCTATGCAGGATGTGCATAATCACTCTCCTTCTCCATTTCAAACTCTTTTCTTGATAAATATCATCTAATCCGGGTCTCTACTGACTAGAGGATTCTGAAAGCTTCCTTGGGAGGAGTCCCAATCCACTTGAGTCTCCTAATCTTGGTGACCAAGTCATTCATCCACCTCTTAAACCCCTATAAATAAATGATGGCTTTCAGTATTTCAGAGGTCCCCGATTCCTAATCGAAAACACACAACACACACAATTTGTTGGTTTCTCTCCCTGAAAGATTCCTTCAAATCACTCATAAACAACTCTCAATTTCGTCCATCAACCACGTTAATTGACGAACATCAAGGCTCAAGCCTAAAATCAAGGCGGAACTCTGCCCGAATCACTTCTCGACCGAGAAGACATCTTAGAACCACGTTCTAAATCAAACACTCCCTAAACACAAGGGTTAGCCTAGAGTCCCTTCAATCCATGGAGGTGATCTCGAAGCATACAACCCGACATTCCTAATTAAGAAATTAATTAGGGTTTTATTCTATTTTGATTGATAATACTCAATTGGCAAGACCAATCTCCGGATTGGGTGGAATGAGTGTTCCTCGACCTTCCCATTCCATAACTTAACCCCTGAACCCTCAAATATCTTTAAATCATCAAAAAGGTTTTTCTTATTATTTTCCTAAATAAATAATAAGTGGCGACTCTGTTATTCAATCGAAATCGAACGCTACAATATGGATGCGAGTATTGTTGATCTAAATAGTAACTGTGTCTTGTTGGTTCCAAAAACTGAGAACTTTTTAGCTCAACAAATCTCGCTGAAGAACAACTATGTCTACTGGTTTTTGAGCTGGCACAGGCGGATCAACATCAACAAATCTTGCTGAAGAACAATTGTGTCTTTTTGAGCTGGCACAGGCGGATCAACATGACTTTTTCCGAATATTTTATCCTTGAAGGAGGGACGACCACGAGTCGTGTGAAAAGTTGGTTCACAAACCAAAGTTGTTGATGGCGCAATTATCTCCCTTAACTTCCTAAAAAAACTGAACTTACCGGATTTCGGCTTTTCCTTGAATTGTACCTGCGTAATTGACATCCACAATTCTTAAAAAAAAATCCAATAACTTTGGACCGCTAAAATTCCTTGAATAGTATGTCAAGTTCATAAGTTGAAATGAAATCATGCATTTCTCGGAACAACGGTGTGTTGAATCGATGTCGAATGACAATTTTGCTCCGTTCAAGACTTGCTTTGATCGATATGACTTGTGACTGGACGACCTGGTGGATATATGACAATGACGTTTTCAAATCCGATCGCGAGGACTGCAAGTATTTTTTTTTAACTTGGCACTACTCTCCACTCTGTTAGTTGTGTGATTTCTAAAATTAAGAAATTTGTCGGTCCAAGCAGCTACAAACATTTCCTTATAAGGTGTTAGTCAATTTGCATTTAGATAACCAAGGACACCTGAAAATTCAAACAAATTTATTTCAATTTTATGAATATTATTTATAAATATAAAGAAAATATGAATATAATATAAGAATACCCGAAATCTCACAAACTCTTTCAAAGCTGAAACAGAGATAGACAGTGGGTGAAATAACAGAGATATGAGATCAGGAAATAGATTTGAAAACGGGGAAGGTGAAAAGGCGCCGGTTGAAGAAGATGGATAAGGCGATGAGGGGAGGTGGGGTGAGTAGGGACGATGGTGGGGACATAATTGTGGATGGGGAGTAGAGGGCAGTAACGGGAGTGGTGTTTGCTGGATCTTGACGGAGAAGGAGCAGAAGGGGTTGTGCGGGCAGAAGGCGATGGCGATGGGAGTGGCAGAAACATGGGTGGTGTTCATGTGAGAGGGGGCGACCCGGAAATCTGGAATGAAAGGAGTGGCAAAGGAGGGTGGGGTGTTGGCGGTGGGTTGTGACTGGGATGGGTGGATGCCGGTTGAGGGAAGAGAGACGACATTGACGAGAAGGGAGAAGGCTTTGGGGGTTGATTAGGTTAGAGGGGGGAGGAGGGTGGGATATTATTTTTTTCATTAAAGAATATTATTTGTCTATTTAGGCTATTAAGTTTCAACATTTATATTTTTATCCCCTATACTTCCATGTCTGCATAAGCATATGCCAACTGAGCCATAATTGTTCCATATAAGCAAACTGATGATGTCATGATTTAACGACACAATGGATGAAACTTGAATGGAAAGATGACATGAAATATTAAATAGGTAAACTAGTGATGAAATCGTAAAAAAATAACTTTGAATTGTTTCAATTATAGTGAGAAAGTAAATTTGGATTGAAGTGAAATGGAAATTTCTGTCGAAATTACTATTTTAACCCGATGGCTATGGGAAAAGTTCAAAAAGGGGTGCCTACGTAAATTCCCAGACACCATTAGGAGGAGAAAGGGGTGAAGGAAGTAAAGTACTTAGGGCTAGAGCTGTCAAATAGGGCAAAAGCCCGAGGACATGCCCGCCCCGCCACCTATTAGAGGCGGGTTGGGCTAGTGTATTATAAACCCGTTTGGATGCGGGCTTTTCGGGCTTTGCCCGCACGAGATGCGGGCTTTTGCGGGTTGGGGCGGGGCAGGCCGCGGGCAGCCCGCATATTCTAGAGACAAAAAAGTCAATTATTTTGCTAATAATAGTGGCCCGAAGAAGGAGTACTCCCTTCCAAAGGATATCCAAATATTGTTCAACACTTAATATTTTGGGCTTTATATGGTGGATTTGTATACACAAAATAGACCGTATATCTTGGACCAGATTAGTGCCTTAGTGGGCTTTTACAGAATGAATATGACTAATATTTAGGCTCGTTTGGTTCGCGGTAAAGTGGAGGAATGAAATGCTCAATTCCATTCTCCCAATTCCTTTGGCCTGTTTGGTTTATGTTTTCCTAAAATTTTCATTTCCCGGAATGATCAATTCCCTCCAACGTTGGAATTTGCCATTCCTTCCATATATGGGAGGAATGGTCAATTCTTTAAGGAATGAATTTTTTTTTGACCAAAATACCCCCAAACCCAAATCACCCCTATCTCTTGCTTATCCACCCCCACCCCACCCCGCCCCTGCCCTACCCCACCCACCCACCCACCCACCCTCAATTTTTTTAAAGACCCCTGCCTATCCCCCTATCCAGCCCTGCCCTACCACCCACCCCCACCCCCTCCATTTTTTTTAAAAGATCCCTGCCTACCCCCCCATTCAGCCCCTGCCCTACTACCCCCACCTACCTCCCACCCCCCACCCCCTCACCCCTCCAATTTTTTTTTAAAAGATCCCTGCCTACCCCCCCATCCAGCCCCTGCCCCTACCACCCCCACCTATCCCCACCCCGAACCCCGCGATTTTTTTTACTCATTTTGCATACCCCTACCCTACCCCCACAAAATTTTTTTGTTTACTCATTTTGCATACCCCCTACCTACCCCACCCCACCCCTCCAGGCCCCTCCCACGATTTTTTTTACTCATTTTGCATACCCCCTATCTACCCCACCCACTCTCGCCCTACCCCACCCCCACCCCCCAAAAAAATAATTTTTTAAAAGAAGGGTAAATTGGACATTTTATATGCTTTCATTCAATTCCTATAATTTGTATATTTCAAACCAAACATGATTTGCCAAGGAAGTGAATGACAATTTCATTCCATTCCGTGCCAACCAAACGAAGGGGTTTGACCAGTTTTTTTTTTCATTCCAATTCCTTCAGAAATTCAATTACATTGACTATTCAATTTCTTCACTTTTTTTTCATCGAACCAAACACGAACCCTTAGTGTTAAATTATAATACCTTATATAATTATGGACTCGTGTACTCAAAATAGACACTATGTCTTAGACTCGTATTGGGCTCCACGTCCTCATTAATATATTTAGTGTATTTTTTTTAAATCAATCAAGCTATTATAGAAAATTAATTAGTCAAGCATTAACAAAAAAATAAAATAAAATAATTATATACTCCCTCTGTTCCATAAAACATTATTCCTTTTAGTATTTTGGAATCCCACTTTAAAGTTCCACTTTCCTAAGACCATCCACAATGGGGGATGAAATGGGGGATGAAATCCCATTTCATCCCACTGAATCCTTGCAATGGCAAGATGAAATGGACTGAATGAAATGGGCTGGATGAAAGTTTTCATCCAGCTGAAACTTGTTTCTTTTTTTTTTTTTAAATTCGACAAGTGTCAGCTTCTTGGATTTTCGAAAAAAAAAATTATCTCAAATCTTTGAGCTTAATTATCACCTAGTAAATTAATTTTTATTTAATTTTTTTTTTCACCATAATTCATCATTTTTTTTACCCTACAAATTGATATAAGTTTCATTTGATTTGGACACAAAAAAAAAACACTTAGTTTTCAATTTGGGCTGAATTATTACCTATTAAATTAATTTTTTTTTAATTTTTTTTTCACCAAAATTCATCATTTTTTTCCCCTACAAATTGATATAAGTTTCATTTGATTTGGACACAAAAAAAAAACTCTTAGTTTTCAATTTGGGCTGAATTATTACCTAGTAAATTAATTTTTTTTTTAATTTTTTTTTCACCATAATTCGTCATTTTTTTTACCCTACAAATTGATATAAGTTTCATTTGATTTGGACACAAAAAAAAACACTTAGTTTTCAATTTGGGCTGAATTATTACCTAGTAAATTATTCTTTTTTTTTATTTTTTTTCACCAAAAATCATCATTTTTTTTCCCTACAAATTGATATAAGTTTCATTTGATTTGGACACAAAAAAAAAAAACACTCATTTCTCAATTATCCTTCTTCATTTTAGCATTTATTTAAAAAAATCATTATATTTTTTTTTACCTATAAATTGATGCAATATTTTTTTAATTAAGTGTGAAATTTTTTTTTAATTATAAATAATAATAATTATTATTATTATTTTACTAATCATAAAAATAAAGAATATAAATGAAATATAATAAAAGTAGTGGGGTATAGAATGATGAGTTGGAGGGAGTTGAAATTTAATTTAAGTTAGCCATTGGAGTGGGGGTAAATGAAATGGGTAGATGAAATATTAGGTGGATGAGAAAAAGTATAAAAAGTGTTAGATGAAATGGGGGAGTGGGATGAAACCACTGTGGGTAGTCTAAAAAGGAATTTTTTTAATACTTCTTTATTCATGGGACCCACTTGTCATACTTATAACACTTTTTAAACTTACTATTCTCCACTCATTCTCTCTCCTTCCACTCATAACACCTACTTTAATAACATTATTCCTTATTTTCCATTCTCAACAGTAAAAGAGTAAAGTTCTATGAAACAGAGGGAGTAATTATTTCGGAATGGGAGAGTGATAATCTTGAGATACACAATTATTTCCATAAACTTTATCCTCCAGTTTCAAGGCTCTTTTTGTGGATGTTTATTAGAGTCTCATCATAATCTCTTTTTTTTTTCCCTCATACATTTGGAATAGGATTGTGTTTAGCTCCATTTCTGTTTTGAATTTTTTTTCGGGCTGACCCGTTTTGCCCGCGGCCCGTATGCGAGGCGGGCTGGGCCAAGAGTTTTTTGGACCGCAATGTTCGCTGGCTTTCCCGCCCCGACCCGTTTCGTAGCGGGCTTTTCGGGCCCGTGGGCAAACCCGCCCCGTAGGCCCGTTTACTTAGGGCAACTCCAATGGGAGGAGTTAGGGGAAGGTATCAAAATCAAATTTTGGTTCTTTCAAGCACTATTTATAGGGTACTACATTTTCATCTTTAATGCAAGGAGTTAGCAAAGGTACCAAAATTGATTTTTTTTCCATATTTTAAATTTTATTTCACATTAAAAATATTTTATTTAACTGAAAATACATTTTAATAATTAAAATAAATAATTTTAAATATTTATAAAAAAAAATTCTTTTGTTTTTTTTTTTAAATTATTTAATTAAAAAAATCTATTGTCACCCGTATTATATTTTCATTTGCTACCTATATTATATATGATAAGATGTTGATTGAAATTAAATAATTATTTTTTTTAAAAAAGAGAATTTTTTATAAATATTTAAAATTATTTATTTTAATTATTAAAATGTCTTTTTAATTAAATAAAATATTTTAAATGTAAAATAAAATTTAAAATATGAAAAAAAAAAATTTAAAAAGAGCTAGCCAAGATATCAAATTTGATACCTTGATTAACTCATTATATAATTTTGGTAACTCTCCAATTATAATTTTGGTAACTCCCATCGGAGAGTTACCCTTACATTGTCTGGATTTTAAATACGTCGAGTGAAAGTAACTCGAAGCGGAGAACCTTTTGGTTGCGGTTTAAACGAGGGCAAAGACTTAGGGCTTTGCCGGTGAGGTCGAAGAAAGGGGGAAAAATTACCAATACCAGGTGCACATTCAAATTTCAACTCTCTCTCATCTCACAATCTACATTTTCCTAGTAATCTTGTACCTTTCGCATGCTTGCAACGTTAGTATCGTTTGATTATCTACTGTTATTTCACTATAATTTCAAAGTTCAGAGAAAAATTGAAGCTTGATTTCTTGATGAAAGTTAAGAATTAATAATTCTAATATCTGTTTAGTTTCCCTCTTTTTAATTTTTGATGTAATTTTCATTGCAAGGGTTTTACTTTTATGCGTGACCAGACGAACCCCTATCTGTAGTTTCATCAATTCCACTAGAAAATGTTGCTCGTCTTTTGGTGGATTGGTTAGCAGCTTAATTTCAAGGCATTGTACATTCCTGGTGAGGACACTATTGTTTGTTACTGGATGGTTGCATGGATTCTTTGTGTTATAAGCGTGTTCATCATGATGCAAATTGTAGGTTGGTTCACCGCCCGGTTGTCCTGCTGAGTCGGAGGATAATCAATCCACTGAAATGGATCCAATAGATATTAGTTCAACTGATAGTGATTCTGATAGTTGGGATCTCGCAAAATATAAAGCACTTAATGATAAGGATGACCCATTATTGATGGACTCTGCCACGTCGACTAATGGTACACATCTTCATCCAATGGCATCTACATCAGGCACAGGTGTTACAGGTAAAGAGAGAACGTTCTCAAACTTGAACACCTTCATATCATTGATTCTTATCTGGGTTTGTTCATTTTCAGGTCATCATTCGGCTCGGAAGGTGCCTGGTTCTAAGAAAGCATCTCACTTTAATGGGAACTCATCAAGTAATAACCATGCACAAGGTCGACCCCATATTCATCCAAGGTCCAGTGACAATGGTAATGTGCAACTGCTAGAGTTAGTTTGGCTAGTGAAAAACTTTCAATAGAATATTGATTTCAGAATTACTGGTATGGTTTGGTACAGGATATGGAGGAAGAACACTTCCCTCTTCCTTGCAAGCATCCGGATCAAATGCTAGACCTAATCCTCTTAATAGTGCTGGGCACAGCCGCACTAATGAAAATCATGGAAATCCTTCTCTTTCTCCATTGCCCACTCCATTATATGGTAAAAACCTTGTAAATGATCATCATAGTTGTTAAAGGCGAGCGCCTTTGGCGCCTCAGGCGAGAGGCGAGGCGAGGCGAGGCATTGGCGACTCAAGGAGGCTGGGCGAGGCGATGTGCAGGAGGCGTGGGAAAGTCGCCGCCTTTGGCGCCTTTTGTTTAGGCGAGAGGCGCTAAAAATTCCAATAAGGCGCTCATTTTTTTTTTAATTTTTTTTGACCGGTCCAAGTGTAAAACGACGTAGTTTAATTTTAGTATAAATACAAAATAAACCCTAAATTAACCCAAAACTTCATTCGGTCCAAATCGACGCAACGATAGGCAGCAATCGACGCAACGATACGAGCCCTAGGTAGCGACGCGAGTTGCGACGTCGTCTTCTTCATCAGGCTTCGACTTCGACTTCGACGTCGTCTTCTTCAGGCTTCGAATTCGTCTTCTTCATCAGACCAAGTAAACTCTTCTCTCTTTTCTTTATGTTCGATTTTCTGTTTTCTCTTTTTCTTTTCTTCAGTCTCTCTTTTCTTCGGTCTGTTCATCAGGCTTCGACTTTTCTCTCATTATTTGTGTTCTTTCTTAATTCTTAGAAATGTCAGCCCCCTCAAGTAGTAGTGGTGGTCGAAAGGATCCAGCTTGAAAGTACGTAAAATTGGAAGATCCCAAAAACACCAATTCCACAACTTGTATTTTTTGTGATAAAAAATTCTCGGGAGGTATTTGTAGGGCGAAACAACACATTGTTGGAGGATTTAAAAATGTAATCCGTTGTGATCGAGTGCCGGCGGAGGTGAAGGATGAAATAAACTATTTCATGGGGGTGAAAAAAAGAACGAAAGAGCAATCAATTCTAGAGAGAGAATTCCGTGCTCAAAATGATAATGAACACAACGAAATTGGGGATGAAAATGAAAGTGAAGAGGTCGCATCAAGGCGGCAAAGTCAAGCGATAAAGGGTAGATGGATTTATTTGTTAATCGCACCGGAAACAAACTGCAAAAAACATTAGACAACAAAAAGGTCAAAATGAGGAGGCATTGAAAGAGTTGAGGACTCGAGCATGTTCGGCTATTTGTAGATGGATGTATGATGCGGAATTGCTTTTAATCTTTGTGAAGTATGATAGTTTTCAAGAGATGATCGATGCAATTGCAAAGCATGGTCCGGGTATGAAAGGTCCAAGCTACCGTAGGCGAGAGTTCCTTTTCTCAAGAAAGAGGTGGATGAGGTTAACAAATCTATGGAAGACCACACAAAAGAATGGAATCAACATGGTTGTTCCATTATGTTGGATGGGTGGAAAGACGAAGAGGAACGGACATTGGTGAATTTCCTTGTCAATTGTCCCAAAGGAAGTATGTTTGTGGAGTCGGTTGATGCTTCGATTATGCCAAGGCTGGAGAGAAGATGTGTGAACTAATTAGTAATTTTGTGGAGAAAATTGGGCTGAAAATGTTGTTCAAGTTATTACGGATAATGCTTCGAATATGAAGTTGGCGGGTAAGAATCACTTCTTTAAGCTGAATATTGAATTATTGATACTCTTGTAGTCTTGTTAAAAGAGATTATTAATTTATTATTTCCTTTCTTTCATAGGGTCGATGTTGGAGGCAAAATATCCTCATTTATATTGGACACCGTGTCTTTGCCCATTGCTTGGACTTGATTTTGGAAGATTTGTTTGAAATACCAAGTATCAAGTCAGTGTTTAAAAAGGCTGTCAAGTTGAACAGCTACATCTATAGTCGCCCCGGGCTAGTGAATATGATGAGGAAATTCACTAAGCTTGAGCTTGTAAGACCCGCAACAACTCGGTTTGCCACAGCTTTCCTTACTCTTTCAAGGATTAAATTACTAAAGAAAAACTTGAGGGCAATGTTCACCTCAGATGCTTGGAATACCAGCAAATGGGCGAAGGAGGAAAAAGGTAAACGTGCAGCAAAGATTGTTATGGATTTTAGATTTTGGACGGGAGCAACGGATGCTTTGAAGGTTGCGAGTCCTCTTGTCAAGGTTCTACGACTTGTTGATGGTGAGAAAAAACCTGCCATGGGATATCTCTACGAGGCTATGGATAGAGCAAAAGAGTTGATTGCGAAAAATTTTGATAACGTTGAAGAGAGATACATGGCTTATTATCAAATCATTGATCGGAGGTGGGAGGATCAACTTCACCGGCCTTTACACGCAGCAGGTTACTACTTGAACCCTGAATTTTACTACACAAATCCAGACATCGAGAATGATGTGGAGGTTACAGAAGGGCTCCTCAAATGTATTGAAAGATTAGTACCCGAGGCTGACATACAAGATAAAATCAACATGGAGTTGAGTGCTTATAGGAATGCAGATCGCCATTTTGGGATGCCAATGGCTGTAAGACAAAGAGATAAAATGTCACCAGGTACTTTAATAGTTTAACTATAATTACACATTGATAATTTTATATATTTAATGTGAAATAGTGTCTAATGAGAATAAATACTTTCAACATGAGTGGTGGAGGTCTTATGGTAAAGGGACTCCCAATTTACAGAAATTTTCCATCAAGGTTCTTAGCCTCACTTGTAGCGCATCCGGATGCGAGAGAAATTGGAGTTTTTTTGAGCACGTAAGTACTAAATAGTCATTAGTAATTAGTTAATACTAGAAATTGTATTTGGAAATTTGCGCTTATTAAGTAATATTTAAATTGATATTGACAGGTTCATAGCAAGAAAAGGAATAGATTGACTCAAGTTCGATTAAATGATTTGGTTTTCGTGAAGTATAATAGAGCCTTGAGACGAAGATACAATCTTCGAGATACAATTGATCCTATCTCCTTGCCTGATATTGATGATGACGACGAGTGGTTTGTCGGTGAAGATGATGAAGTGGTTGAAGATGATGACATGTTTGATGATGGTCTCAATTGGGAGCAAATTAGTAGAGCTAGTGGGGCTGAAGATCCTCTTTATTACACGAGACGGACCGGACATGTCGGTGGAGGCGGAGGTGGAGGTGGAGGTCGAGGCCGCGGTCGAGGTGGCGGTCGAATTTCTGTGCCAATTGTTGGACGTGGAGGTGCTAGTAGTTCAAGGCAAAGGACGGGGACCACGCAAGTTGGAGCACGTAATGCCCCAAGGACCATTCATCTTGTAGATGAAGATGATGAAATTGATGAAAGTGGTCAAGAGGAGGATGAAGAAGAACTTGAGACGAGTGATAATCCCGTGAATGTGGATGATGAGGATGATGATGAGCCTCAATATGATGATGATTGTTAGCTTGTTCTTAGTTGTTGCTTATTACATTCCATGACTTTAGTTCTCTTTTGATTTTCACGACGTTGTTTTCATTTGCTTTGATAACTATTTATTTTCTTGTTTGAATTTTTAGTTAAGTTCATCTAATGCATTGGAATTTCAACTATGAATGCATAATTTGTGTTATTGATATTATGTTAGAACTTAGTTTCATGTATTATGCTCACTTATAACATGTTTTGTTGATATTTGTTAAGTTATATGTATTTTATGTATTTTTCCTTAATTTTTTTTCCGTGAGCGCCTTTTTGGCGCCTTTTTAGCGCCTCGCCTCTCGCCTCAAATTTGGACCTATCGCCTTTTTGGCGCCTCGCGCCTCTGACAACTATGATGATCATGAGTTGGGGCAGGGATGCCGAAGTTTTGATGTATGGGCGACACCCATCATCGCTCTTCTCCAGTTCTACTCCAACTACATAGTATGCAAGTCCAAATGACCCTCTTCATAGTTCTGGGGTGGTTGATGAAAAAGTTGGTGACGAAAGATTGATTTATCAAGCAGCACTACAGGTAACATATTTTAAATTACTCTTTTGACAGTTTATAAGATAAGATCTGGATCTGCAACTTGTTGTATTGGTTAGTTTGCTAATGACAATATATACTTTCATTTATGTGTTAACTTTTTTTTTTTTTTCCAGGATCTGAATCAACCTAAAGTAGAAGCTACATTACCCAATGGTCTATTATCAGTTTCTCTATTAAAGCACCAGGTATTTGGTCCACCTTCACTGATGCTACTTTATTGAATGGTATTTTGTTGGTCACTTCTCTAAACTTGATAATTATTTTATCAGAGAATTGCATTAGCATGGATGCATTCCAAGGAAACAAAGAGTGCGGCTTGTCGTGGTGGAATTCTGGCTGATGACCAGGTATAATATCACAGCTGACCTGATTTTGATATCTTGCTTCTTGCATAAGGTTGTAAACGAATCGAACTTTTTTGATTCGATTCAGTAAAAACAACAGCAACAGCATCAAAGCTTTAGTTTAGACCCGTAATAACTTGGCAATGATCATCTTTCACCGAGATCTGGCAATTATGTTTGTTAAAAGATAAAAGCTTACTTTGCACGGTCCTGATACTAAAAACTGCTTCATCCTTCAAAATTATTTGTTGAGATTTCGTCAAATAATTCACCAAAATTAGTTGGTCGGTGTGGTATAATTCTTGATATGTTAATACTTTTTCTTTTCTTTTCTTTTCTTTTCCTTTCCTTTATATTTTCTTTTGGCTAATTGGGTCATCATGATTTGGAGTTGGCAAATAGGGAAATATTCGTATGAAAGTTTCTCAACATAAGGATATCGTTGTCTATTTTTAAATCAGAAAGAGACATTTTTTATTAGGTTTGTTGGGATAGCTTCTGGCAAAGGATATGGGGTAGACATACTACTATCATTTATTTTCTTGGGTCTATTGACAATACCCCCCAAAGTAGGGGGGGGGGACGTCCCAGTACAAAATCCTTGTTTCCATTCATGGGAAGCCCAACAACTGACAAAGAAAGAAGTTGGATATGCTGGTCACTACATTGTGTATCTGAGCAATTGGAAAGAGCGTACTCACTAAACATACCTCAAAACTAAGGGAGATCATGAAAATGTTGGTTAATATTGCACCTTCTTCACCTCTTATCTTGTTATTTGCCTATAGGGTTACTTGTCTCTATGGAGAGTGACAATCAATATGTTAGCTTTGTAAATCTTCAGAGGCCCATGGAGGCCATGGGACCAAGAGATGATCAAGTATGGCTAGTTTTCATCTCTATATACTTGGCATTATTAACTAAACTCCTAATAAATGATTGTTTTGATGATACTTGTTCTTTGTTCTGCTACTATTAATTTCCTTTCGTTATTTTTATTGCCTTTTTAGTCGTTAGTTAATTAAACTACAGATGCCGTGCTCACCTTTTCTTTTACTTTGTATATGCACTACACCTTCACAAGCAAAGTTATGGGTCCACCATCCTATTGACTTGTTATTTCTTAATATACCTATTGTATATCAAAATGGAAGGTATTTGTGAAACTTATTATACCTCTTGCTAATTTCCCAACTCATATATCTTTTGTGATGAAAATAAATTACCAAGTCATTTAAAAGCTTAAGTTGTGAAAGAGCGAAGCAACTATACATATCAAAGCTGTAACACTACCCCTCACGTGTGACCAGTCTCTGCACGCCATGATAAACAAACATGCCACAACCAAGGCATCACAAACCAAACATAATGTCAACATGTAACACTACCCCTCACGTGTGACCAGTCTCTTCATCAAAGAACTATTTCTCCGGTTGATTATTTGAACTTTTTTTGTGGATAACCTGAAGAAAATGAACACAATAGTGATCTTTAGGCATAAGCTTCACAGCTTATAAAGGACGGGTATATGCAATGTCTGTTGGGCTAAAAACATGAAGTGTATTAATGAGTTAAAAGCTTTCTGACAACAGCGTGGATATTAGAAAGTACTATAAGATGTGAAATAAAGTAGGCTTTTGTTTGACAAGTTTGGAACACCAAAAGTAGTTCCTTTAATTTTCTAACAACTTAAAATTTCGTCTTGCAGGCTTATGCTGCTACAGGCACATTGAAGCAAAATTACGCAAATATTCTATTGATGCTTCTGCATCTTCGCCTGGCCTGTGACCACCCATTACCTGTCAAGGGGTTTTAATTCTGATTCAGTCAGTAGAGTTTCTGGAAAAATGGCAAAAAGGCTTCCTAGAGATATGCAGATTGATTTGTTGAAACAGTTGGAAACATCGTTAGCCATTTGCTGTGTGTGCAGGGTGAGTTTCCTGAACCTTATCCTCCTTTTTGTGAGTTGCCTATTTCTCCTAACATTTTTCCTTTTATCTCGTGTTGGGTTATTCTTGTCTTTGTTATACTTCTTCCTTTTTTTCCGTTTAAGAGTACCAAGTTATTTATGTATTTTTGGTAAGTGCTCCCTCCGTCCCGCTTGAAATTAGACAAAACGAGATGCACGGGGATTAAGGAAAAAGTGTATAATAATGTGTGTTGTGAAAGTGGGGTAGGGAATAGTGAATAATTGTTGTGAGTATGACAAGTGGACCCACTGATTAAAAATATAAAACCCTTACCATTTTGGGATTGTCTAATTTATAATGGGACACCCAAAATGGAATTTTGTCTAAATTTCAAGCGGGACGAAGGGTGTATTCATGTTTTAGGTTAGCAACTTTTTATAGTATATTTTTAGCATTTTGTGGTTGATGGTTGGACCCAAAGGTGTTTTTTTTAATGAACATGCAATTGGGTATCTCTTCATGGCACAGTTCCAACATGCAGATTTAACAGGACTGTCTTTTAGTGGCTAAGATGAATAATTTCAGAATCAGCCAGTAGCCTTAGCATAGTCTACTTCTCCAGCTGTCCTGTTCTCCAGTTCTGAGAAGTGGTGTTATTGTTTAATAAGGTCAGACTCATGAATGTAATCGTGAACTCGTGTAAGTACATCCACCAGTGCTGAGATCTTCTTCATGTCAACTATAGTGTTAAGGATGGGAAAGGGGAGTTCCTTTTGGAAAGGACTGCTGAGTTGAAGATTATCTCTGGCTTCCTCCTTTACATGAATGGGAGTTTCATCTCTTCACGAGGCCACTTTTTCTGTATTTTTTTTCCGGTTGAGAGAGTGGGGGTTTCTTTTTCTTGGGAATTTGCATCTCCTCCAATAATCTCAATGATGGAGTTGGACACTTGTTGCTTTCTTGGATCAGTTTGTTTCCATTAGAGAATCTGACTTCCATACAGGATGACTGATAGATTACACAGGCAATTATGTTGCTGAGTCCTCGGTGAAGACCTTTAACATATCCTACTTTCCTGTACTTTTCCATTTGCTCTACTTGTCTGGAAAGAGAAGGTTCCTTTGATATTGAAGGTTTATGGCAGGTCCTTGGCTCTACTTTCCCGTACTCTTCCATACAGGATGAACTTGTTGCTTTCTTGGTGCATGCTGTTGGGAGTGCAGTAGAGCAATGGGGTGTGTCCAACTATTTGTAGCGTTTCCCATACTGCTTCTAGAATTTTAGGAAGGAGAAGATTGACTCGTGTTTTTCTCAATGTGTTGTGTTCGAGTCTCCTTTTTGTTTGTGGATGGAGAGGAACTTTGGGATTTGCGACATGTTGTTCCCTTTCCTTAAGCCCTCCTGTTTCTTCTTTTAAATTACTTCTTAACTTTCATATTTTCTTAATTATTATTATTATTAACTTTTTTTTTTTGTATATATATATATATGGTGATTCATGTTAGCCTACCCCAAATCATTTTGCGATTAAGGCTATGGTGGTGGTGTTGTTCTTGCTGTAGTTCCTTTTCCATAAGATTAGGAACCTTTAGAAACTTATAAAACCAAAATAACTATCCGAAAATCATTGGCTGATGGGGATACTGCTTATATGGTTATGTGATATGTGCAGACTACCAGAGCGGATATTTCAGACTCCACTGGCAGGACTCTATTAAAATTAAATTGTGAGATATCAATGCATGAAAATAAATAATTTCACTATTTCTCCCTCAATTAATTTTAGCTTTTCTTCACCTTCTTGGTAGGTGCTTCCTAGAACGCCATTTCTTCCTCTGTGCCGGTTAAGGATAAATGAATTGAACTTGTACCAAATGATATTTTGTTTTTTTCAAGTTCCTGGTTTGGCATAATGTCAGGAATGATGCATTTGACAGGTATTACATGAATAGCACATGTAGCTTATTGCTAGTTATGGTTCAATTTCTCATATTCACGATTTGTTTCTTTTTCAGGTTGTAATTTGCCCGCAGTGGGTTTGTGCATGAGTACTTAAGTAAAATAATTTTTTGTGCACCAACTATTTGACTTGTGTTTAATGTTGATATTTACTGCACTACCTCTTCATATAAAGAGTCAACTTTCCAAATTTAATATAACCTTGATAACGTTTTAGAAAAAAATATTCATTCAAACCTACATCAAGAATGAATTGCAATCTTTACTACTCTGTAGAACAAATAATTGTACATAAATAGAGTTCACAGAAAAAGTCAAAAACTCTACTCTTTTGTCGAAATGGACGAGTACAGTATATGGTGTTAATAGACTATGAGCATAAGAAGTTACGTGATAATACGATCTCTGGAATCAACTTCAGGCTTTTTTGAGGATTGAGTACTGGACTGGAGGGTTGTTGTTCATTAGTTGTTTCCTCCACCCTATCTTCTCTCTTTATGTATTTCTTCTCCTTGGTTTGGTGAATGGCTTGTTTGCTCTTTTTGTTTCTTCTCTTCTTAATTTAGTAAAATTCTTCTTTTACCTCCAAAAAGAAAATAACTTAGTTTGATATTGTTCAAGCATCTTCACTTATTTGGGAATATCTTTCTTTTAGGATCCACCTGAAGATGCTGTTGTTACTATTTGCGGACATGTCTTCTGATGATGCTTATGGAAATCACTCTAGCTTGTCTGCTTTTTCCGGGAGATCTAAAGTTCTGCAGAATGAATATAGCTCTTCCAAGATCAAAGCTGCTCTAGAGATTATTCGAACTCATTGTAAATCAAAGAGCCGAAGTTCAGAGCTACATAATCTGGTTAGATGCGATGAAAATTCTTCAAATTCGGAAGACTTGAGCTCAGATATACAGACGGAAGGCCCAATAAAAGCAATTGTTTTCTCCCAGTGGACTATGATGTTGGACTTGGTAGAAATGGCACTGAATAAGTACTGTATAGAATACAGGAGGCTTGATGGCACAATGTCTCTTGCTTCAAGAGACAGAGCAGTCAAAGAATTTAACACGGATCCTGAGGTTGGTTTCCTTACTCATGGCAGCAAAAAACAATGTTTTTTGATGCATTAATGAAAATAACTTTGTTAGAAACTAGGTGCATATAACTACTGAAACACCATGATATTAGAGAAGAGTTGAAATTGAATGCTGCTGCGAATGAAAACTATTTGCCAACTTATTTTTAGGGGTGTAAATGGTTCGGTTTGGGCCAATTTACGGACCGAACCACTAGTAATCGGTTTGAAAAAATCTCAAACCGAACCGAACCATGAAAAAAATTCAAACCGAACCGCGGTTTGACTTTACGGTTCGAACCGCGGTTTACACAATTCAAACCACGGTTCAAACCATGAAATAGAACATTGTTTAAATCATTAATTAGAACATGGTTTCAAGCTACAGTACAATTCATTGTCATGTTTGTTTGAATTTTTCAAACATAACTTACATAAAAGATATAATATTTAAACACAACTTGAAATTGTGCTTCAATGTTTATGATAACAACATGCCATTTGAGTACTTATAATGGTATGTGCTAAATAGTGAATTAACATTATTACAAGAAGATAAACCAAAAGAAAAAGGGTTATGGGCTATAACCCATGAATAGAATTAGGGATTTTCAAATCTAAATGTAAGGTGAAAATGAAAGATATACATATCTACGGATAATATTGAACGGTTTGGTGGTTTGGTTAATTGGTTCGGTTTGGTGGTTCGGTCTCGCGGTCTCAAACCGTGTTTTGGGGGTCCAAACCGCAGACCAAACCGAACCACACGGTTTGACAATTTTTTGAACCGAACCAAACCACGATTACTTGAAAACCGAACTAAACTGCATGGTTTGGTTTGGTTCGGTTCCGAACCGCGGTTTGAACCAAACCACTTACACCCCTACTTATTTTTATATACCATGGCTGGTTTTGCTAATTTTGTTTTTCACTATAACCATGGCCTTCTCCCGTAGCAATCTTGAAAGCCAATTCTCCCGTAGCAATCTTGAAAGCCAATACATATTGTTTTTGTAGGATGTACATATTCCGCGATATAGCGCGCACGTGCCTCGCATGTGTTCCACCTTTTCCCGCTGACATGTTTCTGTCCTGCGAATATATCTCTTTCGCGGACGCATCTCTGTCCCGCGGATTGTCTTCCACGGACGAATCTCCGCCTCGTGGATGCATCTTTCGCTCCCGCGATGTGCGGGTTGTTATCCTCTAAGTACTTTCTGCGATTAGACAAGGTCGAGGGAAGTCTTCTCCACTTATCGGGATCGCAGAGGAGCAGTGAATTGGAGGCTAGAATGTGAAATTCGCTACGTGGTCCAATAATTGGGTTACACGTGGCCTAGTTGGGTTTACAAGGGAAAATTGCGGGATGGTCCAACTCCGTGGAGCATGTGTTGTGCACACGGGCTTACTCATTGCCTATAAATACCACATTTTGGTATTCATTTGGCACCAAGTAACAAGGGATCATCCTTCACCACACTTTCTCTCTGTAGATCGAGACCAAGTCTCGCAATACTTGTCTCTCCCAAAAACCCTCCTAGTTCCTATTCTCGCTCCTCCTTTTCATTCTTCTTCGGTGACTCACTACCTGGAAACAACCTTACAATCTCGCAAAACCCTAACACAACCCCTGTAGGACTACCCTCCTACAGTTTTCTTGAAGTTCGCCTGCATCTGGACTCTGCAACTGTTACAAGGGTGAAGGAAGAGAAAGGCAATGTGTTTGCCTCCTTGATATGCAGCAATACGGGAAACCAATGTAAGGGGCATTCCAGCATGGTAGGGAGAGCTTTTCCCCCTTTTGCTCCTTCCTGGATAGAACTAAATTAGTTGGCATCCAATGTTGTGACGGGATACCTGTGTATTGGCTATGAAAAGAAAACAGAGCTTCATCTTATCCAAATAAAATAAAATAAATAAATAAAATAAAAGAAAAGAGAGCTTCAACTTCAACCTCTATTTTGAGACTAAGGCTTTGTTGTTGTTATTGTTGTAGAGTTTCAACCTCTGAAGCTCAATTTAGAAGCAGGATTATAATAAATTCTTGGATGACTTTTATGAACTCAGAAAGTTGCACCAAATGCATGGATGAGTGACGAATCATATCTTCCTATAAAGGGATCACATTTAGTTGATGATGTTTCATCTCCATTTTATATGGGATTTGCTCTGATATGAGCTGCAATTTGGTTTTTAGCTTTTGATGCATACTTCATCACCTTAAATTAGTATGTGCACTGACATCTCACAAGACATCATAAATAACAGTAGTACTTCTAATGTATAACTACTTAATAAAATATGTTTCAGTGATGTAATGCCGATGTCATTAAAGGCCGGTAACCTCGTCTAAACATGGTTCTTTGCGTCTCACGTGATTCTTTTGGATCTTTGGTGGAATCCAACTACCGAGGATCGTGCTATTGATCAAGCTCATAGGATTGGACAGACTCTACTGCATCGTCTCAAGGCTCACTATTAAGGATACAGTTGAAGATAGAATTCTAGCTCTCCAGGTTCGTGTTTGGCAATCTAATTCCTTGCACCGGTCTTTTGAGTTAATTATATTCTGTATAGTTTATCGCCTAAATAAATATTATCTGTATTGTTTCTGCGGAATCGATTCATTTAATTGTTTCTAGCTATGGTTGCTTTTAATATCTTTCCTCAACCCAACCCGTTACCAAATAAGATAATCAACACGTAGGATGTGTCTTGCATCCTTGACCCACGTGCTCCCGCACGTGAGGTTCTCATCCCCGCAATCGTGTAAGCACACATGCGGAATGGTTCGAAGACTTCCCCTATATAAGTAATTATACTTATTTGTATATGCCATCCCCTTCCGCTTATGATGTAGCGGAATCCATCTTAGGATTCTCATGATTGAACAAGGTCAAAGAGAATTCCATCACCGCATCAATGGGAATCATCAATGAGCTATGGATTGGAGGCTAGAATAGTGGAGTTAGCCACATGGCTCAATTGAGGGACTACACGTGGCCTGGCTAGGGTAAAAAGGAGAATTGCGAGTTTGGTCTCCACAGGGGACACGCGACATCCTTTCACAGATTTGTACAGTCTAACGAAAGGGAGTTTGCTAGCTTGCGGTACGGAATACACGTGACCTATCACGTGTATCGTACGGAATCGCCGAGCTCTGACCCATATAAATACCTGGCTCATTTGTCAAGATCAGCTGCAGTAACTCACGTGCTAAGCTGCTCCCGCAATACTTATTCTTTCCTTCCTAGCTTGCCCCTATTCTCGCTCCTCCTTCTCATTCCTCTTTGGGAATTCGTGTGTAACGCCAACCACAAACCCTACCTACTAATCTTTAGAGGACTTGCCTCCTACACAACATTAACTGCTCTATTCATGTCTTCTATCAAGGATCTTTGTATCTTCTATAAGGATTAGTTTGATTTTCCCCTTGGTGTAAAATGAATAAGTCTTGCATCCTCCATTCAACCAAATCTTGCAGTATTGCAGTTACTTTTAAGTCTGTAACGGTGATCATTTGTAATATTGGATGTTACTTGACCGGATAGTCTTTTCACAGATGTTACTTTATGGAATAGGTCACAAAGTTTGAAACTTTCCTGCTCAAACCTATTGAATGTCGCACATAGTTTTTGCCTGTACTTTTGGTGATTAGTAACTTCACTTATTCAAATTAATATACCTAGTGGTGTATACAAGTACCAATAAGATGCACGTATGGTGGTTTTGACCTCATATATATTCTTTAACAGAATGATAAGCGTGTATGTTGGGTGGGTACCAGATGTTAGTTTTGGCCTTCTTACAAGGAGCTCGTAGTTTCTTGTTCCCCTGGTTTGCTCACGTGACACTATTCTTCTCTCTTAGACCTTGTGGGTATCCAACCTTGGGTTGATGTGTATTGTGTTGTTGATTTTAGTCTGATTGGCCAATAGTTGAGCTAGTGAAGAACACAAAATCTGGGGAGAAACGCGTTTCTCCGTCGCTTATGGAGAAACGGGGCTTGTTATGTCGCGCGACATACCTAGCCACAAAAACTGGATATCACTTCATCAGCTTCTAGATATCCAGAAGCTTTGAAAAGGATAGCCAGAAGCTTTGGAAAGGATATCCAGAAACCAAATATTTTTTCTGGATATCCTTTACAAAGCTTCTGGATATCCATTTCAAAGCTTCTGGATATCCAGAAGCTTTGTAGCGATATCCGTAAAATATACTTGGTTTCGGATATCCTTTACAAAGCTTCGGATATCCATTTTAAAGCTTCTGGATATCCAGAAGCTTTGTAAAGGATATCCAGAAACTGGCTACTTACGTCGCGCGACATAATAAGCCCCGTTTCTCCATACGCGACGGAGAAACGCGTTTCTCCCCAGACGCACTCAGTGAAGAAACATTGTATTCCCATCATCATAATAGTGGAGATTTCATTTGGACTACGGTTCCGTGGTTTTTCCCGTTTGGGTTTTCCACGTAAAAATTGCTTGTTTCTCTCTTGTTTTTGTTGCCATATTGCGGCTGCCATTTTGTGTTGTGTTTACATTGCTTTAACAAGTTCAAGGGCAAGGAAGAAGGGTAGTTTAGTTGCTGTACAAACTTTGGTTTGTCTTGTGTTTGGTTTGTTGATCTGTCCCAACATCTGGTATCAAAGCCTGGTTGACCTGTGACTGCGTAGGAAATATGGAGGAAGGGAATAATGGCAACATGATTAGGCTCTTTGGACTATGCATCAGACCAAATAATATCTGTCTCCCCACAATTATCTTCAGGTACATGCAAGGCTTTCCATACACCTACTGAGGCTTCAACAATGTGATTACCACATGGAGGCTGATAGTCACTGTCTACGTTATATCCTGTGGTTGAGTCACACACATCGATAACTTTGGCAGTTACGCTTCGTCCGTTAGCCCTTATAGTAATCTTTTGCAGACATCTTTCACCTCTGTTGTACCATCCACTTGAAAGTGCCACAATAGGATCATCCGCTCGGTGGTATTCGCCATCACACGATGTTGAAATATCCCCGCTTCTTGGGAAGTCGCTTAGTGTAAGTATTGCCTTTGTACTGTTAGACCCCAGAGGTGAACATTTATAAACGGGATAAAGTTTTCCTGGGAGACAGCACTCGGATCCATCCTCGTGGTCACATGGAGGGAGGTTTCTACCCCTTATAAGTCCACTAGGCTTGCAAACTTGAGCTATGACTTCAGAAGAATGTGAAACAACGAGAATACTTGGTATAAGAAGTGATGCTGCTGATATGAAGTTCTTCATATCTCTGATTTTCTCTTTTCCTGTGAGTGTTAGATGTTGGATACAAGGAAATATAAGATATTAGGTATATACTCCCTCCGTCCCTGAAAGATTGTCCCATTTGCCATTTTGACTTGTCCCAAAAAGTATGTCCCATTTCTAAATTTAGGCATGAATGTTAGTGCAAATCTACTAAGGTACAAGAAGGTGAAGCTCTTCTTTAATAATTGCAAAATGTACAACAGGACAATCTTTTAGGGACGGAGGGAGTATAAGGTTTTTCTTTATAGAGTTCCAAGTTTACGGTTAAAAACAGAACTATACCGTTGCTTTAATAATGACTGCTCTGTTGTACTATGCGAGGAGATTTGGTTGTAATCTAACCACGGTGAGATTTAACATCGGATGCTCGGACTCTTTGCTTTACCCCGCCGTACCCGCGTCGGACACTCCTATTTTAGTCTTGTTGATAAGGGTCCGGCCATATAAACCAAAGAGTCCGAGCATCATAGGATTTAACCTATTCCGTCATCTTATTCTTTTAGATTGAGGATAGCTAATGGCTTCTATCAGCATTGGTATCATATGCTGTACATTTTTGAACTGGCTACTGAGAACATTGGAAGTTCAGTCCATCTGAATATTCTTGATGGTCGAGGCAGGCACATTGATATGGCACTTTTGTGACATGGTGTTGGGGCAGATGGATGACTTTTCTTTATGGGATACTAAATTTGAGGATCTTAAATGGATTTAGGGCTTTCTGACAGTACCTTTAGTCTCTCTCTCTCTCTCTTTTTTTTTTTTCAGATGAGGCAAGCTGGTGATGAAAAGGATTTGCTTGCTGCTCATGATCTCTCTATGGTTAGAAGTGTTGATCTCTTTCTGATTAATGGGTGGTGCTGCTGTTATGTAGGTACTCTCTCTCTCTCTCTACTTCATCCTGTCTTTATAGTCCGGTGATTACCGAAAGTAATGGCTTTGCTATACTTGCTCTCTCTTAGAGAAGTTTCCTCAACAATTAAGTAATTCAGGAGCAGAAAACGTTTAGTAATCAATTTGCATATATAATATGATAGGAAATCAGATGCATTTTGTTGGAGCAACCGCGCTTTTCGAATTTGTCATTGATTTGGATCAAAGTCATGTTTTTTCAAGTCAAACTATGGAGTTTATGTCTAAGCATTCAAGTTTATCAATTTTATTTTATTTTTCTGTTTTTCACATCTGTATACATGACAAACATATTTTGATTTTATTTTATTAGTAATAAGATACTGACACTTTATGCATCGGACCAAGTAATATCCATCTGACCTAAAGTAATGTTCTTTATCACATCCTACGCTAGAGTTACACAAGTCAACCACCATAGCCTTAACACTCCGCCCGTTCTTAGCACTTATTACTATCCCGTTGAGGTATCTCTCCCCTCCGTTATACCATCCACTCGACAGTGCCACGACCGGTGTATCGTCATAGTGGTAACGTCCGTCGCATTTTGACGGGCTGTAAAGGGGTCCACCTCGTTCAAAAATGTTTAGAGTGAGAAGTGCCTTGGTAGTATTGGATACGGGTGGTGAACATTTGTATGTTGTGTATATCTTCCCTTGAACACAACATTGGTTGTCTTGGACGTCGAGGTTGCACCGGTCCGGTGGCGACTTTCGGCCTTTGACTCTACCGCTTGCCTTACAAGGTTGTCGAGCTGCATTGACTTTTGGAGAGGCAGAAACATTGTGGAAACTAAGAGTTATGAGAATCAATGTCGTTATGAACCCGGGTTTTATCATATTTCACTCTGTTTATGTGAATATATAGCAGGTTGAAGAGAGCACTTCTTATAAGGTTGGCCGAAGCATAAAACAATCAAGATTGTGGTCAAGAGAATTTTTATTATATAATAAATCGGTTATAAGATGTTAGTAATACGGCTAAGCATATTCTTGTTAATACACCCTCCGTCCCCCTCGACTTAGGATTTTGATCAAATTGAGTCAATTTGATCAAGTAATTTAAATAAAAAATAATTATTATGATAAAAATCTAAAAATTGTTATTGAGAGTATTAATAATCGTGTTACAATAACAATTTTTAAACTTTTATTATGATAATTATTTTTTATTTAAATTACTTGGTCAAGTTTTATCAAGTTTATCAAAATTCTAAGTCGAGCGGACGGATGAATCATATATTTTAAACAATGTCTTGTCATTAGATGTGTTAATTGATAGATATTGTGGTTGTTCAATAATATCTTTTTGTTGCTAAAAAAAGTATTGAATAGGAAGTTGTCACACTAATGTTTCATTGATCATAATCTTGTTTTTGTTTTTGGCCACCAAATAAAAAATAAAAAAGGAAAATTATTTTGGAATGGAGTGAATACAAAATTGTATTATTTTGGGAATAATTACGAACTTATTCAATTGATTTGAAATAATGCAATATATTTGTTAATGACAACTAGACAACATATTTTTATATTCGTAATCAAATAATGTAACAATTTTTTTTCTTTTTTTACTTGTGACATATGTCACTCCTATCCGCGTCAATGACACCACATCATTAACGGTGATTCTAATGATATGACACTGATATTGCATTGCCACTCCATCAACTCTGCTAGTTATTTGACGTTGTAAGTAAACAAAATAAAAGTTGTTTCATTATTTAATGATAACTAATGTAAAAATATATATAACCCATATGGTACTAATGAGGTTATACTAAAGTTACAAAAAAAAAAAAATCATATAATTTGGTTTATAAAATAATGTATTATAATTATGTTGATACTTTTAATTAGTGTGTGTCGGGTCTACAATCGATATAACCAATAAAATATGGCCACCTCGTTAGTGATTACTAACGAGAATGTTGTGTTATATGAAAAAATTGCGGAATTATGTTGCATATGTATTGTAGGTGATTGATTGGTAAAATACTACTTGTGTAATTATAGGGTTTGATTTGTAGTATACGTAACAATGTGTGATGATGTTGCCAAATTTCCGAAGATTTTTCCATTTTTTGTTTGAAAAAATCAACGAAACGGAGTCGCCACGCCATTTTTATTTTAAGGGCCAAAACTTTGAAAAAAGCCCGAGATCAGAGATTTAGGTTCGGAGGTCATGTTAAGTGTGTGTGTGTGTGTGTGTGTGTGTGTGTGTGTGTGTGTTTTGACCACAATGAGTTGAAACTGAGAAAAACAAAAATGGGGAACTCTTTATAAGACTTTGAAAAATCCCCAAGATTTTTGGTATGATTTTTGGGTCGAGTCTTGGCACTCAAAAGATTTTTGGATTTGAAAAGCCATTCTGCCAGAATGAAAGAAGGCAGTTGACCCTTGACTTTGAAATGGACTTAAAGGCTTCAAAACTTCAGAACTGGGAAAGTCCGAGAATGAAAGTTGCTCAAAACACCCTAAATAGGGTTTATGCAAAGGAACTTTCCATTTTGGAAGTAATTTGAGGTCAAAACCTTCTGGAAATCTCGAGATGTGAAATCTGGATTTCCAGAAGCCGATGAACTGGCCTCTAAAAGAAAAATTGAAAAAGGAGTTTTACTCACTCAAAAATAAAATAAAAATATGTCTCGGAAAGCTCTAGATGTTGGCTACAAAAAGTGTTTTGTAGTCAACATCTAATTCCAAGTTTTACTGGGTCCAAAAAATAGGAAAATGGATCGAGGTCTCGTAACAATGCTACTGGACAGCAAGATGTTCTTGAGGGAAAATGTGATATTTGGGGGATTTGCATCTATGCTCACCCCATTTTCATCCCTAGACTTGATACCACTACCTTTTGTTAAGTGGTTATCATATTCAAGTCATCCTTGGGGAATTTATGGGGTTGAAACATGTCCTTTGCAAAGGGAAAGGGGTTTTGTAAATATGAAACCAAGGAGAAAGAATTGACGAAAGATCTAAAATGTGGACCACTTGAGATGGTCATTCATGAAGATGAACTTCAAGATGACCATCTTAGGTCAAAACTCAAGTTAAACTAGACATAAAATAAGTCAAAGTAAGAAGAACAAGATGATCAAGAGATCAAAAGAGAATTTTAGGGTTTCGAGAAGGAGGGCTTTACCAACGGTGACACCCTATCTTCCTAGGCTTGGAATTTGACTTGAGGAGTATCAAGATTTGGTGTTTGGCTTGAGGAGTATCAAGGTTTGGTGTGTTTGGTATTTGATTGGGAAAGATTCAAGAGAAAATGGTGGCAATCTAAGGATTCCCACCGTTTCTCTCTATATTTCGCCGAGAACTTCGTTCTTTGCGAGTAAGTTGTGTTGTAAACCGAGAGAGGAGGGTTCAATTTATAGGCCCTCCGAAATTACATACATGTCCGCGCGGAGGTCCTCGTAGAAACGTGCCTCGGTGCATTAAATGCCGCTCCAGGCTTTGAACAGAAGAATATTTTTCAAAATATCGCGAAATTGTTTTTCAACTTGTCGTTTCGGGATTTTCTTAATTCTTTTGCTTTTTGGATTCCTTTTGGTTTAACTTTAAATGGCAAACCCTAACCTACTCTTGCTTGGTTAGGAAGGTTAGAGATTGTTAGAAATGTTAGAAATGTTAAAACTTTCGTTAACTTTCTAACGAAAAAACTACCAACTCAAATTGGAGCACTTACGCAGCCACTCTGGCGACGGTGTTTTCGAAGGAAGCGGGGTCGTCGATAAGAGTAAGGCTCCATATTTGATAGGATGATCAAGTGATCGAGTGGCCGAACCTATTCAATAGGCTACCTACGTATCCCGAATGGGAATCAAGCTTGCCGTAGTTCTGAGCCTCGACCACAGGGAATGATTGTTTTTAAGGTATCAACCTCGGAGATGATGGCGTTTTAGTGCGCCTCGGACCTTGGAAGATGATGGCGTTTTAGGTGCCTCGAACCTTGAAGATGGCGTTTTAGGTGCCTCGAACCTTAGAGATGGCGTTTAGGTGCCTCGAACCTCTTGATGGTGGGGATAGATGGTCCTCTGGTGGACTTTGCTGAAAGGATCCTGCCTACGTCTCGTCGCCGAAGGAAAGGATGACCATTTTGGTCGAGTGGCCGGACCTAATGATAGGCTACCTACGTATCCCGAGTGGGAATCGCCGTGCCGTAGTTCGAAATCTACTCGAGATTTCGCTGGCTGGGATTCCGTTAGCTTCGCCGGGGATTTCGTTAGCCTTGGCTGGGAAAAGCGTACGTATTCGTCGGGGAAATCGGCCTTACGTTTACCGCCGTGAATGATTTTGATGAAAGATACGGGATCCGTTATCTTTCTCGGGGCACTTGGCCTTACGTTTAACCGTCGGAATGATTTTGATGAAAGATACTGGATCTCGTTATCTTTCTCGGGCACCTCGGTCCTTACGTTTAACTCGCCGGGAATTTCTTTTGAGAGGGTATGAACCTAAATGGGAACTTAGTTCAGAGTACGAACCTAAGCCGAGGTTCGGTTCAGAGTATGAACCTAATGGAGACTTAGTTCAGAGTACGAACCTAAGTTGAGATTTTTGTCAGAGTACGAACCTAAATGGGAACTTAGTTCAGGAGTACGAACCTAGTTGAGGTTCGGTTCAGAGTATGAACCTAAATGGGAGACTTAGTTCGGGAGTATGAACCTAAGTTGAGATTTGGTTCAGGAGTATGAACCTTAAATGGGAACTTAGTTCGGAGTATGAACCTAAGTTCGAGGTCTCTGCTCAGAGTGAGTATGAACCTAAATGGAGACTTAGTTCGGGAGTATGATCCTAAGTGATTTGGTTCAGAGTATGAACCTAAATGGGAACTTAGTTCAGGAGTATGAACCTAAATGGGAACTTAGTTCGGGAGTATGAACCTAAGTTGAGGTTCGGTACACGATGGAGGCTATTTGAAGGTGTTCTTCTGGGGAAGACTCTGCTTACGAGAACCATCGGGAAGAAAGGTGATCAATGCCTGGCCATGGATGGGACCAAGGATCGATCAGATCTGGGGGTCACCCGAGATTGACTATTTTAGGGAAGTCGTCCCAGAGATCGATCAGATTGGGAGTCACCCGAGGATTGACTATTTTAGGAAGTCGCCCTCTCGATCTCGACTATTTTTGGGAAGTCGCCCTACGATCCGACTATTTTTGGGAAGTCGCCTGCGGTTTGACTATTTTTGGGAAGTCACCCTACGATCCGACTATTTTGGGAAGTCGCCCTATGGTTTGACTATTTTGGGAAGTCGCCCTACGATCCGACTATTTTTGGGAAGTCGCCCTACGGTTTGACTGCTTTTGAAAGTCACCCTACGATCCGACTATTTTTGGGGAAGTCGCCCATGATCTCGACTATTTTTGGGAAGTCGCCCTACGGTTTGACTATTTTTGGGAAGTCGCCCTACGGTTTGACTATTTTGGGAAGTCGCCCTACGATCCGACTATTTTTGGGAAGTCGCCCTACGGTTTGACTATTTTTGGGAAGTCACCCTATGATCCGACTATTTTTGGGAAGTCGCCCTACGGTCCGACTTGTTTTGGGGAAGTCACCCTAAGGTTTTCGACTGTTTGGGGAAGTCGCCCATGATCCGATGATAATGTTCTTTTAGAAAAGTAGTTGACTAAGATATGCTTTCATACCCGCGCCGTGCTTACCCGTAGTTGCCAAGGACCGAGGCTACTACTGATGTTGATGAAGAGTTGTTAAGTCAGCTTGTTCGTGGGACGGTTTCGCCGACGATTTGCCGTCTTTGGAAGCATTTTGACTGAAGGAGGAGTTTGGTTGAGTCCGCATCTGGCCGGTGATCGTCAACCTTGTAGAGGTGGTTGAGCTTGTATTCACATTGGGACTTCTTGCTGAGAACTTGGTGTCTCTCGACCGCATCAGTACGGGAGAGCTTGGCGTCTCTCGACCTTTGCCTCGGAGAACTTGGCGTCTCTCGACCGATTCAGTATTTGAGAACTCGGCGTCCCCGACCGATTTGTATTGGAGAACTCGCGTCTCCGACCGATTTGTATGTGAGAACTCGGCGTCTCCGACCGACCGGCATTTGATTTGCATTTGAGAACTCGGCGTCCCCGACCGAACCGTATTTGAGAACTCGGCGTCTCCGACCGAATTGTATTTGAGAACTCGGCGTCTCGACCAACCGGCATTTGATTTGCATTTGAGAACTCGGCGTCCCCGACCGATTTGCATTTTGAGAACTCGCGTCCCCGACCGACTCAGTATTCGAGAACTCGGCGTCTCGACCGAATTGCAGACACCGGAGGTGGTCTTCACTGGGCCGTTTTCATCCATTTGTGGACATTGGAGGTCGTCTTTAGCAAGTTGCGTGACGCCTGAGCTTCGTCTTCGCCAAACCGTAGATGTTGGAGGGCGTCTTCATTCATCGAGGTCGTCTTTGGTGAAGATCATCCTTGCCGAAAAAAGGGGGATTTGATTTCACGTTTGAATTCCCGCATTCGTTAGTGAAGAGGAAGATGCATATATGGCATTCATGATGACAGATGCATGCATGGAACCAAAAATGATTATGGGATGATGCATTTACTTGCTTTCGAAGATGCACTTAGCCTAAGCTTCGGGCAGAAAATTATGATTTATGATCTTCGATGATTTAGGATTATTCCTATTGACTCAAGTTTTCAGTGCATGCTACATGAGCCCTTGGGAGATTTTTAGTGGGGATGCGTGGGTATGGAGACTGCTTGGAACAGTTTTTGATCAAGTGGGGGATGAGAACCCTTGATCGCGATTTAAACAGCGGTTGTTGGTGAGGTTTCACAAGAATATCACATGGACCTCAATCTTGATGAGATTGGATTCGGATCCCGGGTCTTGATTGAAACTTTCCCTCTCATTCTTGGTCATTTGAAGCCGATGCCGACAGACTTTAGGGCCAACGTTGATACGAGTGAAGCTTCTTTCATTTGGATGAGCTGCGACCTTGGCCGAAACCTTGTCGGAGGATGATTTGATGGAATTGCTAATGCCGGAGAAACCCCGATCTTGAATTCCGATGCTACGGAAGCCGCCGTGTACCAAGTTCCGAAGCCGAAATTCTTTCTTGCGACTTGATAAAATTCGGGTCCAAAAGACCATCTTGACAAAGCCCCTGATCCCGAGTAGGCAAAGTCCAGATTTTGAAGAAGCGATTTGGCGAGTCTATCTCGTGCGAAGAACCCAACGTGGACCCAAAGATGACTATATAAGCCCCACCAAGAGTCGCTACAGAGAACCCGGGAGAACCGCTTAGCAAGCCCCAAAGCATGAAGAAATTCGAGTAGTCTTACTGCAGGGGGAACCCATCTTTTCGCACCTTAGTCAACCAAGCATTCTTGGACAAGACTCGTAAATGTTTACGTGCAGGGCATATCTTTTGAAAGATGGGAATGTCTCCCGAATTTGTGTATGACACTCTCGCTTTTGGTTTGACTCTTTTGAGAGAGTATAAGCATCACAAGGTGTGGAAAAGTGTATGGAAGCCCCCAGTACGTAAAGACAAGAGTTTCGCTCTATTTCCTATGACGGAGAGAGAGAAGACTTGTCGAGACACTTGAAAACTTGTCTTATTCATGATGATCACAAGGCCGCTTAAAACCCTTTGTTAATGTTCGGGTTATCCAATCCCTAAATCTGATATGAACAAATATTTTGATTAATCACAAGGAGAAAACCAACTCGATATCGAAAATCAAGCTTGGAAGGGCGGAAAGTGTATAGGGACGATCCTCGATGAGACCGGATTTTTTTTTTTTTTGAGATTTGTTTATGATTTCGACCGGACCATTTCGGTTGCCTACGTTCCCTCCATTATGAAGAGCTCAGTCGCCGTAGTTCGGGCCTATCCCGAATGAAAAGAGAATGAATGTTGAAATTCGAGGGTCTCGAGGACCTGGGGATTTTGAGGATTTGGAGGATTGAATAACATATCCCCTTAGAGTGTCCACGAAAGACACGGATGCGAAGCCCCAGCTGGGACATCCACGGCAAGTGTTTGTGAGGAGAAATGAAATATGCTCACATGAAGGGAAGGGTTGAATTTGCACAATCTTTGATTGGTAATTTTGAACCAAAATGGATTAGATTCCAATTTAAGCAAGCAATGAAGCATTAATTTGATCCCGACATCGAGGATATTAGAATGAAAACCGCTATCCCAAGGTAGGGACCGTAGTTGGGTTTCCGGCTTCGATCGGCCATCGGGTGATTTGGGAGATTATGTCCTTGAGATGAGAGGTCGGCTAGGCCTTTTACCGACCGAACCTCTAAAGATGAGAGGTTGGCTCGCGGGGATGTGTTTGGGAAATCTATGGCGAGGAAGATTGATTGCCTCCAAGAATGAGAGGTCGATTTTGACTTGGCCAAGGGCAAGGGTAATGGTGATGGGAGTATCCTCTAAAGTTGAGAGGATGGCTTGGGATTGGTTTAAGGTAATGATAAGAGGAAGTCCGAGCTACCGACAACTTTTGCGATCTTGCGAGAATTCAGGCTCCTTTTTGATCATCGGAGAGCTTCGAGATGTCGGGGACTTTTGAGTTCTTCTTCTTTTTTTTTTGGAAGGCTTCCCGAGGAGCTTGGAATTATATCCGAGATTGTGAGGATTTTAAAATCCTTCTTTTTTTTTTTGTTTCTTTTTTGTTTTTTTTTTTTTTTTTTTTTTGTTTTTTTTTTTTTTTTTTTTTTTTTTTTTTTTTTTTGACTTGGAAAGCTTCCTGAGGAGTTGAGGATTATCTTTGTCCTTCCTTCATGGCTTGAGATAATTTGCGCATCGCCGATTCTCGAAGCTAACTTCTCGGGCTCGCTTGGACTTTCTCTCAGTATGGAGCAAAAATGATGGCTAAACCGGGTTTCAAAACACGCCGATCTTGAAATGAGAGGGTAGTGTTTAGTAAGGGTGAGGTAATGGCTTTCCTATGGGTGAAAGGTTTCAACCGCAATCCCTACCGGATGACCTAAACGAGATTAAGTCTTCATTTGTTACTGCAATATAAAATATATTTCTTAAACACCAGTTGTGTTTTAATTTATGTTATTGATAGTCGTATTCCAAGTGCCCAACTTCATGGCAAGTTCCTAGTTTCCTTCCCTTAAATTCAATTCAACATTAGTGCAGGTTTAATCAAAATTGCAGAATCAATGAATGATCTTGTAAGGTTTGGGCTTTCTTAATTTTGATTATAAACTAAATCAATTTAAATAATCTTGTCATTATTTAATTAGTAGTGGGAGAGTACAACTCGATTTGTAGTCAACTACTGCCGGCCACCACCTTGTTAATAACAAGAAGCATCATTTTATCAATGCTACTTCCTCCAAAGTCATGTGACAATGTACTCCCCCCAATACAAACAGAGCTTTGTTATTGCTTATTTTTAGTTACTTAATTATTTATTTAAATATTTTATGTTGGATGCCAACAATAAACCCACTACTAGAAAAATGTCTTTTAAAAGTATTTGTTTGGGACATTAATTTTTAATAGTTCCTATTTAAATATTTTTAAGACAATATTTTTTTAATAATTTTTTATTTTGAGACATCATTTCTCTAATAGTCTCTATTTTGGGATAACATTTTCTAATATTCTCTATTTTAACATGTTATTGTTATATCAGTAATTGTAATTACTATATTTAAAATAATAGTGACATTCATTGCAGGTAAATTAAGATGCTGAGGCAGATTCTAATCCAATGCAGGACACAATAGATCTAAAATTTCATAGACATCCCTTGCTGGCAAAAGACTGAACTGTCTTCCTATCCAAAATCTAGTCAGCTCTTATAACTGACATATAAGACCCGTTCGCCTCTTATAACTAAATCATCAAAGTCACTTTTTTTCACGAAAATAAAATTAAAAAAAATAATATTTTATTAATGTTGACTTTCATATTCGGTCAAACAGCAATCAACTCTTATAATTGGCTTATAAAATACTTCATCTTTTATAAGTGACTTATAAGACTAATTTATCTCTTATATTGACTTATAAGACAATTTTTTTTTCAACAAAAAAATCAAAATCTTCAATAATAACAACAAATCAATTTCATAATTTACACATTACAACTCTTATAGCTGAATTATAAGACCAACTTGCCTCTTATAACTTCTTCGTCTCTTATATATCTTTTTCGTCTCTTATAATTGACTTATAAGACAATTTTTTTTTCAACCAAAAAAATTAAAAATTTCAATCTCATAACACTACAAGAAAACAGGGCAACTGAAACGGAATTTTGCAACCGAATTAAAATCAGTTTCAGAATAGGGGAACTGAAACGGAATTTTGCAACCGAATTGAAATCAGTTTCAGAACAGGGAAACTGAAACGAAATTTTGCAACGGAATTGAAATCAGTTTTAGAGTAAAAAGTGCTCATTGAAAAAATTGACGTGCACAATTAATTTTGCAACTCATTTTGCAATGAATTTTATTACCTTTTCAGCAAGCAGCGAAATGATGTCATATTTGAATGCTAACCTCCTGAAATCTATTCGGGTTTTCTTGGCCATGTCTTCAAATGGCACCACAGATGTGGCAAGGGCGATGATGATGTAAGACTTTCCTCCAAAGAAATTTTATTGTTGTAATTAGTTTTTGAATTGCTCCTTAAATTGTTTCATATGCTTGAGCATCCATTAACCCTTGGCTTTTCCACGGATTGGTATATTTCACAGATTTGGGGTTACCTTGGGGGAACTCGTATTTTAGCTAAACTGACCCATTGACTGAAGTTGTGACCCAGTTTTCTTGAATTCTCAAGTGTCCCACTCTGGCTTGGCTGTTGAAGCTTTGCGTCTGACAAGTTCACTCTCTGTATTTGGGTTGTGTAAAATTTCAAGGGAAATACTGTTGATTTGGACTTGATCTAATACAGATTGACCTAGCTTTTATCTATAGTCCGCCACCAGTGTATCATAGTTGTGTCAAAAGTCCCTTTTAAGAGTGATTTTATTTTCACCTTGGTTTCTTGAAAGAAAGAGGATATCTAAACTGTATTTTAACAACCTTCTATTTGCAGTTGCAAAATATTTATGACAACTGCAAAAGACCTAGGTGTCTTAATGGCCATGAATTGGTCAAATGTGAGGGTGGTGGAAGGTCATGCCCACTTGGTTCATCACATCAATGGTTTACATAGCCAACTAGCTTGGCAATGAGACAGCCCAATAGGTGCTTTCCAAGGAAATTATTTGCAATAGCATACTCCCTCTGTCCAAGGAAATTATTTGCAATCTTTAAACTTGATTCTTTCTCTTGTTATTTGATGCATTTTTCTTCATCTAACAACTAACAAACTCTGACATCTGACAAGGATGATAATCCCCAAAATACCCTTTTTGGGTATAAAACTTTGTAAATATGGGAGTAGGTCTGCTGAGAAACGCGTTTCTCCATAAGTTATGGAGAAACGTGTTTTTCCAAATGTTCTGGATATCAGTTTCAAAGGTTCTGGATATCCAGAAACTTACAAAATGATATCCAGAAACTTACAAAATAATATCCAGAAACATTTAATAAATTTCTAGATATCCTTTCAAAAGGTTCTGGATATCCTTTCAAAAGGTTCTGGATATCCAGAAAACAAATCACTAAATCAATTTGACGCCCATGGGAATGGCAATACGACAGTCACAATGAGCACTTCCCATAACAAAATGATATCCAGAAATTAGAAAATGATATCCAGAAATTTACAAAATAATATCCAGAAACTTACAAAATGATATCCAGAAATTACAAAATGATATCCAGAAATTACAAAATGATATCCAGAAACTTACAAAATGTTATCCAGAAACTTACAAAATGATATCCAGAAACATTTAATAAATTTCTGGATATCCTTTCAAAAGGTTCTGGATATCCTTTTGAAATGTTCTGGCTATCCACAAAACAAATAACTAAATCAATTTGACGCCATGGGAATGGCAATACGGCCACAACAATGAGCACTTCCCATAACACAATGAATCCTCCAAGAACCAGTAATCGTAACAAACGCCGTATTCATTCAGGTAACAAACCTTATCAACAATTGCCATTCATTTGAAGCGGAATCAACGCCGGCGGATCACACCGGCCGTGGACATGAGGCCGGGTTGGAGATGACAGCGTAAACCATAGGCGACGTCGGTAGAAACGCCTCCGCCGATTTCGCCATAGAGTCATAAAGCCGGATTGACAAGGAGCTCGTCGCCGGCCAAGGGGTTTTAGACGGAGAAGATTGGTGAAGTTAAGGTGAATAGATGGAAGGAGGGCACCGATTGGGGGGGAGAGATCGGAGAAGAAGAAGAAGGGAGAAGCCGAATTGCGTTCAGAGAGAGAGATTAGAGAGAGAGAGAGTGAGCGTTGTGTACGTGCGTTGTGTTGTGTTGTGTCCGTCCCGAGACTTAATGAAATCTAGAGAGCGACGGGAACGATGGAAAAAACCCGTTTCTCCATAAATTACGGAGAAACACGTTTCTCTCTAGATTTTGTGTAAATATGGTGGAGCAAGTCAATGGAGCAAGTGATGTGGGTGATACAAGTCTTGGTTATACATTGTTCACACAATGACCTGCAGTCAAGCTTGTGTGCGTGTCAGCTATAGCTAGTGTGCAAAGCCTTTAGGAAAATATTCCCTCCGTCCCAAAACTCGATCATGCCCCTCAACCTGTTTGATGAAATGCTCCAAAGTCAGCCTCGCCCTTCAATCGTACAGCTTTACCCATCCGATTTCGATCTTTTGAATAAAATGCTTTTGATGGTCTGTGCAAGGACAATCTGATTGATGATACTTTGAAACTCCTTGAAGAAATGATTGATAAAAACATTTTGCCTGATATTGTTACTTACAACTCTTTGATAAAGAGCTACTCCTTCCGTTCCAAAATGAATGATCATTTTGAGTTTAAGGGTCATTTTTGAAAATGTTGATTTTTAATAGAAAATAAAACATTAACATTCTTGCTATTCACTTTCATAAGTTTAGTTTTGCAAAAATATAATGAATTATGAAAAACAATTTGAAAATAATCATTTAGGGACAAAGTTTTATAATTGACAAGTTTCAAAAAAGTCATTCATTTTGGTACAAAAATGATCATTCAATTTGGGACAGAGGGAGTATGTTCATTTTGGTACAAAAATGAATATTTTTTATTTGCAGATGTCCAAACAGTTATTGCTTGAAAAGTGACTGCTATGAAATGTAGTGTGAAAGCCCCATTAAACTGGTAACTTCAAATCAAATGTATTTACATGTGAATATGAAGTGATGATATTTATTATATTTAGGTGCCAATGCAGTAATATATTTAGTTCTTTTATTACATTTTAACTTATTTGCCTTTATTTCTTTTTGGAACCCATTCACAACTGAGACTTCCTCTATTATAAAAGTGAACAACAAGAAAAAGGCCTCGGTCCCAATATTATTTGAGGTCGGCTAACATAAATTGTCGAATGGACTCATCATTGAAGAATGTGAAAACAAAGAAAAAGTGGAGGGATGGTAAATAAACCCTAAAAAAAAATTAATTATTGGCTTCATTTAGAAAATCATCAATGAATAGAGTTCTGGTTTAAAATTAATGAGAACTTCTGTAATTTCTGGCAAATCTTATCAACAGGTCTTTACTCCCTCCTTATCCCAAGGTATACCTCTTTCCTATCTCAAATGTTACTACATTATGACACTACTAGAAACTGGTCAATTACCGACGGAATTTTACCGACGGATCGCGTCCGTCAGTATTACAGACGGATATTAAACGGTTACCGACGGACCAATTCCGCCGGTAAATTGATGTATAAATTCAACCGGGTGTCTCCCTTCTAAACCTAATCGCTTACCCCTCCTCTCTCTCCCCTCCTGTGAAGCCCATCTTCACCTTCTCTCTCTACAATGGTCGCTCCATTATCGCCTCCACTCATAACTTCCCTTCAATCTCTCCAAACCCAAATCCCTAATCTCCATTCTAAAATCCCTAAATTCCCTCTCATTTCCCCCAATTTCAGCAACACCCACTTTTCAATTTCTCGTCATTTCTCCTCTAATCAACGCGACGACAGCGATGACGGTGATGATAGTGTGGTGAACTAAGCGCACCAAAGGAAAATGGCATATTACCGCCGATGTCGTCTCCGGCGCCAATAAGCGTCTAGGAGGCACTGCAATCGACTCCCACGGCCGCCTCTTCTGGCTTGAATCCCGTCCAACAGAGTCAGGGTATGCGTTAAACAGTATATACGTGTTGTTCATCTCCCTCTCATTGTGAAAAGCAAGGCAAGGTCAGTTTCTAGGACGCTGACATTTTATTTTCCCGTACGATGATTTGAGCGATTTGGGTCATGCATTTGATGAACAGTTTAGAGACATAAAGTCGTGCATTTGTAATTGCTGTCTAGTACTTTCATTTATCTACCTGTATAAAACTTTGTTAATGAAAACTATGGACACGACAATATTAGTCTTTAACCTTGTGGTGTTTGTTACTTTTTTAAACAGGATATTATGCTCAATCGGAGTATCAAAGATGCACTCGTAGCCCGGTACACGATCTTTTTCGGGTTTTTTTCCATCTTGATTCGTAAAATTTCATTTATTATGAACTTGAGTTACAAAAAGGGAGAATGGTTTGATGATCTTTAATAAGGTTAGCTCAATTATGGTTTCTTATTTAATTACTTTTATGAGATTATTAAGAGCTGAAATTGAATTCTGAATTAAGGATCTCTATTGATTGATTGTCCAATTCTTGTGAATTTTGTGCTATTAGACCGCGTTGATGCAGGCCTGTCGATATGGACACTGGGAAGTTGTTCAAACGCTTGTTCTCTTTCGATGCAATGTAAGATTTTTTCCCCTTAAACTTTGATTGAATGCCTATGTTAATCAACGAAATCAGAGTTTCCTAATTGTGTCTTGTTATTTATTAAGGTTACCAGGGCGGACTGCTCTCCATTTTGCTGCAGTGAATGGGCATGTTAGATGCATGCGACTTGTGGTAGCTGATTTTGTTCCTAGTGCTCCTTTTAAAGCTGTAAATACTCCATCAGATGGTGACACAGGCGATAGTCTCAAAAACAAACAAGATCAAAGGTTAGTGATCCTGTATTTTATACTTAATAATGTCAAAATTGATTTTTTCCTAACCAAAAAAGGAAAAAAAATATATTGGTTTTTTCTTATCTGTTCTGCCATTGCAGTGCACTGGCCAAATTTGTAAATAGGGCTGCTGATGGTGGCATCACTGCTCTTCATATGGCGGCATTGAATGGGTATTTTGAATGTGTACAGCTCCTTCTTGATCTTCATGCCAATTTGTCAGCTGTGATATTTCAGTATGGAAACTCAATGGATTTAATGTTGGAAATGGGTAACGGAAAGTTATGTTTGACTTAACGTTGACCTAGATTTCTAACGGAAGTTCGTTATGTGTTAACGGAACTAGTTACAAATTATATTCTACATTTGTTGTAGATTATTAAACTTATTTAATGTCTCTAAACCATTTAGGGTGAATGAGAATTAATGACAAGTGTTTTTGTAACTTAACGGAAGTTAAATAAAGGGTTAAAATTGATTTGAATTAGCCAAAACGTGCTTGGGTGATTGATCAATCGCAACTGTTCGAAGAGGAATTTTACGGGCTTCGGCGCGGTCGCGCTCCGGCTAGAGCGGCCGCGGCGAGTCAAGTAAAAACACGAGGCTTGATCTCGGCACAAGAGCGCGGTCGCGCTCAAGGCAAGAGCGGCGCGCTCGTGCTCGAGATTACGAACAGTTTGGCACCTCTTGGAATGAACGGCCACGAACCACTTTAACTTCTTTTAAATAGTTTCCTCCGAATTTCAATTAAGACATACAATCATTACGAGCCTTTTACCCTCTAGAGATAGATTAACATACCCAAATCATTGCATATTGTTGCATTAAATCCTTCCAAGTCCAAAGTTCCAAGCATTGTGTTGTTCGCTAGAGTATTTGATTTGGAGTGCTCCTATCATTTACTTATAAGTCGTTTTATCTTACTAGAAGATTGCCATATAAACCGTAAGCACTGTGCGGGGCAATAACTTCTTACGGAGATTGTATTAAATACAAGACTCGACTTGAATCCTTTTATTTCCAATCTCCGTTATCTTTTTCGTTAAGTTTCTAGTTAAGTTCATGAGAAGCCTACTCAATTGTCCAACAATCGTAAGAAGTTATCTACGCTTCTTCAAGATCTTCAAGATGGCAAACGAAAAAGACTCTACGTAATCAAGTCAAGGGAATTTCGACGCCTCCTTCTCAAGGTGACGCTACGTTCAACAATGTTACACCGTCTCACCCGGTTCATGGTAAGAAACCTCCTTCACGTACAACCTCGAGGTTGCACCTCTTAATGCTCTCCCTCCGTTTCATGTGTTCGTACATGCGGAAAGACCGGGTATTCTTACGGGATGAACTTTAAAAGGTGGCGACGGTAGAAAATGTTGGTCTATTTGACAACATTAAAATTGGTGCATTTTCTTTGGGAATATCCACCATTGATATCCAACGAGGATGAATCCAAAGCAAAGAATGAATTGGATACTTGGAATCACAGCGATTTCTTGTGTCGCAATTATATTCTTAATGGCTTGGATTACGCACAATCTGAGTGTGTTGTGGAATAAAGACCGCGAGAGAACTTTGGGACTTTCTCGAGATGCATAATACTATGTGTATTGTGACTAAAAGATCGAAAGTGAACTTGGTGGAAAGAAGTACCGGAAACAAGAGAAAGAAAACCGGAAAGTGAAGAGGACCGCCAAGAAGGTCAAAGGTAGTTGTTTTAATTGTGGCAAACCGGGCATATGGCTAGGGAATGTCGACATCCTAGAATCAACAACCAAGATGGAAACCCTCTTCAAGCCAATGTGAATGAAGATAGAAATGTTCCATTGGACTTTGATCAACTTAGCCTAGGGGCATAAGATTGAATAGACCAAATGTGGTTATTGTGTTAGTAAAGGGTACCTTGTTGAAGGACTCCTTAACTTAAATTGTAATTGTTTATCCGCCTAAGTGCGAAGAATAAAATTTCAAATGTTATTTACTTGGTTTGAAGTGTTCCAATTGTTATGGCGTGTTCAATTAGGTTAAGTAAATTGAAATTCACTAAGTCGACGAGTTAATTTAAAATTACTACCTAAGATGAAGTTTGATTCGCAAATCAATTGTGGATTTCTTTTGTAGAAATCGGTTGAAACCAGATATAGTAATTAGATAGTTCTTTACTTCTATTTATGATTGCATTTGATAATGCAAAAGTTCGTCTTTTGGAATAGTAAAACCTTAAAGTTTTAAGTAAACAATCAGGTTTGTGATTCATCTTAATTAGCAATTAAGAGTTTCGAAGTGATAGAGGTGGTTAGTATGTAGTACCATTTGAAAAATAATTGTTGGAGACGCCGACACTTATTTATCAAACGAATGCTTCTTACACACTCAAATCAATTGAAAAAGGAAGATAGAACTTTTAAGGAGATGGTAAACTCCTTATTGATAAGTTCCGTCTTATGTGGGTATACCTAGCAAAGGTAGAAATATCTAAACCTAAAGAGGTTAAGATAGGACCCAAAACCATGGATTACGTTTCCATTGGATATGCAAAACTAACGTGATGTGCATATAGATTTGTGACGAACAAATTTGAAATGAAAAATGCAGTATTCTTCAACCGAGTTTCCTTACAGGGAAAAATGGTTGAAGAAACCTCACTTAAACATAGATATAACTATGTCGTCGGTTCATCTCAAGGAGATGAAAGACATTGTAGATAACTTGGTTATTACAATTAAATGACTCCACATAAAAGAAAATATTAAATATGAATTAGGACATTCATAAAATATTGATATGTGGAGGTACACCTCAAGTGTGGGGGTACAAGCTAAATACATAAGTTCTATTGATATGAACTTCTAGTATTAACAGAAACTGTTAAACTGTTAACAGTTAAAAGAATGGATCATCATATATGTGGAAGTTATTTGATGATAAAAACTCCTAACGAATTTGAAGTATTCGTAAGCTGTTTTATAAATACCTAAACTGTGGGGGTATTCGGCTAAAGTAGAAATACTTAAGCAAGACATGTTATATTCTTTGAGAATATACTTCCTTGAAATGATAGGAAATGCATAAATTTTAATAAGAAAATTTATAGAAATGGTGGTGGTCTTCTTAATAAGAAGAAAAACCAAGATACATTTGAAGGATAAATGCATCCTATTCTATTTTGGAAGATGGTTGATCTTCCTATGCGAACCATTGGGTTGCAAAAATAGATATGCCAAGGATGAAACCTTTTAATATTAGACTACAAACGGTCCATCTCAAAGTTTAGGATGAAGGACTTAGACGTAGTAAAAGGGCAAGAGTGGAAAAGTCTTTTGGTCCTGATTTTCTATCATTTATGTTGGAAAACGAATCAGCAACTGTTAAGGAAGCGTTATCTGGTCCGGATAATTCATTCTGGAAAGAGGCTATTAATAGTAAGATAACAATTCATAATGCTTAATAATACTTGGGAATTGGTAGATCTCCCTCCAAATTGCAAACCATTAGGTTGCAATTGGATTCTTAAAAAGAAAGTATAAAGCCTATGAATCTGTTGATAAGTAGAAAGCCAGGATAGTTGTCAAAAGGACATTATGATTCAAGCAAGATTATCCAAAATGACACAACAGAGCGTTCTATGTCGCACAACCGTGTTGGATCTACTTGTGTATTCATATGGACTAAACAAGCAACTAAACAGTGGCATAAGAAGTTCGATAGAACTATGTTATCAAATGGATTCAAGATTAATGAATGTGACAAATGTGTCTACATACATTAAAGGAACATCTGAATCATTTGTTAATAGTCTGTCCTTACGTGGATAACAATGGTAGTCATGAATTGATCATGAATACCAAAGACATGTTAAAGAAGAACTTTGACATGAAAGATATGGGATTAGCCGATATTATATTAGAGATAAAGATCTCTAGAACATCTGAAGGATTAGTTCCTTCATAGTCCCATTATCTTGAAAAAAGTACTTCGAAAGTTCAAATAAATTCTTGAGAGGTAATCTTTGTAAAGTAGATCTCTGAAAGGTAGACTCTAAGGAGGTCAAACCACTTAGAGATACTAATTTTGGGAAGTCGAAACGGTACAGAGATAATAACCACTTGAAGAAACTGACCGATAGAAGAATTTGTTCACTCGAAGGGACTGATCATTCTAGATAGACTAAAAGTCTAATTGTAATTTCTATCAATCACCGGAATAGTATAATCATAGTACTTGGTGTACTTAAAAATATACTTATGATTAACGACATGCAGATTCACTAAGTTGAATGGTCTTGAAAGATATTCCTTTGTGGAATAAGTTTGTGTCTACATGACCCAAGGCATTGTGACGACAATGAGAAATAGGAAAAGGTGTAGAACATCATGGTAAGTCTAGACATAATGGTCTTAGACACACTACCATAATACAATTGATCTCAAAATGCGACTGTCACAACTAGCCATGTGAAGTCAAATTCGGATCCGTCTACCTAAGGGTAGTAATAAAGATCAACCGTATAAAGCTGTTAAGGGAATGGGTTTAAAACCCACAACAAAAGAACTTATAAGCGGACACTCAACCTTGAGAAATGGAGATCCTGTGCCCTTGGTTCAATGAGACAACCAAGTTATAAGTTCTAGTAGAGTTACTTGGAAACAACAACTCGGTTTATTAACCTGGAGATGTCAATACTCATTCCCGTAACATCCGAGTACAAGCACACGCAAAGAAAAATGGTAAGGATAAGTTGAGAAAACTTTTAATGATTTCTATACCTACGGGTGGAGTAGTGCATGATACTCCTTATAGTGAGAATCACCTATATAAGCGAGAGGTAATTAGGCCGCCTTTAAATGAACGCTTATGAATGAGATACGGTCCAGGGCCAAAATGGACAAAACGTGAGAACAACAATTGTTAGAAATGTTATTATGTGAGTATTATTGTCTTGGTATACACCCGACAGTCATTGGTTCAAAGCGACTCGCTACCAAATGGCTAGTATATCCGATAATATTTCACTAGGGAAGATTCAAGGCCACAAGCTATCTATCCCAATGTAATAATAGTTCGCGGAACTTTGGATCGAAATTGCATTCATGCATTAATTGTCATTCATGTGGGGGATTGTTGGAAATGGGTAACGGAAAGTTATGTTTGACTTAACGTTGACCTAGATTTCTAACGGAAGTTCGTTATGTGTTAACGGAACTAGTTACAAATTATATTCTACATTTGTTGTAGATTATTAAACTTATTTAATGTCTCTAAACCATTTAGGGTGAATGAGAATTAATGACAAGTGTTTTTGTAACTTAACGGAAGTTAAATAAAGGGTTAAAATTGATTTGAATTAGCCAAAACGTGCTTGGGTGATTGATCAATCGCAACTGTTCGAAGAGGAATTTTACGGGCTTCGGCGCGGTCGCGCTCCGGCCTAGAGCGGCCGCGCCGAGTCAAGTAAAAACACGGGCTTGATCTCGGCACAAGAGCGCGGTCGCGCTCAAGGCAAGAGCGGCCGCGCCGTGCTCGCATTCCGAACAGTTTGGCACCTCTTGGAATGAACAGCCATGAACCCTTTAAATCTCTTTAAATACCTTCCCTCCGAATTTCAATTTACACATACAGTCATTTGAGCCTTTTACCCTCTAGAGAGATAGATTAACATACCCAAATCATTGCATATTGTTGCATTAAATCCTTTCAAGTCCAAAGTTCCAAGCATTGTGTTGTTCGCTAGAGTATTTGATTTGGAGTGCTCCTATCATTTACTTATAAGTCGTTTTATCTTACTAGAAGATTGCCATATAAATCGTAAGCACCTGTGCGGGGCAATAACTTCTTACGGAGATTGTATTAAATACAAGACTCGACTTGAATCCTTTTATTTCCAATCTCCGTTATCTTTTTCTGTTAAGTTTCTAGTTAAGTTCATGAGAAGCCTACTCAATTGTCCAACATTTAATAGGTAGGTTAATAACGAAGTTTTGCTAAGTTTATTTTTTTTGGACTTGTAAGCACTTGAGTTGCATCATGTGAATGATTTCTTTGTGTCATTTTTTTTTTCATTTATAGGAGCGGGAAGTACGCCTTTGCATTATGCAGCTTGTGGGGGAAAATCTAAAATGCTGTCAGGTAAGGACCAAGGATAAATATGAAATTACTGCTATCATAAGATGCAGACCTTGAAGTTTTTTGATTTTTATGTATATTTAATCTGTGAGCATCATGTTCTATTTTGCAGATCCTCCTTGCAAGAGGTGCCAGTCGAATGACATTAAATTGCAATGGGTAATATATATTAGTCTGTTCTTTTGGTGTTCACCATTTGACGTTTTGACTTGACTTATCTTATTGAAATCTTAACTCTTGAAGGTGGCTCCCTCTTGATGTTGCAAGGATGTGGGGACGCCATTGGCTTGAGCCTTTGCTAGCACCCAATTCTGACCTGGCGATACCAACATTTCCTCCTTCTAATTATCTGTCATTGCCCCTCATGAGCATACTAAACATTGCTAGGTAATTCACAATTATTAATATTTAAACAATTGAGAAGTACTATATGTATTATCATTGCTCATGCAACATTTTGCTCCAAAAAGGAAGTCCGAGTTTTCATGATGCGTTAATAGTTCAATAACCATTTCTGTAGGTCGTGTTAGAACTTTGACATGATAAACTATTTAGTACCCCATAAGTAATTCAGCGATAGAACTGAGCAAGCTCTTAAGTTTTTTTGAAATGGATTGTGATGCAGTTAAAGGAAGTTCAAGAAGCATTGTAGAAAATTCATGTTTTTGGATTTTGGATAGTTTGGTCTGGTCTGGAGTATGGATGTTGTCTAGTGTTATAGATTGTCCTGGAGTATTTTTTTAGTGTCTTTCTTAACATAAAGCGGGTGTATGAGTTTAGCATTTCGTTGGCTTTTTGTGAAGGTGTGTGAGATAATGGAGGGTCATGCTTATGAAATCAGAATCTATTTTGGTAATTCACTAGTTATATTTGAATTTATCTTTCTTCATTTTAATGACTTTGGTAGAGTCCTTCCAAGTTAATGGGATCAGTAGGTTTGTTTAAACTAAACGGTTTTTGAATTAGGGAGCAAATGGGATAATAATTTGGATGCTAACTTCTTTAAAAAAAAACCCGGCATTGCACCATTTTCGCATTTACTAAGCTCTCTGAAGTGTGGGGCTCGTTCAGTAGATGACTCAGTTCCAAGAGGAATGTGGAGTTCCTGTCATCTCTACTGTGTGCTATTTATTCATTTAACTGATAAGCTCTTGAAATACAGCATCACCTGATGTTAATTTTGACATTGAAAAAATGACCCATTTTACTAATTGTACTTTCATGTTTTTTTTTTCTTTCATAGTCTTCAGATGTACTATGTTATTGATTGGCAGATAGTTGTGCTTCAGATTTGGTTTTCAAATTTCCCATATACTTAATGCCCTCGGTTTTCACTCACAGATCCCAACGTGGTATTTATGTTTACTTGGATATGAATGGATACTACTTCAATTTACATGTCAAACTTGGAATGTTTATATAATTATATTATAAGAGATAGGTCTGTCTGATGTCACATACAAGGACAATGTTGGAATTATGGTGAAAACATGAAACCCAAATCAGAAGTATGTGTGACGATCCGGGGACGACATTGTATGTAGGAGATTTGTGAAAACATGAATCGCCCTAGTCAAATAAGTCATCTTTCCTTTGATTGCTTAGTATGATCCTTGAGCACCAAATACACAGTTCGCTGTTTTCTTGTGGGGGGCAATGTCGAGCCTATTTTTACGGAGTATTTGAAAACTGGTGTGCCACAATACTAGCATGTTGATCATTGGTGCGAACCGAGTTAATTTGTGCTCGTGTCTCAGCAAGATTCTTATTTTCTAGGCATATGCCAAAATAATATATTCATGAAGCTCTAACTTCCCCAAACACAATGGAATTAGGGTTTTATGAAAACACCCGAAGGGGTGGTCTATACCGGAAAAGTGAGTATCAAATATCCTAAGTGTCCCTTTCTTTGCAAAATCATACCCATCCATATTATGTGTTTTTTTTTTCACATGTTGATAATTGATACCCCTCAGTCCCAAAATGAATGACCAAAAAAAATTTGGCCATTCATTTTGGGACAATAGGTAGTATATATATTTTTCACCTTTTTAATCAAATGCTGAACTGCAATGATGCTTTATCGTCTTCTAAAAGATTTAAAGAAAGTTTAATTGTCTCAGACTCTTGTAGGTTGCCTCGTCTGCAATATTATTAAATAGGAAATTGATTTTTTTTGGACAAATCTCTGCAGAGAATATGGGCTGCAGTCATCAGCAACCTCTTGTGAGGACATGGATATTTGTTCTGTCTGTCTAGAAAGTGCATGCACTGTAGCTGCTGAAGGTCTGCCCTCTCTCCCTTCCTACGTATTTATATGTTCCAATATATTGTATTGGATGATTTTGTGCATTTGTGTGTGAGAGAGAGTTCATATGTTCTTATAGAATTCAAATAACACATTGGCACTTGGATTGATGAGGACAAATTTTCAGGTTGTGGGCATGAACTTTGTGTTACATGTGCACTCTACCTTTGCTCAACAAGCAATATCCCCTCCGAATCATTGGCCCCACCTGGATCCATTCCTTGCCCTCTATGCCGCCATGGCATTGTTTCTTTTGTACAATTACCTTGTTCTCCATAAAAAGAAATCAAACTTCACCTGTCCCTAAGCCTCTGTACACCCTGCATCCTTCACCCTCGAGAACCATCCGATTCAACACCAGCTTGTTGTACACCAGTGATTAAAAAGAATCGAGTGGCCTCTGTTTCTTCTGACCTATTTTGCCCCGTCACTTGTAGTCCGTTCCCTTCAGTTTCCATTCCTCTATGCACGTGCGATGAAGGGCAGTGCAGGTCTTTTGAACCCAGGGATGTAGAAAGACGAGAATCTCCTCATAGAGCCCAAGTCATAGGGGAGGAAGACAAACAAGGTGGGATGAGGCTTGAAAAAGCTAGTTGTTCGGGAATATTTTGGGGGAGACGGAGCTGCAGTAGAGAGCAACAGTGTAATTCCGAGGTAAATGCTTGACATAATTTCTTAAGAATGAAATTTTTATTATCCTACTGCAATTCAGAGTAGTTGTACCTTGTGCATTTTGAGCAGTACCGCTTTACTTTTTTTGGGATATATCTGCATTTGTGACCCTACCAAATGCCGATAACTTTTTCATATCTGTGTTTGCTGATGTTTTGTTGGACCGGGGTCACATCTGAGGTTTGTGTTAAAGGTATAATGTGGGGATGTAATAGGTGCTTGTTTGGTATAGTCTATAGTGTGATTGTAGAAAAAAAAAATGAAAAAGGAAAGAGACAATTTTTGTGTATTCTCATGGAGCTTTTGCTTTGTGTGAAGTTGCTGAGTAAATTTATGTTTTGATTAATTGTGGTTGTTTTGATTATACAATATAAAATCTATTATTTAATAATGTCGGGGACTGATGAAATTTAATAATTTATGGTAATTTATAGTAATTTATAGAGTTATTAATTTAGTCTGTTGTTTTGGTGTTCACCATTTGACGTTTTGACTTGACTTATTGAAATCTTAACTCTTGAAGGTGGCTCCCTCTTGATGTTGCAAGGATGTGGGGACGCCATTGGCTTGAGCCTTTGCTAGCACCCAATTCTGACCTGGAGATACCAACATTTTCTCCTTCTAATTATCTGTCTTTGCCTCTCATGAGCGTATTAAACATTGCAAGGTAATTCGCTGTTTCTAATCTCTATGCAATTATGAAGTGTTGTATATATTATCATGCTCTTGCAATTTTTTGCCACTACAAGAAAATCTTTGTTTTGATGATGTGTTAAGAGTTCAATAATCATTTCAGTAGGTTGTGCTAGCACTTTGAAATGATAAAATTTTGAAATACCCCATAGGTAATTTGGCTATGGAACTGAGCTATCTTTTTGGGTTCTGACTTATGGATTTTGTATGTATTGAATTGAGTGTTCTTTCTTCTTCAGGTTATCGAATGGCTGTTGAATATGCTCGCAATGCGTTGCTAGCAAAAGTTGTGAATAATAAAATTTAAGTAGTTTTTATGTTGATTTTAAGATTTTGATGAATGTTGAATTTGTTTTTTCATGTTTTTGGTGAATGTTTTATTGAGTTGTATTTGGATGTAAATATTTTTGGATTTGAATGCTAGTATTTTGGTTTTTGAATTTGTGCAGGTTGTTGGTAGCTTTTTAAATAATTAGATTTTTTTTTTAATTCTGAACGATTTACCGACGGAAATATCCGTCGGTAAATTTCTTAAAAAACTGATAATCAAATTTACTGATGGAATACTAATCCGTCGGTAATTTCAACCTTTACCGATGAAAATTTTCGTCGGTAATACCAACAGATTTATACTCATTTACCGATGGAAATTGGGCTTTACCGACGAATTTTTCCGTCGGTAATTGCTGTTATTCTAGTAGTGTGAGTTGTCAATTCACATTATTTAACATGAATGTACTTTTGAGTTATAATTTTGTATAAGTTAATTATCCTAATTAACATCTAAAAATTGTTATTGATAATATTACTCCCTCCGTCCCACATCATTTATCTTAGTGTTTTAGCGTGAGAATTAAGAAAAATTGTAAGTGGTGAAAGTGTTGTGAGTATTAAAAGTGAGGTAAGAGAGAGAATGAGCGAAATAAATAGTAAGTTGATTTGTGTTGTGAGTATAAAATAAAGTAGGATAGAGAATGAGTGGGACGAATAGTAAAGATTCTTTGCAATTTTAGAAAAGAGAAATGGTATGTGGGACGTTCAAAACGGACAAAGAGAAATGGTATGCGGGACGGAGGGAGTATAATAGTGTATCAATAACAAGTTTTAAATTTTCATTAGAATAATTAAATTAACCTAAATTTACTGCTTAAAGTACATTCGCGATAACACCAAGAAAAGTAGGAAGATCGTTCCAGAAAGGAGGGAGTATATAATTAAATCCACATTCCACGAAATTTCCTACTTAATAATAATATAGTTCCACTTGTATTTTTTTCCTTTTTAAAGTCTAATTAAGTCATTGCCAGTTCATTGTACCTTCATCTTAAGTAAAGAAGCATTTGTTTATTTTCTTATTTACTATTGCTCCATTTGTATAAAACTAGTTGCATTTTATTTATACTATTCATTTTGCACCTTCATCTTCATATCTTACTAATAAAGGGAATAAAAAGCAGTTATTTAAATAAAAAAAATTATTTTCTCATATTACACGTATGAGAAAGAAAGTCTTATGCATCTAGTAGTGTAATAGCAAAATAAAAATAAAAATACTCCCTCCGTCCCAACAATTGCTTCACCATTTTTCTTGGGCACGGGAATTATGGTAATGGGAGGGAAAAAATGTTGTGAGTGTAATTTGAAAATAGGAGAGAGAATTAGTGGAGGGAATAATAAATTATAATGGTGTTGTGAGTATTAAAATAATGTAGGAGAGAGAATGAGTGGAGGAAATAATAATATTTTATATCCAAAAAAGGAAATGTGAAGCTTCTAATGGGACGCCCTTTTGGGTAATTGGTGAAGCTTTTATTGGGACGGAGGGAGTATATACTTCTGATTACAAAAAGTCTTATGCATTTAAAAACAAAAGCAAGTTGATATTTCTTTCTCATAAATTTTAGGTGAAACAAAAGGGAATCTTATAGCTAGTTGTCTCATCAAAGCATTATTGAGACGGCCATATTTTTAATTAAAGAAGCCTTTACTATCTCATCTAATAATACTCCACTTGTATTATTTTTGCATTTTGCTTACACCAGCTTTATTTTTGTTTATGTTACTGAAAGTTGTAATCTAGTTGCTTAACTTTATTTAAACTTCCTATCTTCCCTTAAAGTATGGATTCACTTGATTTTGATTATACACTAAATCGATCCCCCACTGAAAAAAAAAAGGTTATGTTTTTAAAATTAATTGCTCGTTTGGGCCCAAATAGTAATCAAGTACAAATTTACTTTCACCATACGATGCAAAAGATCACGATTCTCACGTACCACACTAATTTTGAATTAGATTTGTCTTAGAATTTGTAGCAGTCTAGCAGCATCCGCTAGCTGAATAAGATTGTTCGTTTTGGAAATCTGCTATCTTTAAGTTAAAAGGAAATGACTGATTGCCAACAATAACTGTGTTGAAGCTATTATAGTAAAAACTTATTTACAGATCTATAGTAAACGTGCATCTTTCTTAGTTTTTGCTTTTTTGGGTGAAACGGAGGGAGTACATAATAATAATAATAATAATAAGGAGTTTATGCATCTAGTGTAATAGCAAAATAAAAATAAAAATATATACGTCTGAGTACAAAATGTCTTATGCATTTAAAAACAAAAGCAAGTTCATATTTCTTTCTCATAAGTTTTAGGTGAAACAAGGAATCTTATAGCTAGATGTATCATCAAAGTTGGAGAAAAGTACCTATTTGGTTGAACTATTTTCTAAGCCTTTTTCATCCTTGAACTATTTTAATTGGGACCTTTTAGTTCTTCCGTTAAAACTTCCATCCATCAACCGTTAATTGGGACCTTTTTGTAAAGAGTTCTATAGGTCAGTGACCTTTTAGGTACTTAACTCGTTGTAGAACTATTTTTTTATTTTATTTTTTATAAATTTGAACATTCATTTAGGGACGGAGGAGTAAAAAAAATGTAAAAATGTTGAACAGTACAGTACGTTCATTTTGAAATTGTTTTTTCATTTGCAAATTTGAACATTCACTTAGGGACGGATGAATTGCAAAAAAAAAAAAATAGTAAAAATTTTGAACAGTATATTCATTTGAAACTATTTTTTTTTTCAAATTTGAACATTTAGGGACGGAGGCGTAAAAAATAATAATTTTGAACAGTTGTTGTACGGGTTGACAGAAAATTTAGCTTATTGGGTTCAAATTACTTTGTTTTGGCTACGCGCCTCCGTTCCTCAATGTTCAAATTTGAAAAAAAAATAGTTCAAAAATGAATATACTGTTCGAAATTTTTACTTTGTTTTTTTTTCTACTCATTCGTCCCTAAGTAAATGTTCAAATTTGCAAATGAAAAAATACTTTCAAAATGAACGTACTGTTCAACATTTTTACTTTTTTTCTTTTTTTCTTTTTTGTAAATTTGAACATTCATATAGAACTCTTTACGAAAAGGTCTCAATTAACGGTTAATGGATGGAAGTTTTAATAGAAGGACTAAAAGGTCCCAATTAAAATAGTTCAAGGATGAAAAAGGCTTAGAAAATAGTTCAAAGACTAAAAGATCCCAAATAAAATAGTTTAAGGACCAAAAAGGTACTTTTCTCTAAAATAATACTAGTAATACTTAAATTCAAAATCAACTAAATCATCTATTCCCTCCGTCCTATCCGAAAAGGTATGAAGTTGATATGACACAAAAATTAAGAAAAATGTATAGTAAATTAAGTGTTGTGAGTATGAAAAGTGGGGTAGGAGAGAGAAAGTGAGATAAGAAATAGTAAGTGAATAGTTATTGTCAATATGACAAGTGGGTCTTATAAATAAAAAAATATTAAAAAAATTTCATTTTGAGTGTCTTTTTTCAATGGGATATTCAAAATGAAATTTTGTGTATTTTCAGGTGAAACGGAGGGAGTACATAATAAGGATATTATAATACTACTTGTACATTACTTTTTATTATTTGAAGGATGATTAGGACTCTAGGTTGCCCATTTATTTGTCCAAGATGCATGATTAGGAAGGACATCTTTATAATCAAGGAAGCATTCATTGTCTTATTTATATTATCCCTAAACGGGACACCCAAAATAAAAATTTGTGCTTTTTTGGGTTGGACGGAGGGGGTGGCAGATGTACATTGAGCTTAAAGGGATCACTTGACTCCCCTGAATTTTCCATTTATTCAACTTTTGCCCTTTAGGTTTTTATGAAAAAGCTATATTTATCTCATTTGACCCCCTCAAATTTTATAGTTTAACCTCCCTCATAGATGTGTATTTATAATTTATACCCTCTTTATCCCAAAATGAATGTTTCTACTTCAAATTTCATTATATACTTGCAACATCAAAAATTTAAGAAAAAGATAGCAAAAATACTTATACTTCTTTGTCATTAAATTTTATAAAAATATTTTTTTAAAAAAAATCAACTTTTAAAGATAAATAAACATTCATTGTGGGACGAACGAAGTAGTATGGACATTTTCTCCCCCAATTTTAAAACAAGCCTATAATTATCTAGTTATTATTTGAAAAAGAACAAAAATAATGCTTGAAATAAAGATTAATTGAAAATATTACGATGCTCAAATACTTGTAACTATATATTTAATTACTTGTCATATAAATGTCTGAAACTTTAAACTATAGTTCTCCTCAACTACTACTCTCTATCTCTCCCAAAATAAATAATAAAATTTTAATATTTTTTTTCTGGTGGGACTTAATTAGATTTTATTTTTGTATTTATTATTGACTAGACTCGTTTAAATTTTGTGACTTAAATTTACCCTTATGGTTGAGACCCTTACAAGAATCCTTGATACGCGGTTATATATACTTTTATTATCATTGTTGTTATTTGAACTCATAACTAGGTGAAATAGATTATATGCATCATTAAAATCTTAGGTTTTCAATATGTGATTTTTATTTTTTTCTGTTACCACAAATTTGACCCCCCCCCCTCACTAAGTTTTCTAGATTACCACGGGGCGGAGTACATAGTAAAAAAATTATAATACTACTTGTACATTACTTTCTATTATTTGAAGGGTGATTAGGTCTAGGTTGCTCATTTCTTTATCCAAGATGCATATTAGGAAGGCCATCTTTATAATCAAGGAAGCATTCATTGTCTTATTTATATTACCCCTAAACGGGCACTCAAAATATAAATTTGTGTTTTTTTGGGTGAGACTGATGGAGTACATAATAAGGATATTATAATACTACTTGTACATTACTTTCTATTATTTGAAGGATGATTAGGTCACAGGTTGCCCATTTATTTGTCCAAGATGCATGATTAGGACAACTTTTTATAATAAGGAATCATTCATTCTCTTATTTAATATTACCCCTACTTGTATTATTTTTGCAGTTTTTCGTAACACTAGTTGTATTTTAATTTATGTTATTGAAGGTGTTTTCCAAATGCCCAACTTCTTTACTAGTTCCTAGCTTCCTTCCCTTCAATTTAACATAAACACAGTTCTGATTTCACAAAAAATAAAAAACATTAGCGCAATTCTAGTCAAAATTGTATAACTAAAGAATCAGCCTCGTTACGTATGATTTTCTTGATTTCGTTTATACACTAAATAAATCTAATTAAATGTTAGCACTAATAAAGTTATGCCTTCAAGATTATTTGCTCATTAAATTTCATAGAACTAATATATTAAAGGAATAGAGCAATTGTTACTGCAATATAAAATATATTTCTTAAACACCAGTTGTGTTTTAATTTATGTTATTGATAGTCGTATTCCAAGTGCCCAACTTCATGGCAAGTTCCTAGTTTCCTTCCCTTAAATTCAACATTAGTGCAGGTTTAGTCAAAATTGCAGAACCAATGAATGATCTTGTAAGGTTTGGGCTTTCTTGATTGTGATTATAAACTAAATCAATTTAAATATCAATTGCTCCCACCGATAAAGTTAAAAGCAGCGAAAATGGTTATAGCATTTAAATGAAAGGGGATGCTATCTACTTAAACCCATGTGTGCCCGACTCGACCTTCCCTAGACCATACGCTTAGTGGGAGCCCCTGTAACCCAGGTTAACCTTTTTTAGTATTGCGGTTATATTGGCTAGCGGCATTTGCTTGCTGATCAACCAGCGTCTAAGAGTAAGGAAATGTCTTTTACTGACATTTTGGTGGATAAAACTATTATAGTAAAATGTTGTCGTGTGACCTTGAGGTCACGGGTTCAAGTCCTAGAAACAGCCTATTACATTTATGCAAGGTAAGATTTGCCTACAATTCACCCTTGTGGTGGGGATCTTCCTCGGGCCTCATTATGCGGGGAAGCTTTGGTGCATCGGGTTGCCCTAAACTATTATAGTAAAAACTAAAAAAATCTTTAAGGATTTACTGTAAAGTACGTTCATCCTTCTCGATCTCCGTTTATAGAAAATGTCATGAACATACCAAAAGTGTCGAGTTGGGCCGAGCATGTAAAGCCCAGTCACCATCACCAGTGGCCTGCGTATTCTCAATAAACCTGAATCCAACATCATAAGGCCCAAGGCCCAGCAACAGGGTATGTCGACCTAAGCTCATAGTTCGACCTCCAAGGTCCCGATATAGCTTGGTCCGACTCAACAAACCCTTGCATTAATTCGGGTACGATCCATGATCTACCCGACAGTCAGGTCGACCATTCCTCAAATGGCGACCTCGACCTAATCCACAAGTGTCGACTTGACACTTGCCGGCACATTTAGTTGAACTATTCTCATAACCACATCCCTACAAATTAGGAGCCGTTAGAGACATGTTCCCATGACCAGTAACTGCCGCTGAAATCTCGGAGCACATGTCGCCTCCCCAAAAATACAACCACCATTGTCTATAAATACTTCATCACTATCAACGGTGCAAAGGTAACTGCCATTTTGTTATCTGAATTCATTATTCAATACATTTTGAGCTATATTCAATCGTAATCTTACTCTCACGCCCGAGGGTCTTCGCCGGAGACACATCCGGCTAGTCGTGGGTTCTGATTTCAGGTCAAGGAGCCAGGTGATCAGTCCTGCCACGTGGAGGAAGATTGATAAGCACAATTCCTGCAGCATCAGTTTGGTTCCATTGCCGGGAAACGTGCTTTAACTTGACCTCGAAAGTTTTTCAACCTACAACAATGGTAACCCCAGACGGGCATGTCACGGACGCCTCTGAAGAATTCAATGAGGTGAATGCCAACACCAATGCTGATACTAATGCGAACGCTAAAAACACAAATCTGCCTCCTCCCCCACCAAATCGCTCTCATGGTAGAGCAACACGCTCTACCAGTGTTGCTGATGGCAGAGGATTGCCCGATACGAGAAGAGGAAAATGACACATGGAAGGACAAGGAGTTCCACCTCCTCCTAAGCGTCCAACTGCTCATTTGAATGTTGGGAATAGGGCAGGCCCCTCATCCAACCCATTGAGTAGAAAGGAAATGCTTATGGAGCGAGCTCAGATTCTGGCTGAGTTATTGGCAATGGAGGAAGAGGAGCAAGTGGACAGAAGGTCAGAGAGAGTGGCCCCACCTCAAGTTTCTAATGGGGGCGTGCCAGGAGTACTAGACCCAATGAAACTGTGGGTCAGAATGTTGATCAAAGGATGGTAGTCCGACCTCAATCACCTATCCACGTGCCGAGTAATGACTTAAGGGCTAGCCTCACCAGGAATAGGGAGCAGGAGGCTCAATCTGATTTGAGGACGCATTTAGAGGCCAATAGAAACCGATGCGTTTCTCCAGCACGGACACAGAGGTCACAGTCGCATAGAGACAGGAATGGGCGCAGGTCGCCTATAAGAGAAGAGAGGCGCAGGTCGCCACTTGGAGATAATAGGCGCAGGTCGCCATCCAAGGATGAAAGGCGCAGGTCGCCACAAAGAAATGATAGGCAAAGATCTCCAGTCCGATCAGAAAGAGCCCCTTCCCATAGAGATAGGAGAAGCAGACAAGTGACTCCACCTAGAAGCGAGGGCCAAAGGTCGAATGCTGTTCCCCCTGTTGGAGAAGACAGACCTGATGCTAGGGAGTGGCTCCAATGGAAAAGAAAGTTTGAACAATGGGAGGATGAAAGGAATAAGGATACTGGAAAGGTCGAACGAATTGACTTTGCTCTTCGACCTTTATCCAAGGAACTGAGAGACAGTCGACCTCCTGCTGGATTTAGATTGCCCCTTCTAGAGAAGTACTCAGGGTCAACCAATGCAAAGAGTCACATAGCGCACCTGGAGGCCACAATGTGTTTTGTAGCCAATGAGGACGACAATATGTGCAAAGCCCTCATAAGCACACTCACGGGAGCGGCCTTAACTTGGTTCAACGGTTTGGCTGCTGGTAGCATCTCCACCTGGACGTATTTCAGGACAAAGTTCCTAGATCGCTTCTCAACTGCAGGAGCTCGAAAAATGATAGTGACCGATCTAAATAACTTGGTGCAGGACAAAAATGAAAGCTCAATGAGCTACTTCACCAAGTTCAAGGAGATGGTTGATAAGATTAAGGAGGATATCACTGATAGGGAGGTGATCAATTGCTTCCGGAATGGTATTTCCTCGGCAGACATGGATTATGAACTGACGGTCCGTACAGTCACTACTCGACAGGAGTTGTTCGAGAAAGTTTACAACGTGGCACTAGCCGAGGAGAGGAAAGAAAAGAAAAATGGGAAAAGCCCCAAGGTGGAGGTCGCTGATGACAAGAAGGACTCCAACAAGAATGGAGGAAACAATAAAAATGGCAAGAACAGGACCAGGGCGACAGAAAAGGTGCCCGAGGCTTTCACTCCCTTAATGGTGAGTCGAACAGAAATAATGAATGCAGTAGAGTTGGCCCCACCTGCCCCCATGAACCCAGGCAACAAGTTCAGGAGAGACAATAGCAAGTACTGTGATTACCACCAAGACACGGGTCATCTCACAGAGGATTGCTTGGGCTTGAAACGTATTATCCAAAGAATGGTCGACCAGGGGAGGCTCGACGCTTATGTGAAAAGGCCTCAAGCTGGTGGAGGCGAGCAGCCAACAGGTGGACAACAAGGACCGAGACAACCTAGATTGAACTTGGGGGTCATTACAGAGCAAGCAAGCAACACAGCCATCAAGCACAAGATCTTTCAACTCAACAAAGCCCCACATGTGCCTCCAAGGAGAGATGTCAAAGATGAAGTGATCGGCTTCTACCCCCATGAGCTGGCAACTAATATGGCGGCTAGAGAGCAAGTTCTCGTCATCCCAGGTCTCATAGACGGATGCACGACGAGCAGACTCTTGGTCGACACGGGGGCCTGTAAAGATATTTTGTTCTATAAGACATTCCAGGAGATGGGTCTTTCCAACGAGCAACTTGAAAGGTATGATGGCAGGTTGGAGGGCTTCACCAATCATCGGGTCGATGCTAAGGGCCAGATTGAGCTAGACGTCGACCTAGGCCAGCACCCTTACAGGGTCGTATCAAAGGTACAATTTATTGTGATAGATGTGAACAGTGACTATGCTGCTATCCTTGGTATTCCTGGTCAGGTCGCGCTTGGGATGGTGGCATCAATTCCCCACCAGCGAGTCAAGTTTCCTACACCTGCTGGAGTAGGCTGCGTACAAGGCACAGCTCGAGCCTACCGGGATCATGTTCTTCGGGAAAGAAAGAGGAGAGAGCTAGAGATTGAGACGGCAGATGGTTATTTAAAGCTGTCCCAGTCTGTCACCAAAACTACTCGACTGTCAACAATCACCAATGTGGAAGAGTCGACCTATCGCTCAAATGACGAGGTCATGTTTGAGTCGACACGTCACTCTGAAACCACAGCGGTCGATCCAGATGTAGTTATGGTCGACCAAGTCCTCATAGGCAACCTATGCCTCCAGATCGATAATAACTCGGGGGCCACCACCACCACCAGCGAGGTTGCAGATAAGCTGGATGATATGATAGCTGAGGAAGCTCCACACTTGGGGGCCGAGGAGAGACAAAGAGTCAGATAGATCATCATAGAGACCCTGCAGTTCAGAGATGGTCCAGAGCTGGAGGCCGTGGACGAGCTAGAGTCAGTAATCACCAACCCTTCCTACCCCGACCAAAAAATTCAGATTGGGAAACAATTGTCAGCTGAAGAAAGGCTGGAAATCATCGAGCTACTCAAGGGGAGCAATGATGTCTTTGCATGGAGAGTGGAAGACATGAGGGGAATCAAGGAAGAGGTCGCCGTTCACAGACTTGAAGTCAACCCGACCATAAAGCCTAGACCCCAAAAATTGAGAAGCTTTGCCCGCGATAAGGAAGAGGCCATAAAAGCTGAGGTACAAAAACTTTTAAGTGCAGGGATAATCAAGGAGGCCACTCATACAACGTGGTTGGCCAATGTGGTCATGGTGAAGAAATCAAATGGCAAATGGCGGATGTGTGTCGACTTCACCACTCTAAACCTTGCTTGCCCGAAGGACAGCTATCCTCTTCCTAGAATCGACAAACTAGTTGATTCCATTGCTGGTCACTCCACCCTCAGCTTCCTCGATGCTTACTCAGGTTACCACCAGATTAAGATGCATGAGGACGACATAGTAAAGACGGCATTTCAAGCGGCTGGAGGCATCTACTGCTACAACATGATGCCATTTGGATTGAAGAATGCAGGTGCAACTTATCAAAGAATGGTGAACAAGGTCTTTGCCTCACAAATTGGCCGAAATATGGAGGCTTACGTCGACGACATGGTCATCAAAACTAAGGCCGGACGTCACGTAGTAGACCTAAAAGAAACATTCGCCAATCTGCGAGCAAACGACATGAAGCTCAATCCCAGCAAGTGTGTCTTTGGAGTAGCAGCTGGCAAGTTCCTGGGGTTTATGGTGTCCCAACGGGGCATAGAAGCTAATCCGGAAAAAATCAAGGCTTTAGTCGACATGAAGGCTCCCACCAGTATCAAAGAAATGCAACGACTTAACGGAAGAGTAGCAGCTCTTGGTCGCTACTCCACCTCTCCTGAGTAGCCCAACCACTGGTGAAACTTTGTTCGTGTATCTGTCTGTAGGAGACAAGTCGGTTGCATCAGTCTTGATTAGAGAAGAGGAAGGGCTTCAAAAGCCAGTATACTACATCAGCAAAGCCTTATCAGATGTGGAGAGCAGGTACTACAATGCTGAAAAGGTCGCATATGCTCTAGTCGTAGCTTCAAGGAAGCTGCGAGCTTATTTTTTGGCTCACCCAATGGTGGTACTTACGAATGCCCCCCTAAGGAAAATTCTTCATAAGCCAGAAAGTTCAGGTCGTTTACTCAACTGGTCAATTGCCCTCACGAAATTCGACATCGAGTATCGACCTCGAAAAGCATTGAAAGCCCAGGCACTAGCAGACTTCTTGGTCGAGCTGACGTTCACCAAGGAAGACAGCGAAGTGCGAGCTCAGAAAGAGAAAACCAAAGGAAAAGAGCCAGAGTCCCAAGTCGCCACTAACCTACCCGACGATTGTTGGAAGGTCTACTCAAATGGGTCAGCGACCAAGAATGTCAGTGGAGCGGGGATAGTGCTAATTGAACCAGAATCTGGGACAGTGTACGAGGAGTCACTAAGGTTCAAGTTTGATGCTTCCAACAACCAGGCTGAATACGAAGCCTTGATAGCAGCCATAGAGTACGCCAAGTGTTTTGGAGCGACTAAAATCATGGCTTATTATGATTCCCAACTGATAGTCAACCAGGTTAGAGGCGAGTACGAGGTACTTAGTTCCACTCTAATCAAATACTGTGACCTGGTGAAGGAGCTGATAAAGGATTTGGAATTCTGGGAGATTCAGAGGATTGGACGGGAAGACAACGAGCTAGCCGACCTCATCTCGAAATTAGCCACTTCAGATGAGCCACATGAAGAGCCCATCTCTTTCCTCGAAAATCCAGCTTATGAGAGGATAAAAATTCAATGTGTAGAGGACACTTCAAGAAATTGGGTTTATGAGAAGTGTTGGATTGAAGAAATGAAGGCGTACCTAGAAAGTGGCGAGCTGCCTGATGACGAGAATAAAGCTCGAGCTATCAAAAAGAAAGCTCCGAGGTACGTCATTCAAGGAGGCGATCTGTTCAGAAGATCCTACACTCGACCATTGCTAAAGTGCATCCACCCTCAAGAGGTCGCCCTATTGATACATGAAGTATACAGTGGGATTTGTGGTGGACACCCGGGGGCCAGAACTCTAGCCGACAAGTTAATCACTTTGGGGTATTACTGGCCACACATGAGAGCTGACACTCACAATTTTGTTCAGCAATGTGATCAATGCCAAAGGTTTGCCAACCTTCCTCATACGCCTACAACGGAGCAGACTCCTGTGATCGCAGCTTGGCCATTTGATATGTGGGGTGTCGACTTGATTGGACCCTTCCCTCCCGCCCGAGGAAATTGCAAGTATGTGATCGTCGCCATCAACTATTTCACCAAGTGGGTTGAGGCCAAGCCATTAGCTCGCATCACAGAGGAAAACGCCATCAGATTTCATTTGGTGTTGATTTGGTTTTCCTCGAGCAATAGTGTCTGACAACGGCCTGCAGTTCTCCAGAGCTTTCGAAGCAGAGATGAATCGGGTAGGGATCAAACATTGGCAATCTTCTGTCGCCTATCCTCAAGGAAACGGGCAAGCTGAAGCAACGAATAAACTTGTTCTATCTGCACTCAAGACATGTCTCGTAGGTCGACGCAATAACTGGTTGGACGAACTCCCCCTTGCTCTTTAGGCAGTTCGCACAACCACTCGGGGGCCTACGGGGGAAACACCATTCACTCTCACATATGGATCAGAGGCTATGGCACCCGCCGAGCTCGATTCCCATCGCGCAGTAACATTCTTTGATCAAGAGCAGAATGACATCAACAGATTGATCGACTTGGACCTAGTCAACGAGAAGCGAGATACAGCCTACCTTCGAATGGTCAACTACAAACAGCGAACTAAAAATTACCATGACAAGAAGGTCAAGCCAAGATCATTCCAAGTAGGAGATCATGTGTTGAGAAAGATCGAAGCAACGGGAAGGAGAACTCAACAGAATAAACTATCTCCCAACTGGGAAGGTCCTTACATTGTCACTCGAGTCGCCAAGGAAGGAACTTACATGATAGCTCACCCAGATGGTGAAGAGTTGAAGCATCCATGGCACTCTACTCACCTCATCAAGTACTACTTCTGAAGGTTCAAGTCTTTTGCTCAGTTCAAGGTTAAGGCAATTCCCAAGATCGAAATTTGTCATAGTGCTAGCTTTCCATTGATGTAAATGTTTCCCTACTTCAATAAAAGTGCAGTTTATTCGACCAAACATTGTGTTACACTAACCTCAATAAAGCTCGACTCTCAGTCAACTTAACTTTAACAAGCTCGATTCTTAATCAACTTTGTTTATTTAACAGTCCGACTCTTAGTCGACTTCGTTCTAACAAACTCGACTCTTAGTCAGTCTGTTCTAATTAGCTCGATTCTTAATCAGCATGGTTTATTTAACAAGTCCGACTCTTAGTCGACTTCGTTCTGACAAACTCGACTCTTAGTCGGGCCCGTCCTAATTAGCTCGATTCCCAATCGCCTTACTCCTAAAAACAAGTCCGGCCAGGATCGACTTCGTTCTAATTAGCTCGACCCTTGGTCAGCTTCAATAGTTTGAACAGGTTCGACTCATAGTCAATCTCGTTCACAAAAAGTTAAACAAGTCTAAGGTCAACTAAATCAGCAAAGATCAAGTCGCCTCTAAGCTTAAGTTGTCTCATCCATCCTATCCTATCTAGCTCGATACCTACATGCTAACATCAAAACTATAAAGCATACAAGGGTATGGAGTCGTCTACGATTAGATATAAACAAGTCTCCCAAAAGCGGGCTAAGACTTGCACAAAATAAGCTTACATGTTTCTATGCCTTCCAAAAACTGGGCCAAGGCATTCAGATAATTACAGAACAAAAAAGCAAAATATTGTTTGGAACTTGTTCATTACAATTCAACCAAATAACTCAAGAGTCCAGGCCAGCATCGGTTTGGTCGTCAGTAGCAGCTCGACCTTCCCCATCATCTCCTTGTTGCTGGGGGCCAAGAGGTTTACCAGATTCAGAGTATACCTGCTGCTCAGGTTCTTCTTCCATAGTGGCGGCGTCCTCAAGTTCTTGCAAAACAACATCAAAATTTCTCTCGACAATTGGAGGAGCTTCCCATTTCTCACATCCATCCTCTTGGTCTTCCTGGGCGATGAAGGCCAAATCATTCTCAAGATAGGGAACAAGTGAGTGTCCACCATGGGCCGTCATGTCGTATTGGGCTTCAGAGAACCAACGAGCTAACTGCTCGAGGGTGACTTCAGCAGTTGGATCCACCAAAGCCCGATGCGCCATATGACGTTTACCCACCTCCAGAAAGTCTTGGGCTTTGGTCACAATAGAGTTGTAATATTCATCCCCCTCTTTGAATTTATCAACGGCAGCTTTAGCAGCATTTTCAGCAGCAGTCTGGAGGTCTTCTTGCCATTTCACCCGCTCGAGTCGATGTTCTTCATGCAGTTCGACCAAGAAGGTGTCCTTCTCCTTCAGAAGTTTGGAAACTGTTGCCAGCTCCGTCTTGGTCTTCTCAAGCTCTTTCTTCTCAGCATCTCTCTCCGACTCCACCTCCTTGAGTTTGGACTCTGCAGCTTCAACGTATTCAAAGGCTGATCGTCAGAATCCACCTCCATGACATCATCATCTATATCGACGACATTCATTGTACTAGTCTCTACCATCCCGGCCCCGGAGGTCGCAGCATTAGCCTCAGAAATTGGGTCTGAACTCAAGCTTGGTCTAACCGACCTGTTGGACTCATCCCCCCCTTCATTCACATTTGCATATGGGGTCCCACTCAGCAAGGGATCTTCCAGCTCAACCTCTTCCATGGGGATCATCCCAGCAACGTCCTTGGGCAGCAAATTGTTCCTCGCAGCGGCTTCTCTCTCCCGGCTCGCTCTAGCATTGGCCGCCCCATGGGCTTTCTTAGCTTTCTTCTTATCCGACACTCCCAATATTCGAACCATGGCAGCTTCTTGTTCGGGAGTCAAAAATGCACGACATCAAAGTAATCAAGTGTTAGCTCGGCAATTCAAAATAGTTCTACATACGAGCAAGCAATTGGCGAGCTAATTGATACACTTCAAAATAGTTCTATGTACGAGCTAGATAGTTCTACATACGAGCAAGCAATCGACAAGCTAATTAATGCAGGTCAAGTGAACCCTTACCACCAATGTGCTCTCCATTGTCTTTGCAATAGTTTTATTTCTTCTGACAAAATTGACAATTCTCCCCCAATCTATCCAAAGAATGAGTAACCCAGTCGGGGTATATCTGACCTCTCAACACAGGAACAAGGGGCTCCACCACTCAGTCTCCAGGCATCATTCCAGCTTGGATATAGTTATACTTGGTCGTCCCTAGCAACTCCCAGCTAATGGGCCCACTCTCAACCAATGCACACAATTTCTTATATAAAGTTTGGTGCCATGGAGGCTCCCAATAATTCTCCTCGCCAATAACTTCAGACTCGCTATTTGGCAAAGGAAACTCCCATCCCAGCCTACTCTCTACAACAACCACATGTGAATTCCAGCCGCTATGTTTATTGGGAAGACTGGCAAACAGCTTTGGAGAGTTGGGTTTAGAAGGAGTACTAATCCCCCAATCAGCCTTGTCGAGCTTAGGAGCAAAAAATTCCTTGAAAACTCTCATGCAGGGCTCATGGCCTAGAAATCTACATACCATGGCAAAGCACACTAGTACCCTGCAAGTGTTGGCCCCAAGCTGAAGAGGAAGGGCATCCATACACTCCAGAAATTCATTAATGAAAGGATCTAAGGGCAACCTCAAGCCCGCTTCAAACTGACCGTAGAAAAAGGCAACCCTAGTGGCATCAGTGGTGAAGGTGGCACGGTACTTAGCCATGAAATCCACCCTACTAAGGATGGTTACCCTATAATCCGCCCTATTTACCCCACAAAAATCATAGACCATGGCGTAACGGGACTCCATATTTTTCTTCCCTCGCAGAGGCCTATCGGGTTTGTATCCTCTCTCATTCTTCCCCGGTACGACGGAGGAGCCAAATGCATCCACTATTCTGGGACTTGAAGAAGTTGAAGCTGTAGCTCCACCTTGAGTCGTCATATCTGTACAATAAAAAGAGGAAGCAGGGGAGTCAGTCCTACGATCACATTCAGTCGCCCTACCTAAGGGCGACCTAGACTCCCCTGGAAAACCTATTCTGTTTCTAAGGAAGGAGGGTTTATGGACATCCCTAACATAAAACAAGGTGATATGGTCGAGCAATTCGTGAAATAGATGAAAAGCGACAACATTTGAGTCATCAATCACTAAATTTTCAATGTCCCCTGCAACGGGCAACCCTATTTCACTGAAATTCAATTCCCACCTGGTCAAGATGGAAGCACATTCATCCAAAGACATCTCTCTCCACTCACCATTCACATTCTTGTACACCCTGCGGTTAACAGTGCAGTACCCCACAAAAAGTCACATTTTAGGGGTGACTCCCCATCAAAACAGTCCAATCCGCGGGTGACTCCCAAAGGAAAAAGTCAAAACCTCAGGGTGACTCCCCTTGGAACAGTCAATCTTGGGTACAAATGCCCATCTTCGGGGTGACTCCCCTTGGAACAGTCAATCTTGGGTACAAATGCCCATCTTCGGGGTGACTCCCCTTGGAACAGTCGATCTTGGGTACAAACACCCACCTTCGGGGTGACTCCCCTCAGACACAGTCAATTTCCAGTGCAAATGCACATCTTCGGGGTGACTCCCTTTGGAACAGTCACTTTCGGGTACAAAACCCGTAGCCTTTCAATGGCACCCCATCTTTAACGAACTACGATTTGGCTTGATTCCCCCACGGGATACGTAGGAATCCTCTTCATAAGAGGTCCAGCCACTTGACCTTTCTTGGTCATCCTTTTCCCCGCCGTTCGTGTCCAGCTCGGGATTCTCATTTTTTTATCGACGACCCCGCTTCCCGTGGAAGCGACGTCGCCGAGGGGCTCTGTGAGTACCCCGATCCGAACTCAAGTTTTGGATTCAATTTAATTTGGACTTACACTAATTGCTAAAGAAGCAATTAGAGTCCAAAAATCCCAACAGCCCACCAATAGTTTGGGCCTGCCAGCCACTTGGCCCATTATGGCCAAACGATGTACGCTGTCGTCCGACAAGGGCCACTAAGGCAGTTTAACTGCCTTAGTCGTGCGACATAAGAAGCCCCAACAGCCCACCAATCCATTGGGCCTGCCAGCCACTCGGCCCATTATGGCTAAAATGTGTACGCTGTCGCCCGACAAGGGCCATTAAGGCGGTTTAACTGCCTATGTCGTGCGACATAAGAAGCCCCATCAGGATGCCTATAAATAGAGGGCATGGCTGATCATTTAGAGGGGAGGCAAGGAAGAGAGCCAAAGTGAGGGTTAAGTCCTGAGAGAAATATCAGTAAAATAGGGGAAACTCTTGCCAAATAGAGTCTCTCCCTCTCTCACACACACACACTCACCTCCCTCCTCACACACACACACACACACACACTTCAAGGTCAAGACTCCAAGAAGCTTCCTTTGGTGGTGATTGAAGGGGTAGACACCATACTATTGGTGATTCTACTTCGTGGACTACAATAGGTAGACCCTAAACCTCTCTCCCCCTTTAAATAAAGTCTTTAAATATACCTTGCATGCATACTTGCTCTCTTGCCATGTAGAAATTGGGATTTTGTATGACAAAGGTGGTGGAGAAGTGAATCTCCAATATTCACTTCTCCCCACCTCAGATCTGGACATTTGGTCATCTTAGGATCAATAAAGGTTCCATCTTTACGTATTTGCATGGAGTTAGGAGGTGATGGCTACTTCAAAGTGGCCAAAATCATGTGATTTATCACACTTTGGCCACTAAAGCCATGTGACCCTCCCATTATACTCATATATTATTGTTATATTACTGCTTACAGTAGCTAAATATGCTTGGTTTGCTTGGGGAACAAAGGAGGAACCAAACAGACTGAAGGGCACTGAAACAGGCCCCCCATGTCGTGCGACATAAGTCTCCATGGAGACCCTGTGTCATACGACATGGGACTCCCAGAAGGCTGCAAAGCCATTCTTGGACTTCAGAATCTGCTAGGTCTATCCCTTCGTGACTCAAAGCCTACCTAAGCCTCCTCTGGCTCATAATCCACTATTTGGGTGCCTAAACTCAGTTTAGATGCAACCTAATTGACGGAAGAGGATCACCATATGACATAGACAACTTCAAAAGACTCTATGTCATATGGCATCCGTGTCGACAAAGCCTATCGTGACTTTGTCCACTCCCATCAACCCCAAACTGGGTCCTAGACCACTAAATAGTGTCCTAAATGAGCAAAATAATGCCTTTTCATGTCTCGAGTAGTTTTACCTCTGTAAGGGACAATCTGTCTCAAAACTTCTACCCTATGATAAAAGATATCATATGTAAAAGGGTGCGGCCCCCTATCATAGCTCGCAAGTTGTATTCAGTTCCATACCATTAATGAAATCTAAGGCTTGCACACTTTATTTGTTAACACACATCGCACACACATTTTGAATGTCCATATTTGTCCAAACGTTGATTGAAAGTCCCGAAAGGGGCGTGTTGGGTGAACTCTCTAGTTCTTCCCAACACGTAACCAGACTCCCGGACTCAAAATCTCTTAAAATTATGTTTTTCAATGTTTTCCTCTAAAAACGGCGTGGCGACTCCCAAAACAAACAGAAAATTCCCTTTTCCGCTTCAAAAGCAAAAAATAAAACAAAAACAAAAAAAAGGACAAAGGGAAAAGAAAGCAATTTCCAAAAAAAAAGATTTTCTTTCTTTCTTCTAGTTTTTTCGGGCGAGCGTTCATTCAGTGGCGACTCCGCTGGGGAGGATTGAAAAACTTTTTGTTTTAAAAATATGAAGACGATACTCGGTATATAGGTGGAAACCACTAACCTTCCTGTATCGCTCCCTAACCCGGGGCTTGGGATAAATGGTGGTCTAACAATCCCACGTACCAGTATCATTCTTCTATTTTCTGAAAAAAAGAGAAAAGTTTTTCTTAAGAGAGTCTAACTTTCTTCAAATCAACTTGGACAATTTCGACATTCACCTTGTGTGTGCATTTGTGTCATTTTGTGTGCTCAAATGCACCTTGCCATGCTTTTATGCTTCTATGCTTTGGTACGTGACACTATTGGAAGCCGGGGCTTCCCCCTTTGCAATTTGCTCTTCCCGTTGATCAGAACAGGGCAGGATGACGCTGGACTACAGCTACTGGTAAATTCTGACATTTGGGGCAGTCCCCTTTTGTCATGCTTTGACTCATTCTCTTGTTCTTCTTTTGCATACTGCATATAAAAAAAAAAAAACAAACAAACATAAAAAAATCTTTTACAAAAAAGCAAAAAAAATATTTTCCTAGAAAATACCTTCACACTACTCGCACTCTACCCGCACATAGAGTTAGAACCCGGGAGTGTACGGACGGCATCGTGGAAAGTGACATGTTTCGCTGACGTTTGAGCGCCTAAAGTCCTCCTAGCCAGTGAGTCAGCCAACACTTGTCCGTGACACACTTTCTACCGTGACCGGTTGGTTTTTGGCCAATACTTTTCAAAACATTCTAAACTCGGTTTTTCAAAATTTTCTCACAAAGTCCGAGTCATGCTTCGAAAATCTTGGCATACTTTCCCTCTTCGTGTCGGAATCACGACATAATTCAAACGTAAGTACACGTTAAGATCTCTACATGTCTCGACGTAGGTACATATCGATTTCCCGGCTTGGCTTCGTGAGAAGTCATGACGCGTTCTCGACATGTGTCAACACGGGACCATGTCGATTTCTTAACGCATACTAACGAAAGTTATGCCGAAATTTCGCCGCTAAGCGACGAGAGGCCATGCCAGATTTCCAACTCGAAAAGAGGAGAAGTCATTGCGGTCTCGTACGTTCAAACGTACGCTCGACCCTCTCTCCTCCCGAGTTTAGACATTGACTTGGACTTGGTTTTGAAAACCCCGAGTTTGACTTGTTTTGGCTCGTATGCCCATAGGTTCGTTCTCCCTTTCGGTTGGTGGGTTCCACGTGCCCTATAGGACCTCTGCCGGAATTATCCGTCCCGGAGGTGCAATACAGGTGGAATACAGGGGGTCTATAGACGTAGTGATGGAACCCACTGATCCAGGAATAGCGTAGAATGCGAAAAAGAAGGTTTCCCCCTTTTCCAACCATTCCTAGGATTAATAAAAATCATTTTTAAACAAAAAAATATATATATATATATAAAAAAAAAGAAAGAGCATATGCATGAGTCCGTCCTCAGCCCATCCTCTCCCCTGCCTAAAGCCGTTCTCTCCCCCTTTCAGCGAGCAAGTGTTGGGTCAGAATTCTGGGCGGTTGATTAATCAGTTTCTCTCCAGTCAGGGATTCATTTCCAGCAGTCTCAGAAATGGCAGATTCGCAAGTCTCAGCGGGTTTGGGTCCGAATGCAAGTGTTGACCAGCTCAGAATCAGAATGCCAGTCAAGGTGTAAGGTCGGATCGAGGTCAGAATGCGGGACAGGATGTCAAAGATTCTAAGTTTGGAATCCCTCTCAGCTCTGAAAGCAGTGAACGAACCAGTCCTCTCAGGTTCACTTCCTTCCATCAATATGCTCAGTCAACAAAGTTCACCCCCGTGACTTTTCCGGCCCGTTTCTTTGGACACCTTGTACTTGCTCCAGCTTCTCCATGGCCTCAAGTCCCTCCACTTCCACCAGTATCATGGGCACGTAAATGATCACTGCCTCGGTCTGCGGTAATGGAATCCAGGAGTTACAGAAAATGGAAAGCCCAAGCGTCCAGGCAATCTAACCAACGAAGAGTAGCTAGGCTAGGGGTTACCTATCCTTAAAAAAAAAAAAGTCTCTCAGTCAACCTTCGTAGGTTCTAGTACTCTCCTCTTTCAATCAAGTCCTTCTTGGACATTGTAATTAGTCTTCAATCTTCTATAAAAGAGTCTTCTTCTTTTCTTGCTAGACTTAAGACATTATTTGCACACCTACATTACATTTAATGAAATGGTTTTATTTTATATGATCACTTGCATTGCTCAACAAATAATCTCTTGAAATAAATAACATTCTGATTAATCAGGGTGAGAAAGTCAACTAATGCCTTCCCCATACACTTTTCTTACCCCACAAAAAGCCTTCATCAAGCTATACGTCTCCCAATTCATGTCCTCACCATCACCTTGACCAAGTCAATGACGACGGCATCGTCAAAGGACAACAAAAGGCCACTCAGCTTCGAAAGATTGACCCCATGTCGACAACAACCTAGGAGCTTGGCTTAGACCTCAAGGGTATCAAGAAAGTTCAAGCAGGGGCTCGCCATTGGCCCTCAGGTGCTTCAGAAAGTAAAAAAAAAAAAAAGAAAAATGTAGTGCAAAAAGAGTAATACCCGGCTAAGCCGAAAATCCCAAAAAGGGCGGCCTAGGCAAAAACGGGGTTGCACATATATATAAAAAAAAAAAAAAAAGAAAAATCTTAGTGCAAAAAGAGTAATGCCCAGCTAGGCTGAAAATTCCAAAAAAGGGCAGTCTAGGCAAAAAATAGGGTTGCACATAAAAATAAAAGAAAAAAAATGAGGCCAAGGACCCAGCACCGCCAATCAAAAGTTTGACGGACAGGCAAAAATCGAAGCTCGAAGAATAGATGTTGTCGATAACAATGGGCGCGGTCGAAGCAAAGGCAGAAACATTCCATAAACCTTTGGATGTATGCGAAGCCTTTCTCTTTCTCCTCCAATGAAAGACGAAAATCAGGAAGCAATCAGAAGCAGTCTTCCAAGAATGACTTGGTAAAGGAATCATCCTGAGGCCCACGCCTCATCATCCAATCTTCTCATCCGAGCCTTTTCACTAAAGGAACCACAAATCCCAAAGCCTGAACACAATCCGGCCAAGGCCAAACTACGGAGACCTGAGCTCCTCACAATGAGGGGAACGTAGGAAACCAGGAATGGTCCGATCATAAGCATATTCCAATCCCAGAAAAACCCGGTCTCACCAAAGACCTCCCTATACACAAACCTTTCTTTCACACCTAACCAACCTTGATCCGCGACATTGGTTGACTTTCTCCTCATGATTGATCAGAATGTTTTTTAATATCGAGATTATTGTTTGAATAACCCGAACATCAATAAAGGGTTTTAAGCAATCTTGCGATCATTGTAAATAAAACAAGTTTTCAGATGTCTTGACAAGTCTTCCTTTTCTACATCTTAGGAAAAATAGTGCTAAACACTGATCTTCTATCAGCAGGGGCTTCCATACACTGTCACGAACCTTTCTACGCTTATACTCTCTCAAAAGAGTCAAACCCAAAGCGAGTTTTCATGCCTACATCGAATAAGGCCATCAGAAAATAATACAAAATCGGGATTTGTTCCCACTTTTCAAAAAAATATGCCCCTGCGTGCATAAGTTCTCTTCTGTTACATCTTCTTAAGGTTGACTGAGTGACTAAAGAAAATAAGAGAGCAAAGGATAGATTTTTTCCCTCTTCGACTACAATTCGCATTAGGGTTGCCTTGAAACTCTTCAAGGTTGAAGATTCGCCAAGCCGTTTCTTTAGACTGGGGCTTCTTTGGTCATCTTTGGGGTCCGCGTCGGGTTCCTCGCTGCGTCACAACATGAATTCAGTCTTATTCAGATCAGCCTCAGGATCACTTTTGCAGTACCAATCAGATTGGGACTGTCGTTAGGACATCATCCGGAACTCTACCGAGTCATCTCTTCCAACCGGGGCTTTCCCCAATAAGAGGATCTCCCCTTTGCTTTAAACAAAACATGAGGCTTTGCATCAGCTTCAAGCGCCAGAGTTTGCGAAATGAACTTCAGTTGAAACCCGAGGTTTAAACCCGATCTCACCCCAGGAGGGAATTTTGGTCCATATGATACCTTCTAGTACCTTTAGCCAAATCTCAGCAACAGCAGCAGCTCATTCCGCACCCAAGGGGGTACGACCCCACCTGCTCTCTAAACCCATCAACAGCCTACTGTGGGTATCCATACTGCCTTCGAACAAGCAAGGGGACGCTGAATGATGAAAAGTGTAATCCCGGCAGCCTCACTACAGCAGAGTCATCCCGCCCACTGCTCATGGTCTCAAGCCTCCATCCAGGAACCCAGTACTGGATATCAGTGGTCGCATACCTGGCCAATCGCCTCTGCCAGCTCTCCTGTGAAGCCTCCAGAGCCACCCGCCTCTGCTGTGTGACCCAAGGTGCTGCAGTCTGCCCAACAGGTAATGGGGAGATGAGCCTCAATCGCTCAAAGAGCCACAATGACAAGAGACTGGGGCTGCCACGTCCCATATGCACCGACCCTCCAACTAGTTGGTCCATCCCATGATAAGTCTCCGCCAGCAGAAGGGGAACTAAGTCTCTCTCTCCCTGCCCGAGTCGGATCTCAGTCAATATGGTGCCTCGAGAGCTCCGCATCTGTCTAACAACCCCCAATCAGTGCACGGAACTCCTTAATAGTGGGTGTGAGATCATTATACGAGAGGGTAAAGACATGCCTCTCGCAATCCCAATATCTGGATGCGGCCCGGAGAAGATTCCAGTCAACCGCCCACTCCTTTAACGCCCAGATGCATCTCAACCCATATCGTTGGTCAATGATCCTCCTGTTGTTGTCGCGATGATGGCGGGTCAGATTTATGAGATCGGAATAAAATTGACGCTCTTTGGTCTTAGATCTGTCGTCATAATGTTCCATTGTGGACCAAAGATCAAATCTTGGGGCTAATTTTGAGGTGGAAGACAAAATTGACACCACGATGTGGCCAGCTGAATGAACTGCATTCCCGACCGCTTTTATAAAGTGTCGAAACTTGCCGACCAAGAAACTGTCCCACGTACTCTCTATGTCGTGCGACATAAAGGTCCCAAGAAGCGCTGTGTCGGACGACATAGAGAGCTACATCAACACAAAGATCACCGCAATCCGCAAAGAATCCCAAAGCGACCCAACGCTTGCTCAAAAGACCATCCAAACCTGTTCAAAACACCACAAAATCATACCTAAACACTCCCCCTCACTCATAAAGCCCACGGGAGAGGATACGGCACATCCAACACACCCACAGACACGTAAATGTCACCCAAAGCATACAAAAATCACGAAAATACCCCAATACGTCAAAAGCCACCATTTCCGTGCCTTTCTTGGGACGAACTCACGCATATAAGCTCGCAAATGCATAAATAAACAAATATTGTAATTGTCAAAGTACAAAAGCAATAAAAAACATTGTTTTACAATCCAAAAGAACAAAAATAGCACATGCATTTCCTCTCTCCCTAAAAAGAGTCAAAGCATGGCAAAAGGGGGCTGCAGCTGGTCACTCCCGCTCAGAACCACCCTCTTCGGAGTCGTCGTCAGAACCCTCCTCCTCCTCAGAGCCACTGGCATCCTCAGCGCTGCCCACCTCCTCCTCGGAGCCACTCTGCTCCTGGCTGTCACCGCCACCCTCCGGCACCTCATGGATCTCGCCGTCAGAGTCATCGCCCTCATAATGTGCCCAAGGCTGGGGCTCGGCATAGTACCCGTGCCACTCTGGAATAGTGGAATAAGGGGGCTGGTAGGGATCATCCTCGCCATCATCATCATCAGGCTGGGGCTGTTGACTAGATCCGCCCGCCTGTGAATCGGAAGGAGCAAAAGTAGGTCTGGGCCTCTTCTTCGGAGGCACTACATCATCAAAGTCGGAGCCGCACTTCCTTCCAATGCTCCGCGCTCCTCCGAAACTCGTGCAAAGATCTTCACACGGCACGGTGAACGCCCGCTACCGTCCTAAATGCCTTGGCTGGAACCTGTTCAAAGAAAGAAGAGAAAGCAGTCAAAAGCAGTTAATATAAACAGTAAAGCGGAAAAAGCTTGAACAAATCAGAAAAAAAAGGGAAATTACTCACAGAAGTCGTCCCTCGGGTGTAAGTGCTCCAATTTGAGTTTGTTAGTATTTTCGTTAGAAAATTAACGAAAGTTTTAACATTCCTAACATTTACTAACATTCCTAACTTTTCTAACAAAGTGAGGGTAAAATGGGCACTGCTATTTAAAGATAAACCTTCAAAGGAATCTCAAAAAGCAAAAGAATTAAGAAAATCCCGAAACAGCAAGTTGAAAAACATTTTCTGCTGGAATTTTTGAATTTTATTCCTTGTGTCCAAAGCCTGGAGCAGCATTTAATGAACAGTGCACGCTGTCAACCCTATCCGCGCGGATGACTTTGTATTTTTCAGAGGGCTATAAATTGAGCCCTCCAGTCACAAAAATAAGGAGAACAAGAACACAACTCACAGCATTTGGCGAAAATACTCGAGAAAACAGTGAGAATTCTCTAGAATTGTCACCTTTTTCTCTTGAATCTTCCCAACTTTCACTCACTCAAATCAAACCCACTCACTCTCAAATTCAAACACAAACACAAAAACACAAGGAAGATAGGTATAACCTCCCTCTCCTTACCCTAAATTCTCTCATCCATGCATGCATTTTCAAACTACAAAATGTAGTTTGTTCATCTTCTTACCCTAGATCCAAGAGGATCACCATGGAAGTTCATCTCCATGGATGATCCTCTACAAGGATCAACATTTTCTTCAATGTGTTCTTACTTACTTGCAAATGCATTTTCAAAACCCTAAAAACCATTTTCAAGCACCAAATCTTGATTTCAAAGGATAAAATTCCCCTTCCCAAGCAAATGAAATGCTTAGTCCTAATGTACCCCAAGGATGGTTTGGTATAGTTGATTCACCACTAAAATGTCAAGTGATCACTAACCAAAACCTAGGGAAATGGGGACAAGCATGGATGCAAAACCCCCCTTAAAATCATATTTTCTTTCTTGAGAAGTTGCTGTCCAGTAGCAATTTTCTCAGACCTCAGTCCATGGTCTAATTTTTTGGACACAGATAAACTTGGAATTTGGTGTTGACTACAAAACACTTTTTGTAGCCAACATCCATAGATTTCCAGACATAATTTTATTTTATTTTTTGCGTGAGTAAAACTCCTCTTTTCAAATTTTCTTTTAGAGGCTAGTTCATCAGTTTCTGGAAATCCAGATTTCATATCTGAGATTTTCAGAAGGTTTTGACCCCTCAAATCTTCTCCAAAATGGAAAATTCCTTCGCACAAATCTTATTTAAGGTGTCTGGAACAACTTTCATTCTCTGAGTTTATCCAGATTATGATGTTTTAAGGCCCTTGAATCTATTTCAAAATCAAATGTCCACTGCCTTTTTCATTCTGGCAGAAGTGACTTTCAACTTCAAAAGGTCTTTTGAGTACCAAATCTCAATCCAAAAATCATCCAAAAAATCATGGGATCATTTTAAAGTCTTAAAAAGACATCCCAATTTTTTCTTTCCTCAGTTTCGAATTATTTTTGCCAAAACACACACACACACACACACACACACACACACACACACACACACACACACAAACAAATGGTTTTTAACTTGGAAGACTCGTTCTTACGAGGCGTTCCGGGTGAACACTAACGTTCTTCCCGGCGCGTAACGTGACCTCCGAACCCAAATTTCTGATCTCGGGCATTTTTCAAAGTTTTGGCCCTCAAAATTAAAATGGCGTGGCGACTCCGTTTGTTTTCCGATTTTATTTGATTTTCAAAGAAACGCAAAATCGAATTCTCCCGCGAAATTTGGAAACACATCGTTACAGTGGCGACTCCGCTGGGGAATAACAAGTTTTATCTTTTCAAACAAAAAAAAAGAAAAACTTTTGAGGGTCAAGCTTCCGTCCCGGCAAAAAAAAATCATTTGTTGTGTGTGTTGATTTTTCACATTTTTTCGTGTTTGTTTTGGCCGCCTCGGAAAAAGTCAAAATTTTGACTGTCGGAAATCATGTCCCTAACTGTTCGAATTTCTGTGATTATGTGCTTATGTGTTCATAAAATTTTCAAAAAAAAATTTTCAAAAAAAAAAAGAAAATTTTCAAAAAAAAAATTATGCATCATGCCTTTTAAGACACATAAAAAAAATCTCTATTTTACTCAGAAAAAGAAGATAGATTGCTTGCACACTACGCGCACGTGGCCTTACACTGCACACTACGTCCCTAACCCGGGGAAATTCTTGTTGCGGCCCGTTTGATCTTATTACGCCTCTCGGTGCGAGCACAGGACTACCCAAACATCCCATGGAGCCTCGTGTCGACCATGCACTTGTCCGTGACACACTTTGTCCGAGACCCGGTTGGTTTTAGTTTAGTCCGTGTCATGCCTGTACGTGTATAGACCTTTTCTTTCAAGCCTTTGTCGGCATACCGACTCAATATCTTTCAGGTCCCTAATCAGTCGAAGTCATGCCGGCTTTCCGCCGCAGACTTTGACCAAGATATTGACCGGCGCCTTGACTTCGGCTCTGACTGGCACAAATTATACACTGACTCCCAGCATGACACTGAGTCATCAAGGATTAATGATTATTCCATGCCTAATTACGGCTTAACTGACGACGAGTCAAGATCAATTGTGGACACTTATCAGTCCGAACCGTGCCGACTTTTCGTCGAGCTCTCGGACATGATCTTGACTTTGACGTCAGCTGTGTCCGTAATTTACATCGAATGCTCGTTAAGACTCGATTACCTGCCAGACTTTTAGGATCGTTTTTCTTTTCGGTCAGTGGGACCCGCTTGCCCTATAGGACCCTCGCCCGGGGCTGTCCACCCTGGGAGGTCGAAATACAGGTGGAATACGAGGGGCTTATAGACGTAGTGACGGGGCCCACTGATCCATGAATCAGAGTAGTTTGCGAAAAAGAAGAGCAATCTTTTCCAACCGATTAGGTTAATAAAACATGTTTTAAGTAAACATGAACAAATAACTGCATGTTGCATGAGCCTTAAGCCCAAACACCTACCCTCCTTCAATTCCCGCCATCTGAACCCTCGTGTCTTTCCCCCGCAGCTCCGCACAAAGCTTGGTTTCGGGCACCGGGTCACCGTTTAATCAGTTGGGAAGAGTCAAGCGCATCATCAGCCTCACCGTTTGTTTCGACTCCGGATTTCAGAATGTCTGCATCAGCCGGTAATGATATGGACAGTACCACTCCATCTTCCAAAATCCCTCGGACAGACCAGCATTGGATCCAGTTGGTAGAGCAGATGAGACTTCGACATGAGGCTCAAATTGACGACCTTCTGGGGGCTGTCGCAAGTCATGGTTTGACTATCAGTCTCAATCCCAATGGCACTTTTACTGCAAGGAAGGAAGAAAGTTCTCCCCCCATTCTTAATCACCCCGAGTATGCTAGGACGCCACCCTCAGCTTCCTATACCACCACCGCAGAAACTCCTGCCCGTCGATTTGTAGGTCAGCTAGCCCCCAAGCAACATTTCGAAAAACCACCATTCCCACAAATGGTTCAATTCAGCATGTCAAGCGACCCCTCTCAAAATGATACCGGTTCTGCAGATATCAGCATGGGTAATGAAGACTGGGGAACAGTGGAGGAAATGTGGTCAGCCATCAGGGCTCTGGGAGAACGTCAGAACAGACAGCAAGCCTGGATTGAAGAGGCCACACGCCATTTTGGGACATTGGCAATCTCCCAACCAACTGGGGCTCCCCTAAAGAACAAACATGTGCCTATTCCCCCGGCTTCCAACATCTCTCATTACCCGGCAGAATCCAGCCCCCTGCTTCCCGGAGAGCCCAACAGTAAGTCTCCCCAGGACAGTTCAACTCAGAGTCATTCCGACCCAGCTCAGCTCGAGGTCCCAAATCCTCCGCCAATTATTGAACACATCTGGTGGGATATCTGTGTTTGCCCCGATTGCCTTGAAAGGGACTATCAAGATTGGGTACACGAGGACCGTCCTTCCAAAAAGAAGAAATCCTCATCCCAGCAAAAACTGAAAGAGAGGTTCGAGGCCGGCGATACCAGTGTGGGTACGCTCGGGGAGCCATCTGGAGGATTTGATTACTATGTGCTCTACTCCAGCCAGTCTTCCCCAAAGCAAACAGGCATGGAAAAGCCGAAAAGCCTTGCCAATGATAGAGTTGAAACCTTGATACACCGGAATACTGCAAATCAGAAGCCTAACCCCCCGCGAGGTCAACCAATGTTCAGTTTGTCCAGTTCCCATGCGCATACCGACAAAGAAAGACCAACGCCAGTTTGGCGCTCCCACTCAATCAACATGCTGACTGGGGACAGCAACCGCTACAAACGGCCTCAACATAACCCAGGGGCTTCAGCAAAGGTTCTACCTCGAAAGAAAAAGGCACGAAGTGACTGGCTTGATGAATCTCTTTCTCCAGGCAAGGACCAGATCTATGATCCCCGACTATATGGTAGCATGATCACCTTCTGCGACGAGGATTTGCCAAGAGATGTCTCCAAACACAATGAAGCTTTGTACATCACTATTCGGCTCAACACCGTATCACTCCCCGGGGTATTAGTGGACAATGGATCGGCCGTCAACGTCCTTCCCCTCTGCATGATGCGAGCTCTACGCATCAATGAAAGGCACATGATCCCATCTACCCGGTCAATCAAGGCCTATGACGGTACATCTCATCCCATCCTAGGGATAGTGACTCTGGAACTCTGGTTTGAAACCCAAATGGTGCCAGCAACATTCCATGTAATGGACATCCCTTCCGAATTCACAGCTCTGCTGGGGCGCCCTTGGTTACACCACATGAAAGCCATTGCTTCCACTCTTCATCAATGTGTCAAGTTCATCAATCGGCAAGGAGACCTTGAAGTCATTAGGGGTGACAGTTTCCTCATAGGGAACGAGGCCGAGACAGTCGCCAAGCGTGCCCGCAGCCAGACACCGGGGCTACATCCTTCAAGAGGCAAGTCTCACCAGTATCCTTTGGAATCCGGCGATGCCAACTATGTCAACACACTCAAGCGAGCAGACTCCGAAGAAGTTCGATTCATCAAATTTAATTGTCATTTCCAACACTTGGAGGCGTACTGGAAGGAAACGCTAAACACCGCCATGATACAGGCACACAAGCCCCCAGTCCCCAATCACAGATTTGTCAGCATTCTGCAAACCCACTCTCTGGCCTTCCCAAGTGAAGAGATTTTCATGAAAAAAGTCGACAAGCACCGGCAGACTCGGCTCGAATGTATGAACATCGTGTGGGACGTCCTCCTCGAGGAGCTACCCGCTAAGCCCTTCCGCTCAAGCATGGGGCATGAGGTTTTTCCAGCAGCACACCAAGACACAATATGTCCTCGCATCTGGATTGAACGATCAGACTCCGACGAATTGGACTTCCCCAGGACTGAGGATGCGGCAGATCCGCAAGAAGATCCCTACATCCATATGCTCGGATTTCAGGTGCCGGACCCGATTGGTTCTGTTTCAGACAAAGAAATGGTAGCAATGATTGAGAAGGGAGAACAAAAACAAGATAACCCCCGAGCCATGAGGCCACTGACAGCGATGCCACTAAGGAATTGAGAAACTCTCTCAGGCCCGTCCGCGACCAAAGAAGAAATGATCACCAAGCTTGGATTGGTCCCCCGTCCCTTTGTGTCAACCTTTGTAAAGTCCTCCGAGTCTCTCATTGTTGAATTCGAGTCTCTCGAGTCGTCCGATGGCCTTACGCCTGAAGACTACGAAATCGTAGCCAATGATGTATTCCCTTTCGTTCTCAATGAAATGATGAATCTTTCTAAGTATCCCTTGATTGCCACTTTAACTAATGATAAATTAACTAATAACTTAAAAATAGTTAATGATGATTCACTAGATGAAGAAGCAGACACATTAAATGAACAATATATCAAAGAAATCTTTAAGCAGGTTGTCCGGAAAGAGGAAAATCGAGCCCAAGCTGCCGAAGAGATTTTGACAAGTGTGAATTTGGGAACAGCGGAAGAGCCTAAAGAGACGCAGATTGGTAGTTTCTTTGAAGGGATTGAAAGGGACCCTCTGATTGAGCTTCTAAGAGAGTTCGTGGATGTATTCGCATGGTCCTATAAAGATATGCCCGGCCTCGACCCTTCCATAGTCGAACACCGGATACCGCTTGACCCTGAAGTCAAGCCAGTGAAGCAGAAGCTAAGAAGAATTAAGCCAGAATGGTCCCTACAAGTGAAAGAGGAGATAGAAAAGATGCTCAGAGCAGGATTCATCAGGGTCATTGAATACCCAACATGGCTGTCCAACATAGTAACGGTGACCAAGGCCAACGGGAAGATCCGATGCTGCGTCGACTTCAGAGATCTGAACAAAGCTAGTCCAAAGGACGATTTCCCTTTGCCAAACATCGACATCCTGGTGGATTCCACAGCCAACCATGAGGTTAAGTCCTTCGTCGACGGTTTTGCCGGTTACAACCAAATCAAAATGGCAGAAGAAGATCAAGCCAAAACAGCCTTCACAACCCCTTGGGGTACATACTGCTACACGGTCATGCCATTCGGGCTAAAGAATGCCGGGGCTACATATCAGAGGGCAGCTACAGCCCTATTCCACGACATGATCCACAAAGAAATTGAGGTCTATGTGGACGACATGATAGTACATTCCGGAGGATCAGATGGCCAGCATTTTGTTGATCTAAGAAAATTCTTCGGCCGCCTTCGAGACCACAGTATGAGACTGAATCCGGCCAAATGCACCTTCGGTGTAAGACGAGGCAAGGTGCTAGGATATATGGTGACAGAACGGGGAATCGAAGTAGACCCCCAGAAAATCAAGGCCATAGTTGAAATGAAGCCACCCCGGACACTGACAGAAGTAAAATCCTTCATGGGAAGACTGCAATACATAAGCCGCTTTGTAAATCAGCTGACCTCAATCTGCGAGCCGATCTTCAAGTTGATGAAGAAAAATGCTTACACAAAATGGACTCCAGAATGCCAGCTCGCCTTCGAACAGATCAAGGCGTACCTTGTGAATCCCCCGATTCTTTGCCCACCACATCAGCAAAAGCCACTATTGCTATACCTAACTGTCACTGACACAGCAATTGGGGCTATGTTAGCTCAAGAAAAGAAAGATTCCAAGGTCGAAAATGCCATCTATTTCGTGAGCAGAAAGCTTCAAGGGAGCGAACTCAATTACTCTGCTTGTGAAAAGACTTGCGCAGGCCTGGTTTGGGTAGTGGGAAAGCTGAAACACTACATGCAGTCTCACCCGATCCATCTCGTCTCAAAGACAGACCCCATTAAGTATCTGTTCGACAAACCTTCCATCTCCATGAGGTTGGCAAAATGGTCGTTCTTTTTGGCCGAATACGACATCACTTATGTTCCAAGGAAATCCGTAAAAGGGCGTATAATGGCAGAACATTTAGCTGATTTCCCAAGTGATGAATCCCGAGGACCTGAACCTCAATTTCCTGATGATGGGATCTTTGCCCTAGAAGGAGAAAATCGCTGGCAACTCTTCTTCGACGGGGCCTCAAATAAAAGGGGAAATGGAATAGGAATGCTCCTGGTCGATCCTACTGACGAGCACACCCCCATAGCAGTAAGACTGAACTTCGAGGTGACCAACAATGCTGCTGAATACGAGGCTTGCATAGCCGGGTTGAAGGCTGCCCTTGAAAGAAATATCAAAGAATTAGAAGTGTACGGTGATTCCGCCCTCATCATCAACCAGGTCTCTAACAAGTGGAAGACCGTGGACCCGGGTCTGCAGAAATATCACACCTATATGGAAGAGCTAGTGACCCAGTTCAAAGAAATCAGCTTTCATTATTTGCCCAGAGATCGCAACAGATTTGCAGATGCCCTGGCAACACTAGCCTCTCTCGTTGAAATACCTGAAGGAAAGTCTGTCAAACCATTCAGAGTCGGGAGAAGAGAAAACCCCGCTTATTGCTTCAAAATTGAAGCAGAGGCCGAACTGGTCGATGATCCTTGGTATACCCAAATCTATCAGTACTTGAAGAATGGCGAGGCCTCTTTCAAAAGTGAAGATGGGGATTATAAGGAAGGCATCACAGCGAAAAGCCTCTCAGCCTTGAAGCGACTCGCCTCCCACTACGTTCTTTTAGGAAACATGCTGTACAAGAAGCGTTATCAAGGCCCCCTCCTGCGATGTATCGGCAAACAAGAGGCCACGAAACTCATGAAAGAAGTACATGGTGGTACCTGTGGCCCCCACATGAATGATCGGGCCCTAATGCAAATCATTCTGAGAATGGGATACTTTTGGATCTCCATGGAAACTGACTGCATCCAATTCGTCAGAAGCTGCGATCAATGCCAGCGGTACTCAAATTTAAATCATTTGCCTCCTCACGAGTTATACTGCATGACAACCCCTTGGCCTTTCGTCACTTGGGGAATTGATGTCATAGGAAAAATCACACCACCAGGCAGCAACGGCCACGAATTCGTCCTGGTAGCAGTAGACTATTTCACAAAGTGGGTCGAAGCCAAATCCTACAGGGTCCTCAACTCAAGGAAAGTAGCCCTCTTCATCAAAGAAAACATCATATGCAGATACGGGTTGCCGGCCGAAATCATCTCAGATAATGGATCCCACTTTGAAGGGGAATGCGAAAGGCTATTGGCGGAATTCAGAATAACCCGTCACAAGTCATCTCCTTACAGGCCCCAAACCAACGGAGCCGTTGAAGCAGCAAACAAAACTCTGGAAAACATCATCCGGAAAATGGCCATCCGAGGTCGAGATTGGCCCGAGAAGCTGCACCTGGCACTCTGGGGCTACAGGACATCAGTCAGAACTGCAACATGGGAAACACCGTTTGCCCTAACCTACGGAATGGAAGCCGTACTCCCAATCGAATTGGAAATCCCCTCACTCCGTGTGCTACTTGAAAGTCAAATCAATGAGGTCGAATGGCTCCAAAGTCGTCATGATGAACTGGCCCTGCTAGATGAACGCCGATTGAAGGCCATGGAACACATCCGAGCCTACCAAGGAAGAATGGCCAGAGCCTTCAACAAGAAAGTGAAACATCGGGAAATCCGAGAAGGTGATCTCGTTTTGAAAGAGAAGCCCCCAGTCCGCATCAACCCGCTTGGCAAATGGGAGCCTGTCTGGGTCGGGCCGTATGTCGTCCAGAAGATCTTCTCCGGAGGAGCCATGCAACTTGCAGATCTCGACGGAAATCCTTTTGTACACCCAGTGAATGGCGACAAGCTGCGCAGATACTACGCGTAAAGCACTGAGTCAAAAAAAAAAAAAAAAAAACAAAACAACAAAAAAAAAACAACAAAAAAAAACAAAAAAATATACATATAAAACAAAGAGTGCTAAAAGAGTAATACCCAACTAGGTTGAAAACCCGAAAAGGGCGGCCTAGGTAAAAAACAGGGTTGCACCAAAAAAAAAACAACAAAAAAAAAACAACAAAAAAAAAAAAAACAACAAAAAAAAAACAAAAAAAATATATATCAAAAAAAGAGTGCTAAAAGAGTAATACCCAACTAGGTTGAAAACCCGAAAAGAGCGGCCTAGGTAAAAAACAGGGTTGCACCAAAAAAAAAACAACAAAAAAAAAAGGGGTTCACCAGGTTGAACTACGAAGACCTGAGCTCCTCAAAATGAGGGGAACGTAGGCAGCCGGAAACGGTTCGGTCTAAAAAACAAATAAAAGACATACTTTGTCATCAATACTTTGTCAGACCATGAAAGCGTCTCGAAAAACTCCAAAGCAATTCACAATATTCATTACAGGTTAAAAATTTTTGATGAGTCTAAGCCCGGTTCATTCCTACAACTGGCAACCTGCTAAAAGAAGCTAAGATACATAATCAAACTAATGTGTCTGCTAAGACAAGAAAGGGATACTCGGAAAATTCAGAGTCACTCTAAGCCACTCGTACTGGCATCCCCTCTCTTCTTCCCCCTTCGGGTCTTCTTCCTCTGAACAGGAAAAATGTCGGTCTTCCTCCTACCAAGCTCTGGTGTAGGAACAGGGTCTATCAAACCAGCCTCTGTCAGGGCCTTAGTGGCCCTAGCGTCATCCCTCATCTCCTGTAGCCGAGCTGGCAAAGTAGGAGTCCTCCTCTCCTGTCTCTTGACATAGGCCTCATAGTCGGTCACAACGTCTCCGCTCCTGTCATGAGGGTTGGCTCTTGCCTCGGCCCTCCTCCTCTCCGAAACTATCAGGTCCTCCACACCCACAATGGCCTCACGCCGTCTCAAAATAGTCATCTGAGTCTCCCCCAAATGCCTCTCATACCAATCCAAGTACCAAGTGGTCAGGAACACCGGTCTCGGACGCCTGAGGATAACCCGAGGAGGAAAGACGTCATACCTCCACGCTCGGGACAAAAATGGAAACACCGAAGGGTCATCCATAGAAGCAGAAGCCACCACTCTAGTGGCTATATCATCGAAATCCTCCAAAGGAACCTGCTCCAAGCCGAACTGTCTCAGAACCAGAGCCGGAATGTAAAAGCTGGACTGAGAAAGCCCCGGAAGCATGACCACATGGGACCCGTCCTGAAGCACTCTGCGAGTCTCCACCCGCCAATGAGGCACCGACCATCTGATATCTTCATTCTGGCGACCCGCCATCCAACGCTCCCATGAGCCCTGATCATCAAAATCCACATCAACCCCTCTCCTGGCAAAAGTCCAAGGTCTGATCATATCAGAGGTTTCCCGAAGAACCCCCATGCGCTCCATCAGCCACAGGGTCAAGAGAAACGGGCTGCCCCCGTGCATATACCGCCTCCCGGTAGCTAATCTGTCGATAGCATGAAAAGTCTCCCCCAAGATCAAAGGTACAACATCTCTGCCCAAGCGACAATGAACAACAACACCCAGCAGAGCTCGATGGCAGATCCCAAAACGATAGACCATGAACAATCTGCAACAGTCCAAACTGCTGAACCAAAGAGGAATATTTCGTCCCGGTTGCTCGAAACCTGTGCAAAAAACCTCCCCAAACCAGTCCATATACCAAACACTAACACCCTTGCCAAAAAAAAAAAACAAGGCTCATGTAACATTGCATTCATACTGCATTGCATTCATAAAATATAATCCTAAATTATTACATCCCAAAAAAAAAAAAAAAAAAAAAAAGAGCAAAAAAAAAAAATGTGTGCATAAGCTGTACAAATCTCAATCCCAGTCTCAAATCTCAATCTCAAATCTCAAATCTCAGAAAATCAGTCGGAGTCCCTAGTGCCCGACGTCTGCCCCCAATCCCTCTTGCGGCTCGGGCCCGCCTCATCAGGAGCCCTGAAGATCTCGGGCTCAGAATCGTCCTCGTCTCCAGAAGGAGGCTCGTCAGGACCAACCGGCACGCTCTGATAAGGCAAGCCAAGATCTGCAAAGAAGTCGTATCCGAAGGTGAAGGCGTCGGACTCCTGGACGTACGAAGATGACCCGCCATGCTGCCAGACGTGCCCCTGCCCGTACGGGTCCCCAAGAATGACGTGATCCGAAGGTAGCACCGCGCGAGGATCTATAAGAGGAGAAAGAGGAGTCTCAGAAGAAGTCTCCGAAGGAATAGGGGAAGCCTCCCGCCTGACAGGTGCCGGCCGTGGTTGCCTCGCTCTAGCCTGAGGAGCTCCACAAGCAACCATCCTCCTAATGAATCTCTTAGCCGCGATCACTTGTTTCGTCAGCTTCTCAACGACCACCTCCGAAAACTGCACAGAAGCAAGAGCGTCAAAAAAGGAAGTGATGCTAAAAATGATGAAGCAAAAGAAAGAAAGAAGAGGCAGAAGCATAAAAAGCCATACCTTCATACCCGGACGAGGCCGGAAAGCTCGTGGAAGCCGCTCAGGCTGAGGGATCTCCACCCTCAATCTAATACCATCCTGGACGTATGAAAAGTTCGTCCGAGGGTACCTCGGGATCCCTAATCCCTCTCTCTCAAGAACCTGGGGCATCTTCAGCCTCCTCAAGACAAATGTCGAATACTGCTCAATCGCCACGAAATCAGAGAAGTGCTGGCCGGCTCGGTAATCATCCCAGGTCACAGATCTATCACTCGGGTGCATCATATCGGCAGGAGGCTCCATCGGTGTCAACAAAGGCGAGTTCACGCCATGCTGGCGCGTCACCCTCTCTCCCAGATAATAGACATCGCAAGTCAGACCTCGCAAAATCCTCCGTTGCACAGTCCAAATCTCAGCGCCCTTTAGCTGCGCCACCTCAAAGCGATCCCAGGGGTAGAATATCATCCCCTCATCCGTCTCAGCCTCCGTCAAAGGCAGGCAATCCGCGTACCTGAGAGTCGTACGCCCCCTGGAACTTATCTTCTCCCGGGCATGCTTGGACCAGGAGCGCATGGCCGGATATGCCCCGACATACGCCGCAGGCTGCTGCCACATCGTGACGTGGAAAAACTCCAGAGCCCATACCTGCAAATGGTAAAGATCAAATCAATCCAGTGCAAAAGAAGAGTGTGTGCTCAAGAAAAAAAGGGAAAGCAAAAAGAAAGCTTATACCTCCAGAGCAAACTCGAAGCAGTATAAGGAACTCACAGCCTTCCGGCTGTATCTATCAAGAGCAAAGTAAAGCTCAGCCAGCCCGGCCTCTCCCCAAGAGACATCTCCAGCCATCTCCACATCCTCCAAGCTCCTCAGCAGAGCAAACACCGCCGTCCCCTCGGCGTGTCCAAAAAGAGTGCTCGACAAAGCAAACCATAAGAAGGCCCTAGCAATCTGCTCAGCGCCTATCCTCTCATCCCCAGCCTCGTAGCTCTCGATGATCTCCACAATCTTCCCATAAACCACGGCATACTCCATCCCCATCCCCTTTTTGGGAATGGGGGTAAAGCCCAGAAGAGCCTGCAAGTCCACATCGCTGTAGCCGTCCCGCCACTCAATGCTGCGTCCATTAAAGGACAGACCCGTGATCGCGGCATAGTCGGAAGGCGTAACCGTAGCCTCGCCCCAGAAGAAGTGAAACGTGTGGGTCGCATCCCACCAATGCTGCGCCAAAGCAAACATCAAGCCCTTGCTCTTAGGGAATTTAACCAACCCCCTCAAGCACTCAATAAACTCCCAAAGCCCGATCTCAACAACAATCTGTCTCGGACTCGGCAAAGCTCCTCGGCCCGCATTCGGAAGCCGGTCCCACAGGTCAACTACAGACTCCACCGATCCTCGAGTCTTCATCTTATTCAACTGCTCCGTAACGTAGTTATTTCCACCCTGTAATTAAAAAAAAAGAGAAAATGTCAAAAAAAAAATTGCATTTGCATTTGCATTCAAAAAAAAAAGAGAGCATACACATGCATCACAAAATTTTTGAAAAAAAAATTCGGCAGCATAACGGCATGCAATGAACATAGCCCCATTTTTTTCGCACAAAAGAGACAGTTTTCAGCAAATCCCAATCAACGGAAGTAAAAACTCCGTCCCATTTTCATAAAATAACATGCATTCAATCAACGGGAGGAAAAATCCGTCCCACTTTTTAAAAAAAAAATCTTAAACATTTATACATTCATATCATCATCATCTCATATTGGCAAAATGCCCATTCTTTTCAAACAAAATGCATGCATTGCATCATTTTTCAAATCACAATTCTCGAATTTTCGAAAAAAAAAAATGGCGAAAATGCCAATTCTTTTCCCAAGCAAAATGCACATTTTGGGATACCCACAAATTCATTGCAACATGCATATCATCAAAATCAATACTCAAATTTCAAAAAAAAAAAATCACAATTTTCATTCATAATTTTCGAATTTAAAAAAAAAAAAAAATGGCGAAAATGCCAATTCTTTTCCCAAGCATAATGCACATTTTGGAATACCCATATACTCATTACAACATGCAAAGCACCAAAATCAAAATCCAAGGCCATGAGCATTGCACATTTTCGAAAAAAAAAGAAGGAAAATTCACCCAAAAAAATCAATTTCAAGCAAAGGAATTAAAAGGATTCGAAGTATACCGTTCGGAGACTCGGATCGGTGGCCCAATGTTGCCAAGCATCGGGGTATGGCTCCTCCGCAATCGATTGCGAAAGAGTATAGTGCCTCCTCATTCGGACGAGCTCCAATCGTCTCTCCGCCGCCGGACCACGTCCTTGGCCTTGAAAAGCACCTTCCCCGTGTTCCATTGCTTGAAAATCGGAGAAAAATGGAAGAATTTTGGAGCTTAATGGCCAAAAATGGCGGATTTGCGAGCTTCTCTCTCTCTGCTCTCGTAAAATCCAAGAAACTGACTGGGGAAGAAGAAAGGGCGTTGGCCCTCATTAATACCCTCTGACTCTCAACCCTCTCCGCGCGGACAAGGTTGTAAGGGTCAAAATGACCCTTTTGCCCTTTAAAATTTCAGGACTCTGCAGCTTAGTCCCGAACTTGACAGAGTTAACCAAAGTTAACCAAAGTCGACCCCGTTTCTTTCATCAAAATCATCTCCGGCAGTAAAACGTAAGACCGATTTCTCCGAGAAAGTTAACGGAATTCCGTTTCTTTCATCAAAATCATCTTCGGCAGTAAAACGTAAGACCGACTTCTCCGAGAAAGTTAACGGAATCCCGTTTCTTTCATCAAAATCATCTCCGGCAGTAAAACGTAAGACCGACTTCTCCGAGAAAGTTAACGGAATCCCGTTTCTTTCATCAAAATCATTCCCGGCAGTAAAACGTAAGACCGATTTCTCCGAGAAAGTTAATGGAATCCCGTTTCTTTCATCAAAACCATTTCCGACAGTAAAACGTAAGACCGACTTCTCCGAGAAAGTTAACGGAATCCCGTTTCTTTCATCAAAATCATTCTCGGCAGTAAAACGTAAGACCGATTTTCCCGAGAAAGATAACGGAATCCCGTTTCTTTCATCAAAACCATTTCCGGCAGTAAAACGTAAGATCGATTTCCCCGAGAAAGTTAACGGAATCCCGTATCTTTCATCAAAAATCATTCTCGGCAGTAAAACGTAAGACCGATCTCCCCGAGAAAGATAACGGGATCCCGTATCTTTCATCAAAATCATTCTCGGCAGTAAAACGTAAGACCGATCTCTCCGAGAAAGATAACGGAATCCCGTTTCTTTCATCAAAACCATTCCCGGCAGTAAAACGTAAGACTGACTTCTCCGAGAAAGTTAACGGAATCCCGTTTCTTTCATCAAAATCATCTCCGGCAGTAAAACGTAAGACCGACTTCTCCGAGAAAGTTAACGGAATCCCGTTTCTTTCATCAAAAATCATTCCCGGCAGTAAAATGTAAGACCGATTTCTCCGAGAAAGTTAACGGAATCCCGTTTCTTTCATCAAAATCATCTCCGGCAGTAAAACGTAAGACCGACTTCTCCGAGAAAGTTAACGGAATCCCGTTTCTTTCATCAAAATCATCTCCGTGAAAGCGTAAGACCGATTTCTCGAGAAAGTTAACGGAATTCCGTTTCTTTTATCAAAATCATCTCCGGCAGTAAAACGTAAGACCGATTTCTCCGAGAAAGTTAACGGAATCCCGTTTCTTTCATCAAAATCATCTCCGGCAGTAAAACGTAAGACCGACTTCTCCGAGAAAGTTAACGGAATCCCGTTTCTTTCATCAAAATCATCTCCGGCAGTAAAACGTAAGACCGATTTCTCCGAGAAAGTTAACGGAATTCCGTTTCTTTTATCAAAATCATCTCCGGCAGTAAAACGTAAGACCGATTTCTCCGAGAAAGTTAACGGAATTCCGTTTCTTTCATCAAAATCATCTTCGGCAGTAAAACGTAAGACCGACTTCTCCGAGAAAGTTAACGGAATCCCGTTTCTTTCATCAAAATCATTCTCGGGAGTAAAACGTAAGACCGATCTCTCCGAGAAAGATAACGGAATCCCGTTTCTTTCATCAAAACCATTCCCGGCAGTAAAACGTAAGACCGATTTCCCCGAGAAAGATAACGGGATCCCGTATCTTTCATCAAAATCATCCACGGCAGTAAAACGTAAGTCCGATTTCCCCGAGAAAGCTAACGGAATCCCGTTTCTTTCATCAAAATCATCCACGGCAGTTAAACGTAAGACCGATTTCTCCGAGAAAGTTAAACGGAATCCCGTTTCTTTCATCAAAATCAGCCACGGCAGTCAAACGTAAGTCCGATTTCCCCGAGAAAGCTAACGGAATCCCGTTTCTTTCATCAAAATCAGCCACGGCAGTAAAACGTAAGACCGATTTCCCCGAGAAAGCTAACGGGATCCCGTTTCTTTCATCAAAATCATCCCCGGCAGTTAAACGTAAGACCGATCTCTCCGAGAAAGTTAACGGAATCCCGTTTCTTTCATCAAAATCATCCCCGGCAGTAAAACGTAAGTCCGATTTCCTCGAGAAAGCTAACGGGATCCCGTTTCTTTCTTCAAAATCATCCTCGGCAGTTAAATGTAAGACCGATCTCTCCGAGAAAGTTAACGGAATCCCGTATCTTTCATCAAAATCATCCCCGGCAGTAAAACGTAAGTCCGATCTCCCCGAGAAAGATAACGGGATCCCGTATCTTTCATCAAAATCATTCCCGGCAGTAAAACGTAAGACCGACTTCCCCGAGAAAGTTAACGGAATCCCGTTTCTTTCATCAAAAATCATTCTCGGCAGTAAAACGTAAGGCCGAATTCCCCGAGAAAGTTAACAAAATCCCATTTCTTTCATCAAAACCATTCCCGGCAGTCAAACGTAAGGCCGATTTCTCCGACAAATACGTCTGATTTTCCCCAGCGAGGCTAACGAAATCCCCAGCAAAGCCAACGGAATCTCGAGTAGATCTCAAACTACGAAAGGGCTTGATTCCCACTAGGGATACGTAGGTAGCCTATCATTAGGTTCAGCCATCAGACCGAAAATGGTCATTCCTATCCCCAGCAGAGCGGATAGCACTCCGATCAAAATGGTCATCCATATCCCCAGCAGAGCGGATAACCCTCCAACCGAAAATGGTCATCTCATATCCCCAGCAGAGCGGATAGCCCTCAGACCGAAAATGGTCATCTCATATCCCCAGCAGAGTTTCTTTCCAGCAATCGACTGCAGAACTCGCTCATCAGGTTCGAGGCACCTAAAACGCCATCATCTCCAGGGTCAAAGACCCGAACTACGGCCGGCTTGATTCCCACTCGGGATACGTAGGTAGCCTATCGCTAGGTTCAGCCACTCGATCACTTGATCATCCTGCCAAATATGGAGCCTTACTCTTATCGACGACCCCGCTTCCTTCGAAAGCACCGTCGCCGAGGGGCTACTGTAAGTGCTCCAATTTGAGTTTGTTAGTATTTTCGTTAGAAAATTAACGAAAGTTTTAACATTCCTAACATTTACTAACATTCCTAACTTTTCTAACAAAGTGAGGGTAAAATGGGCACTGCTATTTAAAGATAAACCTTCAAAGGAATCTCAAAAAGCAAAAGAATTAAGAAAATCCCGAAACAGCAAGTTGAAAAACATTTTCTGCTGGAATTTTTGAATTTTATTCCTTGTGTCCAAAGCCTGGAGCAGCATTTAATGAACAGTGCACGCTGTCAACCCTATCCGTGCGGATGACTTTGTATTTTTCAGAGGGCTATAAATTAAGCCCTCCAGTCACAAAAATAAGGAGAACAAGAACACAACTCACAGCATTTGGCGAAAATACTCGAGAAAACAGTGAGAATTCTCTAGAATTGTCACCTTTTTCTCTTGAATCTTCCCAACTTTCACTCACTCAAATCAAACCCACTCACTCTCAAATTCAAACACAAACACAAAAACACAAGGAAGATAGGTATAACCTCCCTCTCCTTACCCTAAATTCTCTCATCCATGCATGCATTTTCAAACTACAAAATGTAGTTTGTTCATCTTCTTACCCTAGATCCAAGAGGATCACCATGGAAGTTCATCTCCATGGATGATCCTCTACAAGGATCAACATTTTCTTCAATGTGTTCTTACTTACTTGCAAATGCATTTTCAAAACCCTAAAAACCATTTTCAAGCACCAAATCTTGATTTCAAAGGATAAAATTCCCCTTCCCAAGCAAATGAAATGCTTAGTCCTAATGTACCCCAAGGATGGTTTGGTATAGTTGATTCACCACTAAAATGTCAAGTGATCACTAACCAAAACCTAGGGAAATGGGGACAAGCATGGATGCAAAACCCCCCTTAAAATCATATTTTCTTTCTTGAGAAGTTGCTGTCCAGTAGCAATTTTCTCAGACCTCAGTCCATGGTCTAATTTTTTGGACACAGATAAACTTGGAATTTGGTGTTGACTACAAAACACTTTTTGTAGCCAAGATCCAGAGATTTCCATACATATTTTTATTTTATTTTTTGCGTGAGTAAAACTCCTCTTTTCAAATTTTCTTTTAGAGGCTAGTTCATCAGTTTCTGGAAATCCAGATTTCATATCTGAGATTTCCAGAAGGTTTTGACCCCTCAAATCTTCTCCAAAATGGAAAATTCCTTCTCACAAATCTTATTTAAGGTGTCTGGAACAACTTTCATTCTCTGAGTTTATCCAGATTATGAAGTTTTAAGACCCTTGAATCCATTTCAAAATCAAATGTCCACTGCCTTTTTCATTCTGGCAGAAGTGACTTTCAACTTCAAAAGGTCTTTTGAGTACCAAATCTCAATCCAAAAATCATCCAAAAAATCATGGCATCAGTTTAAAGTCCTAAAAAGACATCCCAATTTTTACTTTCCTCAGTTTCGAATTATTTTGGCCTAAACACACACACACACACACACACAAACAAATGGTTTTTAGCTTGGAAGACATTCTTACGAGGCGTTCCGGGTGAACACTAACGTTCTTCCCGGCGCGTAACGTGACCTCCGAACCCAAATTTCTGATCTCGGGCATTTTTCAAAGTTTTGGCCCTCAAAATTAAAATGGCGTGGCGACTCCGTTTGTTTTCCGGTTTTATTTGATTTTCAAAGAAACGCAAAATCGAATTCTCCCGCGAAATTTGGAAACACATCGTTACATCGGGGCAGCCGCAGATGCGGGTGAGTCTCGGACATATCAAAAGAGGAGCGGCGAATACTGCCCCCAGCCTCATACTCAAAAGATCGGGGAGGCGCCGGTGCCTGCATCCTCGCTGCCCTCCTAGCAGTCATAACCTGAGGAGTCACCAACCGGGCGAAGACAAAGTAGGTATAACCACCCTCCTCATAAAACTCGGCAGCGTCAATGCCGGTCCGCAGCCGCTCCAAATCAGGCAAGGCCCTAATGTGCCATATCCCCGGAGGAGGATCACGAGGGACACGAGCAACCGCACCAGGACCATGCTGCCTGCTCACTCTCTCCCAAGTACAGGGCATCTCCCTCCAGGCCGATCAAGAGCCTCCTCGTCACAGGTCACGGGCGCGGCACCAACCAAATCCTCACCATACCGGCCGTGCCAGGCGAAGTGTCTCAACCCGACAGGAGTGCCCCTCAGAGCAATCATAATATCATGGTAACAAGCTGTCTTACGGGGCTTAACCCCGTCCACCTTTCGGCTCTCTCTCGCCCCGAAAGTCCAACGACGAATGGCAGGGAACAGATCTGCCGCAATCCTCTCAGGCACAGTCCAGGCGTAACAGCCGAACACCTCATAGGCCCACACCTGAAATCAGAGACAAAAGACTCTCAGTGTGCAGCAACAGTATGAAATGAAGACAGAAAAGTCAAGTGCAACAGTCAATGTGCGAAAATTGCAAAGGACATACCTCCAGCACAGTCTGGTAAAAATCCAAAGAAGTCATACTGCCTCTGCTCACCTCATCCAGGCCCCTGTACACCTGGGCCAAACCAGCCTCTCCCCATGAAAAGGTGGACACCTGGTCCCAATCTCTCACTACCAGAAACAGGTCATTTAGCGACGGAAAAAACAGCGACGGACAGATTCCGTCGCTATTTAGCGACGGAATATAGTATTTAGCGTCGGAATTATTTTGGCGTCAAATTTAGCGACGGAATTTAATTCCGCCGCTAAATTCCGCCGCTAAAAAGAATATTCCTCGAATATTCGTTTATTTCCGCCGCTAATTTGGCGGTTGATTTACCGACGGAAAATTCCGCCGCTAAATCTTTAACAGACGACGATTATTCCGCCGGTGAAATTAAATAGTTTTTTTTTAATAAACACCGACGGAATATTTCCGCGCGATAATTTAATAATTTTTTATTTATCGGCGACGGAAATATTCCGTCGTGTTTAATAAAAAAAAAAAATTCAAAATTTCCGGGAGAAAGACCTAAACCTAAACCACAAACCTAAAGCCTAACCCACAAAGCCACACAACCCTAAACCCTAAACCCCTAAACCTAAACCACTAAACCTAAACCTAAACCTATACCCTATACACCCTATGCCACGACACTCTTCTTGGAGACATAGTCTTTGTACTACAATAGAAAGAGCACCCCAGTTCAAAGTTGACGAAAGGGTGATGACATATTTGTTGAGCACGCGTTGACCCTTCTTGAGGCATTATGTGGCTTCCAATTTATCTTGACTCATCTAGATAACGGGCGGCTCCTCATCAAATCCCAACTTTGGAGAAATATAGGCAAAGCATTAAGCATATTACCTTTTTTCCCCAAGTCCGCCCAAACGACGCGACAAAATCTCAGTCCAGAGACACGAGCTTGGTTGTTGTTGACTCATTTCCATCCATCAAACTCGATTCGCGACAACCAAGTAGAGCCAAGTTTAATGTGAACTCGACTACTCACTCTTGACTACATCAACAAATTTAAGGTTGGAATACGGAGATTGCCAAAGTTCTACTATGGTGATTTACTCTCTCTCTCTCTCTCTCTCTCTCTCGCTAGGCCTATTGTTTTATACACGGGTAATGTAAATGAAACTCGGCTCAAATGAAATTCAAGTTAAATGAACTTGAAATTCACCTTCTTTCTTTCTCAATTATTGTTACGAGAATTTGGTAAAAAAAACAAAAAAAAACAAAACAACGGTGAACGAAAATGCTAGTACAATCGACCCTTAACTTGCGCCTTTGTAAGTTTGTGTACAAGAATCTTTTTCCCTTTTGTCGAAAAATAAATAATACTCCCTCCGAGTCCCAATAATAGCTTCACATGCAGAAGACAATGTACCAAAGACCATTCATGAGGGGCAAATTATACATCCATTTCTCGGTCGACTTCCCAGATTCCTTGACTTAGAGCAATACGAGGCCACTAGAGGGTGTCTTTGCCTCCTAAGCCTTCATCGCGAGAAGACGAGATATGGAGCTTGATGAGTGCGAGGAGACAACCCTTCACGATGTCAACATTGAAGCTTACGATGTAGATGATGACATGCACGGTGGTGGGGGCCGAGAGAGTGCGGTGTGTGCTCGGCGGTAATGATGTGGGTCTTTATTTTACGGATATCTTAATTAGTTATGACTTATGAGACAATAATCTCAGTGTTGTCTAATAGTTGGTTAGTTCATAGTTTTGGACTAATCTTGTTTTTGTTTTTATTTTGGATAAAAATTTTAAAATTGTATGCAATTTACCAATTTGGGAATAGCTCTGAGAACCCTTGCAATTCTTATATCCTGACTTAACCCTAAACCACTAAACCCTAAACCACTAAACCACACAAACCACAAACCTAAACCACTAAACCTAAGCCACAAACCCTAAACCACTAAACCACAAACCTAAACCACTAAGCCACAAACCACAAACCTAAGCCTAAACCCTACAACCACACAAACCAAACCTAAACCCTAAACCACAAACCACAAGCCCTAACCACAAACCACAACCACTAAGCCACTACCTAAACCTAAACCACTAAACCCTAAACCCTAAACCACAGGCCAAACCACTGACAAACCACTAACCACAACCACAACCACAAGCCACAAGCCTGGCCACAAACCACAACCACAAACCTAAACCACTACAAACCACAAACCACAAACCACAAACCTAAACCACTAAACCACAAGCCCTAACCTAAACCTAAGCCACAACCCTGACCAAACCACAAACCCTAAACCACAACCACAAACCACAAGCCACTAAAAAACCACAACCACAAGCCACACAAGCCTGACCACTAAGCCTACAACCCCACAACCACCAAACCACAACCCTAAACCACTAAACCACTAAACCACTAAACCTAAACCACTAAGGGCATGGGTATAGGGTATAGGGTATATAGAGGCGTAGGGTAGAGGCGTAGAGGCGTAGATGGGGCGTAGGAGTATAGGGCATAGGGCATAGAGGCGTAGGGCATAGGGCATAGGGCGTAGGGTATAGGGCATAGGGCATAGGGTATAGGGCATAGGGCGTAGAGGCGTAGGGCATAGGGCATAGGGCATAGCGTAGGGTATAGGAATAGGGTATAGGGCATAGGGTATAGAGGTATAGGGCATGGGGTATAGGGTATAGGGCGTATAGAGGCATAGGGCATAGGGTAGAGGCGTAGGGCATAGGGTATAGGGAATAGGGCATAGGGCGTAGGGTATAGGGAATAGGGCATAGGGCATAGGGTATAGGGTATAGGGCATAGGGCATAGGGGCATAGGGTATAGGGTATAGGGGCATAGGGCATAGGGCGTAGGCGTAGGGTATAGGGAATAGAGGCGTAGGGCGTAGGGTATAGGGAATAGGGGCGTAGGGCGCTAGGGTATAGGGTATAGGCGTAGGCGTAGGGGCATAGGGTATAGGGTATAGGGCATAGGGCATAGGGCATAGGGCATAGGGCGTAGGGCATAGGGTATAGGGCATAGGGCATAGAGGCGTAGGCATAGGGCATAGGGCGTAGGGCATAGAGGCGTAGGGTATAGGGCATAGGGCATAGGGCATAGGGCATAGGGCATAGGGCATAGGGCATAGGGCATAGGGTATAGGGCATAGGGCATAGGGCATAGGGCATAGGGTATAGGGCATAAGGCGTAGGGTAAGGGCGTAGGGCGTAGGGTATAGGGCGTAGAGGCGTAGGGCGTAGGGTAGCATAGAGGCGTAGGGTATAGGGCGTAGGGCATAGAGGCATGGGGCATATAGGGCATAGGGCATAGGGCATAGGGCATGGGCATAGGGCATAGGGCATAGGGCATAGGGCATAGGGCATAGGCGTATAGGGCATAGGGTATAGGCGTAGGGCGTAGGGTATAGGGCATAGGGCATAGGGCAAAGGCGTAGGGCATAGGGCATAGGGCGTAGGGTATAGGGCATAGGGTATAGGGCATAGGGTATAGGGTATAGGGTATAGGGTATAGAGGCATAGGGTATAGGAAATTTCGCAGCTATTAATAATAATAATAATAATAATAATAATAATAATAATAATAATAATAATAATAATAATAATAATAATAATAATAATAATAATAATAATAATAATAATAATAATAATAATAATAATAATAATAATAATAATAATAATAATAATAATAATAATAATAATAATAATTACTATTATTATTATTATTATTATTATTATTGTGTGTGTGTGTGTGTGTGTGTGTGTGTGTGTGTGTGTGTGTGTGTGTGTGTGTGTGTGTGTGTGTGTGTGTGTGTGTTATTATTATTATTATTATTATTATTATTATTATTATTATTATTATTATTATTATTATTATTATTATTATTATTATTATTATTATTATTATTATTATTATTATTATTATTATTATTATTATTATTATTATTATTATTATTATTATTATTATTATTATTATTATTATTATTATTATTATTATTATTATTATTATTATTATTATTATTATTATTATTATTATTATTATTATTATTATTATTATTATTATTATTATTATTATTATTATTATTATTATTATTATTATTATTATTATTATTATTATTATTATTATTATTATTATTATTATTATTATTATTATTATTATTATTATTATTATTATTATTATTATTATTATTATTATTATTATTATTATTATTATTATTATTATTATTATTATTATTATTATTATTATTATTATTATTATTATTATTATTATTATTATTATTATTATTATTATTATTATTGAAATTTCGTGGCGAAATTTAGTATTGTTTCAAGCGGCGGAAATTACCGTCGGTGGAGTGACATGTCATCGATCCCGGTGAGCGTACGTATCGTTTAGCGTCGGATTTAGACGACGGAATATTCCGCCGCTAAATATTAATTATAGCGTCGGAATTTAATTTCCGCCGCTATAATTAATATTTAAGCGGCGAATATTCCGTCAATGAAAAAATTATAAATACGAATTTTATCCCTCGGATATCAATTACGCCCCAAATTTCCCTCTCTCTTCCCGCTTTCTCTCTCTTCCCGCTATCTCCTGCGAAGAAGAAGAAGCTCATCTCTCGCCGTCTCCGTCCACCTCTCCGCCGTCTCCGTCCAACCTCGAGCTGTCTAGCCGTCGTCTCCGTCCGTCCGCCTCCTTCCACCGTTGTTCTCTCTCTTCTCTGCACTCAAGGTATTTCGATTCCCCCTCTTAATCGATTTCTAGGTCGAGGGCAGAATTGGATCTTAGAAAATGTAAAAAATCAACATATCTCCTGTGTTTAAGTTTGTTTTTAATGACAATTTTTTGGATTTTGTTCATAAATGTGGATTTTAGAAAATGTGGATCTTAGATATGAAATAAACTGAGGAAACTGGGGGTTTGTGTGGGTGTTTTGTTGAGGGTGTGGTGCAGATTTGGGGGTCTGTTTGCTGATGTGTGTGTGCGTATGTGTCTGTGGTGTGGGTATGAATGGATGCTGTGTGTGTGTGGGGGTGAAGTCGGGTGTTAGAGGGCAGAATTGGGACTGTTGCTGATGTTTAGGTGCGTATATGTGTTGTGGGTGTGTGTACAGGGGCTGTACAGGAGGGTATATGGCGGTACAGTGGCTGTACTGAGGGGTGCATGTGTTTGTGGTGTGTGTTTATATGTTTTGTGAGGTCTGCTGAGTATGTAAATGTGTTGTGTGGGTCTGTATAGTGGATGTACAGAGGGGGCTGTGTGTGTAGTATGCTGTGGGTGTGTGGTATGCCGTGTGTGTGTGTGTCTGCGTGTGTCTCTGTGTGTATACAGAGGGTGTGTATGAATGTGCTGTGGTGTGTATATGGCTGTGTGTGTGTCTGCGTGTGGCTCTGTGTGTATACAGAGGGTGTGTATGCGTGTGCTGTGGTGTGTATAGGGCTGTGTGTGCGTCTGTGTGTGTCTCTGTATGTGTACAGAGGGTGAATTGTGGGTTGTGGTGTGTATGTGTGTGCTGTAGTGTGTATATGAGTGTGCGTATGTTACTTATATTTTGGTTAGCAAAGTTTAGACTATTTACTTTTTATAAATAAATTGTATACTTGGTATAATAAAAGAAAGAAACTGAGAATATGTTGATTTTTACATGACATAGTCATTTGGTTTGGTATGATATAATATATGCTATAAACACATGTGAGATAGATGTAAAATATATATTTTCAATGAAACGTCATACATTAGATTTTTTTGTTTTTTAATGAAAACGATGATGATGATGGGGTAATGTTATCACCTAAGGAGTCTTTTAGCTAATAGTTTTGAGACATAAACTGTACGGTAGTACCGTACCAAACTCATATTTGTATACCGTGTACCAACCAAGAATGCATAATATGTACGGTAGTACCGTACCAAACTTTCGTTATACCGAAGGTCGGTATACCAAAAATTTTGGTTAGTTGAGTACATTTTGTACGAAATAGAGTAGGCCATGGTTTGGTTAAGACTTATGAGGGGATTTCTTCCTAACTTTCCCAACAAACTAGGATACGGTTTACGTATATACGTGTCGCGTAAATAAGTAAACCAACATTTAAGGTGTAGTACACGAAATCATAAAATGTGCTTTGAGAACCATAGCGAGAATAAAGAGTATCTATGAAAATCACAAAAATAATTGATAAAGAGCTAAAGAAAAAAACGAATAATGCGTAATCTAAATGGTGGTAATAATTAATTTAAAAACGTAATATTCGATTACAAACAAATAAGTTAGAAAGCTGTGGATGAAATAATTTAGGAACATCTAGTTCTAGATCTCATTTTGGGGCGATTGACGGCATCGCGGACGGTGATTATGTCGCCTACGTTTGAGCGCACGAAATCAATCCTGGCACCCTAGATGCACCTTATATGAAACAAATTAGGATACAGTTTATGTATCCTAGTTTGTTACATATTTAGTAATATTAACGAATAGAAGAAAACATATGCCACTATAAAGAAAACGATAAATAACCGTACTCATAATCAAATATGTAACATGTTATATTTAATAAAAATTAAAATAAAAATATACATATATGTATATATATAAATATCATTTTTGCACAAGCGTTGGGTCCAAAGATTGAAACTTTGATTAATTATTATAATAATAAATCTACTTTCAAAGTTTCAATCTTTGGGCCAAATGCTTGTGCAAACTTGATATTTTCCACCCCACTACTATCACGTTCAACCACTACCATGGGGTTATCTTTGGAGTGGAAAATCTCAAGTTTTTGCACAAGCGTTGGGTCCAAGATTGAAACTTTGATTAATTATTATAATAATAAATCTACTTTCAAAGTTTCAATCTTTGGGCCAAATGCTTGTGCAAACTTGATATTTTCCACCCCACTACTATCACGTACAACCACTACCATGGGGTTATGCTGGAGTGGAAAATCTCAAGTTTTTTGCACAAGCATTAGGTCCAAAGATTGAAACTTTGAAAGTAGATTTAGCAATTAATCAAAAAACAAGAAAATCCCCAACTTCAGTTTGTAGAAGATACAAAAACTGCGGTTGGGGATTTTCTTGTTTTTGATTAATTATAATAGTAAATCTACTTTTAAAGTTTCAATCTTTGGGCCAAATGCTTGTGCAATAGACTTGATATTTTCCGGGTGTAACATGTTATATTTAGTAAATATAACATGTTACATATTTAGTAAACATAACATGTTACATATGCAACAATTAGATAAGTTACTAAATATCTAATTTTCAAGTCTTTTAAAGTCAAAGGGGGAGGAAGGGGGTAAATGTATCAATAATGTAACATATTCAACCGCACACTACCTTAGTATGGTTCTAGATCCCATTTTGGGGCGATTGACGGCATCGCGAACGGTGATGTAATATCGCCTACGTTTGAGCGCCTGATATCAATCCTGGCACCCTAGATGCACCTTAGGGTATTGTGGTTGGTGGTTAACATCTTAAAATATAAATAAGATGAGAGCCTTTCTCACCCACAGCTATCAAAATCCGTCCATCTTTGATCAAGAAATATAGAGCAAATAAGTTCTTGTCAGTTTGAGCAAAGGATTTTCTGTTTAATAAGAGTTTTTCCAGTTTCACTGTCCTCTTCTCTCTAAGGATCTCAAACATCACAGCCATGTTCTTGTCAGTGTCTGTTTTACTCTTCACTGGTGTTATACGGTCACAAGTAAAAACAAGGTAACAGTATAACACCAGTGAAGAGAAAACAAAACTTTCCTCCAATTTTTTTAATCTCCACCTTCCATTTACTCGAGATCCTGATTGCAGAATCTTTCTCATGAGCTTGAAAGCTGGCGGTGTTGCCCTCAATCTCACGGTTGCTTCGCATGTGCAACCGTGAGATTGAGGGCAACACCGCCAGCTTTCAGGCTCATGAGGAAGATTCTGCAATCAGGATCTTGGGTAAATGGAAGGTGGAGATTGAAAATTGGAGGAAAGTTCTCTGCTTTCTCTTCACCGGTGTTATACCGTTACCTTGTTTTTACTGTGACCGTATATCACCAAGTGAAGAGTAAAACAGTACCGTCAAGACATGGCCGTGATCTTTGAGATTCTTAGAGAGGAGGACAAAGATGAAACCGGAAAACCTATATTAAAACGTAAAAATCCTTTCGCTCAAACTGACAAGAACTTATTTGCTCTATCTTTCTTGTTCTAAGCTGAGATAGGGTTTTGATAGTTGTGGATGATAACGACTCTCATCTTGTTTATAAATGTTAATTTAATTCATCGTTGTAAAATTATATATTTTACAACAAAGAATTAAATATTAATATTTAAAATTATTCACAATAGTAATCACGCATTTCGGGATGGGATAGGTTTATCAAACATGCACTTAAAGGACAGAGTAGGTGGTTAGGTAGGGACACCATTATCCTTTAGTTTAGTTTGAACTAGAGCTCAAGATTTGTTGATACAATTATTCACAATATTAATAGGTAAAAAGTCCCAGCAGCCCCAATTTAAGGCAGCATGGAGCATTACAATGGAGAAATTGTTTCCCGCGAGTTTCAATTTCAACAAGACATTCTTGAACTCACGCGCTTTCACCAAAAACAACACCGGAAACTTATTGACAGGAGGTATAGCATGCCATGCATCTGGTCTCTAAAAGATTGGAAGATTGATTGGGATCTGCTCCGAGCTGCTTCGTGCTTTTGGGATTCGGAGCGACATGTGTTCACCCTATCGTACAACGATCTGGTGCCAACGATGGAGGATTTTCGAGCACTGACTGGTGTGGCTGAGTCGAGGACTGTGGCATTTCCTCGAGACAGACGATCAGTTACGGAGCAACTATCTGAATTCTTGGGATTATCGTCGATGTAAAGGACTCGTCCAGACATAATGGCGACGACGTCTTCATCTTAGCATCTCAAGCACAACAGGTATACATGACTCCCTACCCTCGTCCGCGACCCGACGGATTGTGGGCTGTTTGGATGACCAAGGCTAGGAGCATGATTGACAACCTACCCTCGTCGACAACTACGAGTCGTCATTAGAAGCACCCTATCAAGAGGATGAAATGCCGGTGCCACCTAACGTTTCATCGGCTAATCATCCATTAGATGATGTCACTCATATTCCTCAAAATGTTGATGAACCCGAGGAGGATATCTTACCGGTGAATTTGCCAACTCCCCGCCTCGTTAGGGTCATCTCGCGCACATTGATATTGATGAATCAGAGGAAGAGGAAGAGGAAGAGGAAGAGGAAGAGGAAGAGGAAGAGGAAGAGGAACCAGAGTTTGATTCATCAGAGTCCGAAGACGAAGATGAAGAACTCGAGTTTTGTAGTAATTCGAGTCCGAGTGATGATGATGGGGACGAAGATTAATAATAGTTTAAAGTTTAAAATTGTATTGTGAATGCTTTAGATTATTAGAACTTTAAAGTTTTATATGTATTGTGAATGCTTTAGATTATTAGAACTTTAAAGTTTCATATGTATTGTGAATGCTTTAGATTATTTTTAATATCCGTCGTTTTATATATATTGTGAATGCTTTAGATTATTAGAACTTTAAAGTTTTATATGTATTGTGAATGCTTTATATTATTAATAGTTTAAAGTTTTATATGTATTGTGAATGCTTTAGATTATTAGAACTTTAAAGTTTTAGATGTATTGTGAATATATTGTTTCCTATTGTTAAAGTTGTATATTTTAATATTTTTACTTTGTAGTACGAGATGAGTTCTAGTAGAAAGGGGGTAAGAGGACCAAGCCCATTTACACTTTGATTCTTGGGGACGCAACCGTCCCGGTCCGGTAGCGATGGTGTTGACCCCTCACTCGGTAGTACTAGCTCCACCTGCGGGGCCGGTACTCGGACTACCGTAGATTCCGAGGGGAGGATATATGTCCGGATCTCGGCACTTTATGACCGATAAGTAACTCTTCATTAATTTGATATAAGTTGGTTCCTTTTTGCTTTATATATAATTCATTATTTAAGTTAAAATGTTATTGTATAAATATACTTGGCGGTGGGTAGGTGGATACCCCACCACCGGCACTAAGATCGGGCAATGCGGCGGTCTCGGAAAATGACCGATTTTTGGCCCAAGCTGGAAAAAATTGCCACGAGAGGCGGAAGGAGGATGCGTGGGATGAGTTTAGGGTAATGTGTTAATGGTTTTTATTTAAAACTTAAATGTTAGTTTGTTATTAAAATGTTATAATTAATAATGATTATACTCTTTTAGTTTTGTAATGTTATCATTATATGTTGTAGGCTAAATATTATTGGGATCCGGACATCGGCAGAGGCGACGGCTAGATATGTTTTCTTTGAGCGAGGCTCACAAGTTTGTTTAAGGATTTTATTTGTAAATACTTTTATCTATCCTTAATTAGTTTAATTAACAATGATTATACTCTTTTAATTTTATAATGTCATCATTATATGTTTACAAGATATTCATATTTTTTATAGGTACCACGAAGAGAAATTATTATACTGCTCGGCTCGCGGCGGGACAGCAGCCCTTGTGTCCTACTTTTATGACCGTTGAGGTGTTTGCTCAATTTTGCGAATATTGGGGGGTCGCCTGCGGCGAAGGCTGTATCCGAACAGGCCAAGGCCAATAGAGCAAGCTCCTCGGGGTCGGCGGCGTTGCATACCGGGGGGACGATCACGGTCGCCGAGCATCACGACCGCATGGTATGTATGTTAATTTAAATGTAGTAGTGTATGGATGCTTTTAAATAGGTTTATGTACGTATGTTAGCTGGGAGCCAATGTTGATGCTATGAAATCCATAGTTTTAGTGTAAATGTAGTGTATGCATGCTTTTAAATCAGTTTAAATGTTGCATTTATATATACAATTTCAAAGTAATAATCTCGCTTATTTTATTTATAGGAAAGGGAGTATGGTCCGAATATCACTTTTGTGGATGTTTACGCTAGCACCCATATTCGGAATTCTACGGCGCCCGATCAACCTCCGCAATGGGTTGACGATCGATCTGCACGCCTTTGTAAGTAAACTACCATTAAATGACTTGATTTTGAATATGTAAATTTATTTATGTACCTTACATTGTGTATATGATTATAATTGTTTGTTTTATTTTTCAGCCGCATATCAAGCCGCCGTTGTTCCCGATGGAACGCCTCCCGGCGAGCCCGTCCCCTTCGTGCTCGATGTTTGGCGGGAGGTCACCTCTCGTGGACATCCAAGGAGAGGAGCCCGAGTGTTAGGGATGGGGATTACGGCGGCAATGCCCGTCGACGTCGACCGGCCGTCGGAGAAATGTTGACCACCCCATGTTTCATGATCCGAGGGTCGACACTCACGGAGGCTGCGTTGGAGGAGGAGAGACGCGAGCGGGCAAAGCTTGCGGATGCTTTGCGCTTCGCACAGATGCAGGAGGAGAACGATCGACGCCATGCAGAGACTCGTAGACAATTGGCGCCGTTGATGGCTCGTCTCGGCCCGACTCCCGGGATAATTCCCGGCGTCCCCGTGTTGATTGCGGACTTTTTAGACATTGTTGTATTAATTTATACTTGTTTGTAAACATTTGAGACATTTGGTACCGCGGAGCCCCTCCCCGCCTCTCCCCCTCCCCGCTCCACCCCTCTCCCCCTCCCCCGCTCCACCCCTCTCCCCCTCTCCCCCTTCCCCCCCCTTCCCCCTCTCCCCCTATCCCCCTATCCCCCTCCCCCTCTCCCCTCCCGAATTGGTACGGTGGTATTTAGTTTTTATTTGGTACTTATTTGGTATTTGAATTTTAGTTTTTATAGTTTTAGTTTTAGAAATTGAAATGTTATATCGTGTACAAAAAATTTTGGTTTTTTGATATTTTAAAATATTTTTTTAATTTATTTATTAATCGCCGACGGAATTTTCCGTCGTAAATTAATCTTGAAAGAAAAATTAATTAAATAAATTAATTTCGCGGCGGAAATTTCCGTCGCCGTAATAAAATTATTTTAATTAAATTAATTTCAGCGACGGAATTTCCGACGCTATAATCATTTAATTTTTATTTAATTTTTGATTTCGGCGGAAAATTCCGTCGCCGTAATAAAATTTAAATTAAAATTAAATAATTTCAAATGACGGTATTTTCCGCCGCCGAAATAATTTAATTTTAATTTAAATTTTATTACAATGACGGAATTTTCCGTCGCCGAAATTAATTTAATTAAATTAATTTTTATTACAAATGACGGAAATTTCCGCCGAAATGAATATTTAATTAAATTAAATTAATATAGCGGCGGATATTTCCGTCGTTTGTAACCATTAATTCACCGGCGAATTAAATTCCGTCGGTAAAAGAAAAAAATAGCGGCGGAAATTGACCCGCCGAGCACCGCGACGGCCGGGTAGCGTCGGACCACCGACGGAATTTTTCCGTCGCTGATTATTTTTAGCGACGGAATTTTAATTTTAGCGACGGAAATTTCCGTCGCTAAACGACCTATTTCTGGTAGTGTCTAAGAGGCTCCAACAGAAGAGTCAATGCCGTCGTAGAGGCATTGCAAAACAGGGTGTCAGACAACCCAGCCCAGACGAAGGCTCTAGCTAGCTGCTCAGCAGTAACCACGGCGGCACCCTCTGAAAACAGACGACTCTGATCCGTCAAAGCAGAATGCAGGTCCGCCAACGGGACCCCATTGCCCTTAAGGCGAAAAGTCATGCCGATCAAGGCTCTGATGGCGTCTGGGCTCAACACGCCAGGATCCTCAGTAAAGATCGGCTCGTCTCGTAAACCTGCACCGCAATAGCCGTAAAATCATAGGGAGTGATGGTCGCCTCACCCCAGGAAAGATGGAAAGTGTGGGTAGAGTCCCACCAGAACTGCCTGAAGGCCCGCACAAGCTCCACGCTCCTGGCCGTGTCCCCAAAAGCTCCAACAGCTGTGAAGAATGGTCCAAGACCAGCAGCAAAGACCAGTCCCTTAGGACTGTCCGGCAAATCAGAAGAGCCCGGAAGAAGACCCCAAATTGTTTAGGGGTGACTCCCCATCAAAACAGTCAACATTTCCAACGGGTGACTCCCAAAGAAAAAGTCACATTTTAGGGGTGACTCCCCATCAAAACAGTCCAATCCGCGGGTGACTCCCAAAGGAAAAAGTCAAAACCTCGGGGTGACTCCCCTTGGAACAGTCAATCTTGGGTACAAACGCCCATCTTCAGGGTGACTCCCCTTGGAACAGTCAATCTTGGGTACAAATGCCCATCTTCGGGGTGACTCCCCTTGGAACAGTCGATCTTGGGTACAAACACCCACCTTCGGGGTGACTCCCCTCAGACATAGTCAATTTCCAGTGCAAATGCACATCTTCGGGGTGACTCCCTTTGGAACAGTCACTTTCGGGTACAAAACCCGTAGCCTTTCAATGGCACCCCATCTTTAACGAACTACGATTTGGCTTGATTCCCCCACGGGATACGTAGGAATCCTCTTCATAAGAGGTCCAGCCACTTGACCTTTCTTGGTCATCCTTTTCCCCGCCGTTCGTGTCCGGCTCGGGATTCTCATTTTTTTATCGACGACCCCGCTTCCCGTGGAAGCGACGTCGCCGAGGGGCTCTGTGAGTACCCCGATCCGAACTCAAGTTTTGGATTCAATTTAATTTGGACTTACACTAATTGCTAAAGAAGCAATTAGAGTCCAAAAATCCCAACAGCCCACCAATAGTTTGGGCCTGCCAGCCACTTGGCCCATTATGGCCAAACGATGTACGCTGTCGTCCGACAAGGGCCACTAAGGCGGTTTAACTGCCTTAGTCGTGCGACATAAGAAGCCCCAACAGCCCACCAATCCATTGGGCCTGCCAGCCACTCGGCCCATTATGGCTAAAATGTGTACGCTGTCGCCCGACAAGGGCCATTAAGGCGGTTTAACTGCCTATGTCGTGCGACATAAGAAGCCCCATCAGGATGCCTATAAATAGAGGGCATGGCTGATCATTTAGAGGGGAGGCAAGGAAGAGAGCCAAAGTGAGGGTTAAGTCCTGAGAGAAATATCAGTAAAATAGGGGAAACTCTTGCCAAATAGAGTCTCTCCCTCTCACACACACACACACTCACCTCCCTCCTCACACACACACACACACTTCAAGGTCAAGACTCCAAGAAGCTTCCTTTGGTGGTGATTGAAGGGGTAGACACCATACTATTGGTGATTCTACTTCGTGGACTACAATAGGTAGACCCTAAACCTCTCTCTCCCTTTAAATAAAGTCTTTAAATATACCTTGCATGCATACTTGCTCTCTTGCCATGTAGAAATTGGGATTTTGTATGACAAAGGTGGTGGAGAAGTGAATCTCAAATATTCACTTCTCCCCACCTCAGATCTGGACATTTGGTCATCTTAGGATCAATAAAGGTTCCATCTTTACGTATTTGCATGGAGTTAGGAGGTGATGGCTACTTCAAAGTGGCCAAAATCATGTGATTTATCACACTTTGGCCACTAAAGCCATGTGACCCTCCCATTATACTCATATATTATTGTTATATTACTGCTTACAGTAGCTAAATATGCTTGGTTTGCTTGGGGAACAAAGGAGGAACCAAACAGACTGAAGGGCACTGAAACAGGCCCCCCATGTCGTGCGACATAAGTCTCCATGGAGACCCTGTGTCATACGACATGGGACTCCCAGAAGGCTGCAAAGCCATTCTTGGACTTCAGAATCTGCTAGGTCTATCCCTTCGTGACTCAAAGCCTACCTAAGCCTCCTCTGGCTCATAAGCCACTATTTGGGTGCCTAAACTCAGTTTAGATGCAACCTAATTGACGGAAGAGGATCACCATATGACATAGACAACTTCAAAAGACTCTATGTCATATGGCATCCGTGTCGACAAAGCCTATCGTGACTTTGTCCACTCCCATCAACCCCAAACTGGGTCCTAGGCCACTAAATAGTGTCCTAAATGAGCAAAATAATGCCTTTTCATGTCTCGAGTAGTTTTACCTCTGTAAGGGACAATCTGTCTCAAAACTTCTACCCTATGATAAAAGATATCATATGTAAAAGGGTGCGGCCCCCTATCATAGCTCGCAAGTTGTATTCAGTTCCATACCATTAATGAAATCTAAGGCTTGCACACTTTATTTGTTGACACACATCGCACACACATTTTGAATGTCCATATTTGTCCAAACGTTGATTGAAAGTCCCGAAAGGGGCGTGTTGGGTGAACTCTCTAGTTCTTCCCAACACGTAACCAGACTCCCGGACTCAAAATCTCTTAAAATTATGTTTTTCAATGTTTTCCTCTAAAAACGGCGTGGCGACTCCCAAAACAAACAGAAAACTCCCTTTTCCGCTTCAAAAGCAAAAAATAAAACAAAAACAAAAAAAGGACAAAGGGAAAAGAAAGCAATTTCCAAAAAAAAAGATTTTCTTTCTTTCTTCTAGTTTTTTCGGGCGAGCGTTCATTCAACTCCCTAGTTAAATATTGTGAAATAAATATTCATAGAGTTTCTATTATTAAATTGATTACATTATTACCTTATTTTATTTTATATACTTTTATCTGTTTAATTTTTTTCTATCTTTTTTTATATACTTATTTTTAAAAAATATCAGCAATAAAAAAAGTCTAAAAAATTATTTCCTAGTCAATAAAAAAATAAAAAATAAACAAAGGATAGTCCGTCCCTCATTTCTTTTAAATAATTTTATTTATTTAGTTTTTTTCTATCTTTTTTATATATACCTTTTATTAAAAAATATCAGTAATAAAAAAAGTCTAAAATATTATTTAATAGTCAATAAAAAATTAATAAAAAATAAAAATAAATAAAGGATAGTCCGTCCCTCTTTTCTTTTATATATTTTCATTTGTTTAGTTTTTTTTTTTATCTTTTTTATATACCTATTTGTAAAAAATATCAGCAATAAAAAAAGTTTAAAATATTATTTCCCAATCAATAAAAATTAATATAAAAATAAAAATAAATAAAAGATAGTCCATCCATCTTTTCTTTTATATACTTTCATTTGTTTAGTTTTTTTTTCTAACTTTTTTATATACCTTTTTGTAAAAAATATCAGTAATAAAAAAGTCTAAAATATTAATTTCTATTCAATAAAAAATTAATAAAAAAATAAAAATAAATAAAGGATAGTATGTTCCTCTTTTCTTTTATATACTTTTATTTGTTTAGTTTGTTTCTATCTTTTTTTATATACTTTTTTTTGTAAAAAATATCAGTAATAAAAAAAGTCTAAAATATTATTCCTAGTCAATAAAAAATTAATTAAAAAATAAAAATAAATAAAGGATAGTTCGTCCCTCTTTTCTTTTATATACTTTCATTTGTTTAGTTTTTTTTTTATTTTATTATCTTTTTTGTATACCTTTTGTAAAAAATATCAGTAATAAAAAAATTCTAAAATATTATTCCCTAGTCAATAAAAATTAATAAAAAAATAAAATTAAATAAATGATAATTCGTACGGACCTAATTTTAAAAAAAAAAAAAAAAAAAAGTTTGGCCTGTGGATCTTCAGATCCGGGCCAAACGAGCGGGCTTGGACATGGTAAATAGGACGGGCCGGGCAGAGTTTAGGCCCGTTTCATCAAACGGGCTCACGGGCTTCAACCCGTCCCGCCTGCGGATTGATCCGTAGGGACCGGGCCGGCCCGTTTGGCCATCACCACCTTCAATTTAACATAAACACAGTTCTGGTTTCACAAAAAATAAAACATATTAGCGCAATTCTAGTTAAAATTGCATAACTAAATAGTCTCGTTATGTATGGTTTTCTTGATTTCGATTATACACTAAATAAATCTAATTAAATTTTAGCACTAATAAAGTTATGCCTTCAAGATTATTTGCTCATAAAATTCCACATAACTAATATATTAAAGGACTAGAACAATTGTTATTGCAATAGAAAATATATTTCTTAAACATCAGTTGTGTTTTAATTTATGTTATTGAAAGTTGTATTCCAAGTGCCCAACTTCGTGGCAAGTTCCTAGTTCCCTTAGTTTCAACATTAGTGCAGGTTTAATCAAAATTGCCGAACCAATGAATGATCTTGTAAGGTTTGGGTTTTCTTGATTTTGATTATAAACTAAATCAATCTAAATATCAATAGCTCCCACCGATAAAGTTAAAATTGTTTAGCAACGAAAATGGTTATAGCATTTAAATGAAAGGGAAGGCAGTCTACTTAAGCCCATGTGGGTCCGACCCGGCCTTCCCTAGACCACACGCATAGTGGGAGCCCCAGGTTACCCCTTTTTGGTGTATTGTCTGGCGGCATTTGCTTGCTGATCAACCATCGTCTAAGAGTAAGGAAATGACTTTTACTAACATTTTGGTGGATAAAACTATTATAGTAAAATGTTGCCGTGTGTGACCTTGAGGTCACGGGTTCAAGTCCTAGAAACAGCCTATTACATTTATGCAAGGTAAGATTTGCTTACAATTCACCCTTGTGGTGGAGACCATCCCCGTACCTCACTATGCGGGGACGCTTTGGTGCATCGGGCTGCCTTAAACTATTATAGTAAAAACTAAATTTTCTTTTAAGGATTTACTATAAAGTTCATCCTTCTCGGCAGTGGCGGATCCAGGATCTCGGTTCAGTGTGAGCAAAAAAAAATTGCCCGCCAATATCATTTAAACTAATAATTTTTACTGTGAGATATAACATTTATTGCCAAAAAATTGATATATATTACGTTATATTTGGGAAAAATAAGATTTATATTAATAATTTCTTAATTTAACAATTACATAAAAAAATTGCAATCCCTATATATTAATATTCTTTTTACAATAACTTAGTTAATAAAATCTGTAAGTAATTAAGCAACATATATCAAAATTATGAATATTTTACAATAAATATGTAATGAATAACAAACAAATTTGTGCAAAATTTATTATCTTAAGAATATAAGTTTAGGTAAATCATTTGGCAGTATTATTAAAATATTTAGGTTTATGATGAGTATCCATGCGAGTATAAAAACTTAAACTTTATGTGCTAAAAATAAAAAAAAATTGAAATCAAACAAATATTTAAAACATTTCGAATAGGAAAAGAGACTCTTTCATTTTCTTTTATATACTTTCATTTGTTTAGTTTTTTTCTATACCTATTTTTAAAAAATATCAGTAATAAAAAAAGTCTAAAAAATTATTTCCTAGTCATTAAAAAATAAAAATAAATAAAGGATAGTCCGTCCCTCATTTCATTTAAATAATTTCATTTATTTAGTTTTTTTCTATCTTTTTTATATATACCTTTTATTAAAAAATATCAGTAATAAAAAAAATCTAAAATATTATTTAATAGTCAATAAAAAATTAATAAAAATAAAAATAAATAAAGGATAGTCCGTCCCTCTTTTCTTTTATATATTTTCATGTGTTTATTTTTTTTTATCTTTTTTATATACCTATTTGTAAAAAATATCAGCAATAAAAAAAGTCTAAAATATTATTTTCCAGTCAATAAAAAATTAATATAAAAATAAAAATAAATAAAAGATAGTCCATCCCTCTTTTCTTTTATATACTTTCATTTGTTTTGTTTTTTTTTCTAACTTTTTTATATACCTTTTTGTAAAAATATCAGTAATAAAAAAGTCTAAAATATTATTTTCTATTCAATAAAAAATTAATAAAAAAATAAAAATAAATAAAGGATAGTCTGTTCCTCTTTTCTTTTATATACTTTTATTTGTTTAGTATGTTTCTATCTTTTTTATATACTTTTTTTGTAAAAAATATCAGTAATAAAAAAAGTCTAAAATATTATTCCTAGTCAATAAAAAATTAATTAAAAAATAAAAATAAATAAATGATAGTTTGTCCCTCTTTTCTTTTATATACTTTCATTTGTTTAGTTTTTTTTATTTTATTATCTTTTTTGTATACCTTTTGTAAAAAATATCAGTAATAAAAAAGTCTAAAATATTATTTCTTAGTCAATAAAAATTAATAAAAAAATAAAATTAAATAAATGATAATTCGTACGGACCTGATTTCAAAAAAAAAAAAAAAGGAAAACCGTTTGGCATGTGGATCTTCAGATCCGGGCCAAACGGGCGGGCTTGGACATGGTAAATAGGACGGGCCGGGCCGAGTTTAGGCCCGTTTCATCAAACGGGCTCACGGGCTTCAACTCGTCCCGCCTGCGGATTGATCCGTAGGGACCGGGCCGGCCCGTTTGGCCATCACCACCTTCAATTTAACATAAACACAGTTCTGGTTTCACAAAAAATAAAACATATTAGCGCAATTCTAGTTAAAATTGCATAACTAAATAGTCTCGTTATGTATGGTTTTCTTGATTTCGATTATACACTAAATAAATCTAATTAAATTTTAGCACTAATAAAGTTATGCCTTCAAGATTATTTGCTCATGATGCCGCAAGAAAAGTGCGTATCAATCTTCCTCCACGTGGCAGGACTGATCACCTGGCTCCTTGACCTGAAATCAGAACCCACGACTAGCCGGATGTGTCTCCGGCTTAGACCCTCGGGCGTGAGAGTAAGTATTTGATGAATGGAGAGCTAAGATGCAATGAATAATGGAATTCTGACAACAAAATAACAGTTACCTTTGCACCGTTGGTAGTGATGAAGTATTTATAGGTAATAGCCGTTGTATTTTTGGTGGTGCTACATGAGCTCCGAGATTTTAGCGGCAGTTATTAGTAATGGGAACGTGTCTATAACGGTCCCTGATTTGTAGGAATGCAGTTATGGAAAGATTTGACTCACGTGTGCCCACATCGCTTAGGTCGACGCTTGTGGATTAGGTCGAGGTCGCCCAATGGGGTTAGGTCGACCTGACTGTCGGGTAGAGCATGGATCGTACCCGAATTATAGTATGGATCATTGAGTCGGATCAAGCTAGGTCGGGACCTTGGAGGTCGGACAATGAGCTTAGATCGACTGATACTGTTATTGGGCCTTGGGCCTTATGGTGAATGAGCTAGCCTCATTATGAATGTGAATGCCAAGGTTGTCTGTGTTTGGGCTTTACTTGCTTGGCCCAGCTCGACACTTTTGGTATGTTCAGTGGCCCCCAACTTTCGAGTTGACTTTGTCGACTAGGAAGTTAAAGGAAATCTCGATGAAAATTGCTGTTACTCGCAGGTCGCTACTCGTTCTGAGGTTTAGTCGACCCAAGATGACGTGGCACAATCCTGGACGTCGGCGATGAACGGCCAGAGATGAAGGAGCGCCGTATTTTGTAATGATTACAATTAGACGTTTGATAATCCGCCTTGGGAACTGTTTTCCCAATTAATAATGAAATTAATTTTTGAATTTTCCCTTTTCCTTTCCAATTTCGGAAAATACAAATAGCAGAATCCTTCTTCGTTTAGAATTTTTACCGTCTTCAAGCTCTCATACCTTCTTGGCGATAATTACGGAGCAACATCAGGATTTAATCCGAGCTTTTGTCTTTGGCAACGACTTCCCTTTTTACAATAAACTGAGGTATTTCTCTCGTATAATTGCTTTAGGGCTTTAATTTCTGTTTTGTCTTTGTTTCCGCCATGGCTAGGACCTTCAGTAGTGAACCAGGAGCTTGGTACGGGTATTGTACGGTTAATCGCCGTGTATACAAGCATATAAACGGTGAGTGGAGAGAGATGTCGTTGAACGAGTGTGCCTCTATCTTGACCAGGTGGGGACTGAATTTTAGTGAAATAGGGCTGCCCATAGGGACGGATGTAGGTGAATTGACAGTAGACAATTCAAATGTTGTCTCCTTTCATCTTTTCCATGAATTACTCAATCACATTGCACTGTTTTATGTTAGGGATGTCCATAAACCATCGTTCCTTAGGGATAGGAAAGGTTTTCCAGGGGAGTCTAGGTCGCCCTTAGGTAGGTCGACTGAAATTGTTCACAGGTCTGACTCCCCTGTTTCTCCTTCTTCTTGTACAGATATGGCTTCTCAAGGTGGAGCTACTGCATCTACTTCCTCTGGCCCCAGAATCGTGGATGCGTTTGATGATACGGCCGTGCCAGGGAAGAATGAGAGGGGCTATGTTCCCCACGAGCCATTGCGTGGAAATAAGAACTTGCCCTCTAGTTATAGTATGATCTATGACTTTTGCGAGGTGAGTAAAGAGGATTATAGAGTGACCATCTATAATAAGAAGGATTTCATGGCCCAATTTAAGTCGACCTTTGCCAGGGATGCCACTAGAGTAGCTTTTTACTATGGCCAATTTGTGGCTGGGCTTAGGTTGCCACTTGACCCTTTTATCAATGAGTTTTTGGAGTGTGCTAATGCCTTACCCCTTCAGCTCGGGGCCAATACCTGTAGGGTTCTGGTATGCTTTGCTATGGTATGTAGGTTTTTAGGATATGAACCTTATATGCGGGTGTTCAAGGAATTTTATTGCATTAAGTATAGTGGAGAGGAGATGACCATCAGTACCCCCTCTAAACCCAATTCTCGTAAGCTTTTCACGAACCTCCCCAGCAAGCATAGTGGCTGGAACTCGCATGTGGTTGTAGTAGAGAGCAGGTTAGGATGGGAATTTCCTTTGCCAACTGCTGATACAGAGCCCTTAGATGAGAGGAACTATTGGGAGCCACTCTGGCATTTTGAATTATATAAGAAATTGTGTCGACTAGCTGACAAGGGTTCTTTCAGTTGGGAGAGTCTGATTACCACCAAATATAACTTCATCCAGGCCGGGATGATGGCTGGAGAGGGGGAAGTGCAACCCTTGGTGGCCATTGGTAGGGGCACAATATATCCCGACTGGGTTACCCACGCGTTGGCTAAGTTCGAGGATAAGTGCCAACATTGTAAAAAGGCTGCCAACTACTGCAAGGAGAATGGGGAGCATGCTGGTGGTAAGATATCCTTGTTCTGTGTTTCTTTACTTGCCATTTATCTGTTAACTTTGCATGTATGAATAGTTTGACTTGGTTGTGCTACTTATGTGCTAGATCTGTGGTTCGTACATGACTTGCTCGTACATAGAACTATTGCTCCTATGTAGAACATTGCATGTAGAACACTTTGCTCTCCCATGGTTAGCTCGTGGCTTGTATGTAGAAAACACTTTGAATTGTGTATGCAACCCTTAGCTCGTTAATTGCTTAACTCGCATCTAATAGTCTGTCACCTTGATTTTTTGTGCAGTTCTGACCCCTGAGCAAGAGGCAAATATGGGCCGTATATTGGTGGTATCAGACAGGAAGAAAGCCAAAAAAGCTCATGGCGCTGCCAACGCTCGAGCTAACAGAGAAAGAGAGGCTGCGAGAAGGAATGATCTGCTGTCAAAGGATAATGCTGGCATGATTCCCATGGAGGAGGTTGAATCTGAGGACCCCTTGGGAAGTAGCAGCCATACTAGGGATGTGACTGAGGATGGCAACGAATCCAACAAGTCCAATAAGCCCAGCTTGAGCTCCGACCCAACTCCTGATGTTAACGCTACGACTTCTGGTGCGGGCACAGTTGAAGCTAGACCTCTGGAGGTTGTAAACATTGATGAAGATGATGTGATGGTGGATGAGGACGACCTGCCCCTGAATTCTAGGAAAAGGTCAAGAACTGAGAAGGGAAAGTCAGTTTCCTTGAGCCAACTGCCTCCACCAGCCTCTTCTCCCCCCATTCAAGAATCTTTAGAGGACCAAATGAGGAGGTTGAGTGACGTGCCCCCTCTCATTGGGGTCAACAGCTTGAGTCGACGCTATCCAGATATGAGCCTGGGCCAGGTTGTGGTTAGGAGGGCCATTGATGTCGACCTCCTAGCCCACTTTGCTGATAAGGGGATTACCCCTGAGGAATTCTCAGCTCGTTCTGGGATGGTGCACTGCGAGGTAATCCTTTATTTTTCCTTTCTGCCTTGTCGCTTGTTCCTTTAGTTTGTTAGTTTGATCTCCGAGCTAACCCTTCTCTGGTTTCCATGAATGTAGAATCTCACCATGGTCGAGCAAGTTAAAAGCTCATGGAGGGCCTCCATTGAGAGGGAGAGGCAAGCTCTTAAAGATTACTCCAAGAAGTCGCAAGAACTAGCCGAGCTAAGAGAGAAGTATAACGACTTGGATAACTCGTTTGATGCCATGGAGATGGTGAAGAAGAAAGCCTTGGCCGATCTTGAAGCTGCAGAGTCCAAGCTCAAGGAGGTGGAGGTGGAGAAGGATGCTGAGAAGAAGGAGCTGGAGAAAACTCAGACGGAGCTGGCAACAGTTTCAAAACTATTGAAGGAGAAGGACGACTTCCTGATCGAGTTGAATGAGGAGCACCGACTTGCACGAGTGAAGTGGCAAGAAGACCTTCAGGCCGCTGCTACTGCTGCTGCTAAAGATGCCGTTGAAAAGTTTAAGGACGGAGATGAGTACTTCAACGCCATTATTGCCAAAGCTAGGGGCTTCTTGGAGCTGGGTAAGCGTCATATGGCCCGTCGGGCTTTAGTCGACCCTGACACTGACGTTTCTTTGGAGCAGCTAGCTCGATGGGCCTATGCCCCCAGTATGACATGGCGGCTAGAGGAGGTCACTCATTGGTGCCTTATAATGATGATGATCTAGCCCACATTGCTCAAGAAGACCAAGAAGAAGGTTGTGAGCCTTGGGTGGCCCCAGCTTTGGCTCCCAGGACCTTTGATGTGGCCTTGCAGGAGCTCGCAGATTCAGAGGATAGAGAGGAGATGGAGGTGGAGGGTGAGTTTGACCAACAGGTTTTCTCCGAGTCGGGTAAACCCTTGAGCCCTCATCAGCATGAACCAATCAATGAAGAACGAGCTGCCAATGACGACTCCAATGCCTCCGACCAAGCCGTTTGAATTTAAATGAACTTTGTGTAATGGAACAAGCCCCAAAACACTTTTTGATTTTTTGAATACTTGGATACCTTGGCCCTATTTTTTGGGAGGCATAATACTTTTGTAACTTTATTTGCCTAAGTCTTGGCCCACTTTGGGAGACTTACTTATATTTAATCGTAGCTGACTTCCCTTTATTGTATGTTGTATGCTTTTGATGTCAGCATGTAGGTGTCAAGCTAGATATAGTAGGACAAATGAGTCACCCTAAGACTAAGGTCGACTTGTCCTATGATGGTTAGGTCGACCTCAGACTTATGTAGCTTTTGGAAACAAGATTGACTAAGAGTCGATCCTGTTCATTTCATCAAAGCTGACCAAGGGTCGAGCTCATTCGAACGAAGTCGACCTTAGGTCGGACTTGTTTTAAGGAGTGAAGCTGATTGAGAATCTAGCCAATTAGAACAGACTGACTAAGAGTCGAGTTTGTTAGAACGAAGTCGACTTAAGAGTCTGACTTGTTTAAATGAACGAAGCTGATTAAGAATCGAGCTTGTCAAAACGAAGCTGACTAAGAGTCGAGCTTGTTAGAACGAAGTCGACTATGAGTTTGACTTGTTTAAATGAACGAAGCTGATTAAGAATCGAGCTTGTTAAAACGAAGCTGACTATGAGTCGAGCTTGTTGAAGTTAGTGTTACACAGTGTCGGGTCGAACAAAGGTGCAATTTTTATTGAAGTAGGGAAACATTTACATCAATGGAAAGCTAAAACTATGACAAATTTCAATCTTAGAAACTGTAATAACCTTGAACTGAGCTATTGATCTGATCCTTAGGAGTAGTACTTGATGAGGTGAGTTGCGTGCCATGGGTGCTTCAGCTCTTCACCATCAGGATGAGAAATCATGTAAGTCCCCTCTTTGACAACCCGAGTAACTATGTAAGGACCTTCCCAGTTAGGAGATAGCTTGTTCTGCTGGGTCCTTCTCCCCGTTGCCTCGATCTTTCTCAACACATGATCTCCTACTTGGAACGATCTTGCTTTTACCTTCTTGTCGTGGTAACTTTTAGTTCGTTGCTTGTAGTTGACCATTCGAAGGTAAGCCGTGTCTCGCTTCTCGTCTATTAAGTCCAGGTCGATCAATCCATATGTTAGAGTGAATGGGGTTTCCCCCGTAGGCCCCCGAGTGGTTGTGCGAACTGCCCAAAGAGCAAGGGGGAGTTCGTCCAACCAGTTGTTGCGTCGAACTACGAGACCCGTTTTGAGTGAAGATAGGACAAGTTTATTCGCTGCTTCAGCTTGGCCATTTCCTTGAGGATAGGCGACAGAAGATTGCCAATGCTTGATACCAACTCGGTTCATTTCTGCTTCAAAGGCTCTTGAGAACTGCAGGCAGTTGTCTGATACAATAGCTCTAGGGAAACCGAATCTACACCAGATGAAGTCGTGTATGAAATTGATGGCGTTTTCCTCTGTGATGCGAGCTAATGGCTTGGCCTCGACCCACTTTGTGAAGTAATCTATGGCAACGATCACATACTTGCAATTTCCCCGGGCGGGAGGGAAGGGTCCAATCAAGTCGACGCCCCACATATCAAATGGCCAAGTGGCGATCACTGGAGTCTGCTCGGTTGTAGGCATATGGGGTAGATTGGCAAACCTTTGGCATTGATCACATTGCTGAACAAAGTTATGAGTGTCAGCTCTCATGTGCGGCCAGTAGTACCCCAAAGTGATCAACTTGTCGGCTAGAGTCCTGGCCCCCGGGTGTCCACCACAAATTCCACTGTGCACTTCATGTATTAACAGAGCGACCTCTTGAGGGTGGATGCATTTTAACAATGGTCGAGTGTAGGATCTTCTGAATAACTCGCCTCCTTGAATAACGTACCTCGGAGCTTTCTTCTTGACAGCTCGAGCTTTCTTCTCGTCATCAGGCAGCTCGCCACTTTCTATGTACGCCTTCATTTCTTCAATCCATCATTTCTCATAAACCCAATTTCTTGAGGGGGGTCCTCTATGCATTGAATTTTGACCCTTTCATAAGCTGGGCTCTCAAGGTAAGAGATGGGCTCCTCATGTGGCTCGTCTGATGTGGCTAGCTTTGAGAGTAAGTCGGCTAACTCATTGTCCTCTCTATCAATCCTTTGGATTTCCCAAAACTCTAAATCCTTTATCAGCTCCTTCACCAGGTCGCAGTATTTGATCAGAGTGGAACTAAGTACCTCATACTCGCCTCTAACCTGGTTGACTATTAATTGAGAATCACAGTATGCCATGATTTTAGTCGCACCAAAGCACTTGGCATACTTTATGGCTGCTACCAGGGCTTCATACTCCGCCTGATTGTTGGATGCATCGAACTTGAACCTTAGTGATTCCTCATACACGGTCCCAGACTCTGGCTCAATCAAAACAATCTCAGCCCCACTGACATTTTTTGTAGTTGACCCGTCCGAGTAGACCTTCCAGCAATCGTCGGGAAGAGTAATGGCAGGCTGGGACTCTGGTTCTTTCCCTTTGGTTTTCTCCTTTTGAGCTCGCTGCTCGCTGTCCTCCTTGGTGAACGTAAGCTCGACCAAAAAATCTGCTAGAGCTTGAGCCTTCAACGCCTTTCTAGGTCGATACTCGATGTCAAATTCCGTAAGGGCAATTGACCAATTGAGCAAGCGACCTGAACTCTCCGGCTTGTGCAATATTTTTCTCAAGGGAGCATTTGTAAGAACCACTATAGGGTGAGCCAGGAAATAAGCCCGCAGCTTCCTTGAAGCTACGACTAAAGCATAAGCGACCTTCTCAGCGTTGTAGTATCTGCCCTCTACATCCGATAGGGCCTTGCTAACATAGTACACTGGTTTTTGATGTCCATCTTCTTCTCTAACCAAGACTGCTGCGACTGACATGTCTCCCACAGATAGGTACACGAACAAAATTTCTCCAGCAGTCGGGCTGCTCAACAGTGGGGGAGTAGCAAGGTATTCTTTGAGTTGTTGGAACGACGAATGACATTCGGCCGTCCATTCAAAGTTTTTCGTCCCCCTCAATGATTTAAAGAAGGGGAGAGACCTTTCAGCCGACTTGGCTATAAAACGACCTAGGGCTGCCACCCTGCCGTTAAGTCGCTGCATCTCCTTTACACTGGTCGGCTCCTTCATGTCGACTAGAGCCTTAATCTTCTCCGGGTTAGCTTCTATACCTCGCTGAGATAACATAAATCCAAGGAACTTGCCAGCAGCCACACCAAAGACACACTTGCTAGGGTTGAGCTTCATGTCGTTTGTTCTCAAATTGGCGAAAGTTTCCTTTAGGTCGACCACGTGACGTCCAGTCTTTGTTTTGATGACCATATCGTTGACGTAGGCCTCCATATTTCGGCCAATTTGTGAGGCAAAGACTTTGTTCACCATTCTTTGATAAGTCGCCCCTGCATTCTTCAATCCAAATGGCATCATGTTATAGCAGTAGATGCCTCCAGTCGCTTGGAAAGCTGTTTTCATAATGTCATCCTCGTGCATCTTTATCTGGTGGTACCCCGAGTAAGCATCTAGGAAGCTGAGAGTATAATGGCCAGTAATGGAGTCAACAAGTTTGTCGATTCTAGGAAGAGGATAGCTGTCCTTCGGGCAAGCAAGGTTTAGAGTGGTGAAGTCGACGTACATCCTCCATTTGCCATTTGACTTTTTCACCATGACCACGTTGGCCAGCCAGGTTGTATGAGTAGACTCTTTAATAATACCTGCACTCAAAAGTTTTTGTACCTCAGCTTTTATGGCCTCTTCCTTATCACGAGCAAAGCATCTCAATTTCTGGGGTCTGGGCTTTATAGTCGGGTTGACCTCAATCCTATGAACAGCGACCTCTTCCTTGATTCCCCTCATATTTTCTACTCGCCATGCGAAGACGTCATTACTCTCCTTGAGTAGCTCAATGATTTCTGCTCGCTCCTCGTCTGATAGCTGCTTTCCAATTTGAATTTTTTGGTCGGGGTAGGAAGGGTTGGTGATTACTGACTCTAGCTCGTCCACGGCTTCCAGCTCTGGACCATCCCTGAATTGCAAGGTTTAAATAATGATCTCCCTCACTTTCTGTCTTTCCTCGGCCCCCAGGTGTGGAGCCTCTTCAGCTATCATATCATCCAACTTATCAGCGATCTCATCAGTGGTGGCCCCCGAGTTATTGTTGACTTGGAGGCATAGGTCGCCTATGAGGACTTGGTCGACCATAACTACATCTGGATCGACCGATGTGGTTTCAGAGTGACGTGTCGACTCAACCATGACCTCGTCATTTGAGCGATAGGTCGACTCCTCCACCTTGGTGATTGTTGACAGTCGAGTAGTTTTGGTGACTGATTGGGACAGCTTTAAGTAACCATCTGCCGTCTCGATCTCTAGCTCTCTCTTCTTTCTTTCCCGAAGAACATGATCCAGGTAGGCTCGAGCTGTGCCTTATACGCAGCCTACTCCAGCAGGTGTAGGAAACTTGACTCGTTGGTGGGGGATTGATGCCACCATTCCTAGTGCGACCTGGCCAGGAATACCAAGGATAGCAGCATAGTCACTGTTCACATCTATCACAATAAATTGTACCTTTGATACGACCCTGTAAGGGTGCTGGCCTAGGTCGACGTCGAGCTCTATCTGGCCTTCAGCATCGACCCGATGATTGGTGAAGCCCTCCAACCTTCCATCATACCTTTCAAGCTGCTCGTTGGAAAGACCCATCTCCTGGAAGGTCTTGTAGAACTAAATATCTTTGTAGGCTCCCGTGTCGACTAAGAGTCTGCTCGTCGTACATCTGTCTATGAGACCTGAGATGACGAGAACTTGCTCTCTAGCCGCCATATTAGTTGCAAGCTCGTGGGGGTAGAAGCTGATCACTTCATCTCGGACATCTCTCCTTGGAGGAACATGTGGGGCTTTGTTGAGTTGGAAGATTTTATGCTTGATGGCTGTGTTGCTGGCTTGCTCTGTGATGACTCCCAAGTTCAATCTAGGTTGCCTTGGTCCCTGCTGGCCGCTCGCCTCCACCAGCTTGAGGCCTTTTCACATAAGCGTCGAGCCTCCCCTGGTCGACCATCCTTTGGATGATACGCTTCAAACCCAAGCAATCCTCTGTGAGATGTCCCGTATCTTTGTGGTAATCACAGTACTTGCTATTGTCCCTTCTGAACTTGTTGCCTGGGTTCATTGGGGCAGGTGGAGCCAACTCGACTGCATTCATTATTTCTGTTCGACTCACCGTTAGGGGAGTGAAAGCCTCAGGCACCTTCTCTGTCGCCCTTGTCCTGTTTTTGCCATTCTTATTGTTACCTCCATTTTTGTTGGAGTCTTTCTTGTCATCAGCAGCCTCCACCTTGGGGCCCTTCCCATTCTTCTTTTCCTTTCTCTCCTCGGCTAATGCGACATTATAAACTTTCTCGAACAACTCCTGTCGAGTAGAGACTGTTCGAACCGTCAGCTCATAATCCATGTCTTCCGAGGAAATACCATTACGAAAGCAATTGATCACTTCCCTGTCAGTGAGATCTTCCTCGATTTTATCCACCATCTCCTTAAACTTGGTGAAGTAGCTCATTGAGCTTTCATTTTTTGCTTGCACCAAGTTGTTTAGATCAGTGACAGTCACTTTTCGGGCTCCAGCAGTTGAGAAGCGATCTAGGAATTTTGTTCTGAAACACGTCCAGGTGGAGATGCTACCAGCTGCCAAACCATTGAACCAAGTTAGGGCTGCCCCTGTGAGCGTGCTTATGAGGGCTTTGCACATATTGTCGTCCTCATTGGCGACAAAGCACATTGTGGCCTCCAGGTGCGCTATATGACTCTTTGCATTGGTTGCCCCTGAGTACTTTTCTAGAAGGGGCAACCTAAAACCAGCTGGAGGTCGACTGTCAATCAAGTCCTTGGATAAGGGTCGAAGAGTAAAGTCAATTCGTTCGACCTTTCCAGTATCCTTTTTCTTCTAATCCTCCCATTGTTCGAACCTCTTTTTCATCAACAACCATTCCCTAGCGTCGGGTCTGTCATCTCCTGCAGGGGGAACAGCATTTGACCTCTGGCCTTCGCTTCTGGGGGGAGTTATCTGCCTGCTCCTCCTATCTCTGTGAGAATGGGCCCTTTCTGATCGAACTGGAGACCTGTGCCTGTCATCCCTTGGTGGAGACCTGCGCCTTTCGTCTCTGAGAGGCGACCTGCGCCTATCATCTCTGAGTGGCGACCTGCGCCTTTCCTCCCTTATAGGCGACCTGCGCCTATTCCTGTCCCTATGAGACTGTGATCTTTGTGTCCTAGCAGGCGAACCACGCCGGCTTCGGTTGGCCTCTAAGTGAGTCCTCAAATCTGATTGAGCCTCCTGCTCCCTATTCCTGGTGAGACTAGCCCTTAAGTCATTACTTGGCACATGGATAGGTGATTGAGGTCGGACTACCATCCTTTGATCAAAATTTTGACCCACAGTCTCGTTGGGTCTAGTACTCCTGGCACGCTCCCCATTAGAAACTTGAGGTGGGGCCACTCTCTCGGACCTTCTGTCCACTTGTTCCATCTCTTCCATTGCCAATAACTCAGCCAGAATCTGAGCTCGCTCCATAAGCATTTCTTTTCTGCTCAGTGGGTTGGAGGAGGGACCTACCCTATTTCCAGCATTTGATTGCCCAGTCAGACGTTTCGTAGGAGGTGGAACTCCTTGCCCCTCCATGGGTCATTTCCCTCTTCTCCCATCTGGCAATCCTCTGCCATCAGCAACACTGGTAGAGCGCGTTGCTCTACCATGAGGGCGATTTGGTGGGGGAGGAGGCAGATTCGCGTTTTCAGCATTGGTGTTGAGATTTCCAGCATTCGTGTTTGCATTGTTGTTTACTTCTTCGTGCCCGAGTGAGACCTCAGATACATGTCCGTCTGAAGTCACCATTGTTGTAGGTTGATAAAATTTTCGAGGTCAAGCAGAAGCACAATTCCCGGCAATGGAACCAATCTGATGCCGCTGTAAGTGCTCCAATTTGAGCTTGTTAGAATTTTCGTTAGAAAATTAACGAAAGTTATAACATTTCTAACAATTCCTAACATTCCTAACTTTTCTAACAAAGTGAGGGCAAAATGGGGATTGCCAAAAAAAGATAAACCAAAGAAAAGAATCAAAAAAGCAAAAGAAATAAGAAAAACCAAAAAAAGAAAGGGCTGGAAACATAATCTGGCTGGTTAATTTGAATTTTAAAAAAGATTATTCCTCTTGTTCAAAGCCTGGAGCAGCATTTAATGAACAGTGCACGCTGCAGGTCCTATCCGCGCGGATGAGATTGCAATTTTCAGAGGGCTATAAATTGAGCCCTCCAGTCACAAAAATAAGAAGGAACAAGAGCACAATTCACAGTATTTGGCGAATATACTCGAGAAAACAGTGAGAATTCCATAAGAATTGTCACCTTTTTCTCTTGAATCTTCCCAACTTTCACTCACTCAAATCAAACCCAAACACTCTTGCATTCAAGCCTCAAACACTCATACATTCAAGCCAAAGCCCCAAAATACAAAGAAGATAGGTATAACCTCCCTCTTCTTACCCTAAATCTCTCATCCATGCATGCATTTTCAAACTACAAAATGTAGTTCATTCATCTTCTTGTCTTAGATCCAAGAAGATCACCATGGAAGTTCATCTCCATGGATGATCTTCTACAAGGATCAACATTATTTTCAAGTTCTCTTACTTTCTTTCAAAGAAAACGCATTTTCAAAACCTAGGGAAATGGGGACAAGCATGGATGCAAAACCCTCCTTAAAATCATATTTTCTTTCTTGAGAAGTTGCTGTCCAGTAGCAATTTTCCAAGATCCCAGTCCATTGTCTTAATTTTTGGACACAGATAAACTTGGAATTTGGTGTTGACTACAAAACACTTTTTGTAGCCAACATCCAGAGATTTCCATACATATTTTCAGCTTCTGGAAATCCAGATTGCATATCTGAGATTTCCAGAAGGTTTTGACCCCTCAAATCTTCTCCAAAATGGAAAATTCCTTCGTACAAATCTTATTTAAGGTGTCTGGAACAACTTTCATTCTCTGAGTTTATCCAGATTATGAAGTTTTAAGACCCTTGAATCCATTTCAAAATCAAAGGTCCACTGCCTTTTTCATTCTGGCAGAAGTGGCTCTCAACTTCAAAAGGTCTTTTGAGTACCAAATCTCAATCCAAAAATCTTCCAAAAAATCATGGGATCAGTTTAAAGTCTTAAAAAGATATCTCAATTTTTACTTTTCTGAGTTTCAAATTATTTTGGCCAAAACACACACACACACACACACACAAATGATTTTCAGCTTGGTACGAGGCATTCCGGGTGCACACTAACGTCCTTCCCGACGTGTAACATGACCTCCGAACCCAAATTTCTGATCTCGGGCATTTTTCAAAGTTTTGGCCCTTAAAACAAAAATGGCGTGGCGACTCCGTTCTTTTTTTCGGGTTTTATTTGGTTTTTTCAAAGAAACGCAAAAAATCGAATTTTTTCCCGCGAAATGGCGACACATCATCACAGTGGCAACTCCGCTGGGGATTTAAGCTTTTTCTAAAAAAAAATGATATTTGGTATATTGGTGGAAACCATTAAACTTCCCGTTATCGCCTCCTAACACGAGTCGGGGATAAATTGTGGTTTAACAATCCCACGTACCGGTATCACCGTTTTCCAAAAAAAAAGGGAAAAAGCTTTTGAGGGTCAAGCTTCCGTCCCGGCTTTGAAAATCATTTGTGTGTGTATGTTGATTTTTGCACATTTTTCGTGTTGTTTTGGCCGCCTCGGAGAAAGTCAAAATTTTGACTGTCGGAATCATGTCCCTAGCTATCGGAATTTTCGTGCTTACGTGCTTATGTGTTCATTAAATTTCAAAAAAAAAAAATTCAAAAAAAAAAAAGGATTTTCAAAAAAAAAAAAGAAAATTTTCAAAAAAAAATCATGCATCATATTTTTAAGACACATAAAAAAATCTCTATTTTACTCGGAAAAGAATATAGATCGCTTGCACACTACGCGCACGTGACCGTACACTGCACACTACGTCCCTAACCCGGGGAAATCCTTGTCGCGGTCCGTTTGGTCTTATTACGCCTCTCGGATGAGCACAGGACTACCCAAACATCCCATGGAGCCTCGTGTCGACCATGCACTTGTCCGTGACACACTTTGTCCGAGACCCGGTTGGTTTTTAGTCTGGTCTGTGTCATGCCCTGTCTGTGTATAGACCTTTCTTTTCAAGCCTTTGTCGGCATACCGACTCAATGTCTTTCGGGGACCCTAATCGCCGAAGTTCCGCCGGTTTTCCGCCGCAGACTTTGACCAAGATATTGACCGGCGCCTTGACTTCGGCTCGACCGGCACAAATTATACATCGACTCCCAAAGCATCGACACTGAGTCATCAAGGATTAATGATCATTCCATGCCTAATTACGGCCTAATTGACGACAAATCAAGATCAATTGTGGACGCTTATCACCCAAATCATGCCGACTTTTTGTCGAGCCTCGGACATGATCTTGACTTTTGACGTCGGCTTTGTCCGTAATTTACATCGAATGCTCGTTAAGACTCGATTACCCGCGGACTTTTAGGATCGTTTTCTTTCGGTCGGTGGGACCCGCTTGCCCTATAGGACCCTCGCCCGGGCTGTCCACCCCGGGAGGTCGAAATACGGGTGGAATACGAGGGGCTTATAGACGTAGTGACGGGCCCACCGATCCAGGATCCGAGTAGTTTGCGAAAAGAAGAGCGATCTTTTCCAACCGATTAGGTTAATAAAGCATGTTTTAAGTAAATGTGAACAAATAATCGCATGTTGCATGAGCCTAAAGCCCAAACACCTACCCTCCTTCCATTCCTGGACATCCGAACCTTCGTGTCCTTTCCCCACAGCTCCTCACAAAGGTTGGTTCCGATACCGGGTCATCGTTTGATTAGTTGGGAAGAGTCAAGCGCGTCATCGCCTTCGCCGTTTATTCCGACTCCGGGTTTGAATGTCTGCATCACCGGTAATGATGGGGACCACATTGCTCCGTCCTCCAAAATCCTCGATTGGACGGCATGTGGACTCGGTTGGTAGAACAGATGAGACTTCGACATGAGGCTCAAATTGATGACCTTACGGGGTTGTCGCAAGTCATGGTTTGATTATCGTCTCAATTCCGATGGCACTTTTACCGCAAAGAAGGAAGAGGGTTCTCCTCCTCTTCTTAATCGTCCGGATACATCAAGATGCTACCCCAAGATTCCTATGTTTCCACCGCCGGACTCCTGCCCGTCGACTTACAGGGCAGCTGGCCCCCAAACAGCGATCGGGGACGAAAGAGTTCGGTATACCGTCGGTTATCCCCTCTCAAAGTGATGATCCCGCAAATATCGGCTGAGTGATGAAAATCGTGAACAGTTGAAGAAATATGGTCAGCCATCAAAGCCCTGGAAGAACGCCCGGAAACAGACAGCAGGCCTGGATTGAAGAGGCCACACGCCACTTCGGGACCTTAACAATATCCCAGCGGCGGGGGCTACCACGAAGGACAAACATATGCACCGTTCCCCGGGACCTCAATATCTCTCATTATCCGGCGGAGTCCAATCACTCGCTTCCAGATGAGCCCGGCGAGATCCCGGACCAGTTCCACTCAAAGTCATTCCGGCCACCGCTCAACACGAGGTCCCAAATCCGCCACGACCATAGAACACATTTGGTGGGATATTTGTGTTGTCCCGATTGCCTTGAAAGGGATTATCGGAATTTGGATACACGAGGACCGTCCTCCTAAGAAAAAGAAAATTTCCTCCCAGGTAAAAAATTGAAGGAGAGATTCGAGGCCGATGATAACGGTGTGGGAACGCTCGGGGAGCCATGCGGGGATTTGATTATTATGTACTCTACTCCGGTCAGTCTTCCCCAAAGCAAACGGGGGTAAAGAAGCGAGAAAAGCCTTGCCAACGACGGAATTGAGACCTTCGGATACCAGAGTCTGCAGCGAAGTCAGCCCCCTCGGGGTCGGCCAAGGTTCGGTTGTCCGGCTCCAGTATACACCGACGAAGAAAAACCGACGCCGGTCTGGCGCTCCCACTCAATCAACATGTTATTTGGAGATGGCAACCGCCACAAAAGGCCTCGGTATAACCCGGGGCTTCGGCAAAGGCTCCACCTCGCAAGAAAAAGCACGAAGTGGCTGGCTTGATGACTCTCTATCCCGAGATAAGGACCAAATCTATGACCCCCGCCTATATGGCGGCATGATCACCTTCTGCGACGAAGATTTACCAAGAGATGTCTCCCAACATAATGAAGCTTTGTACATCACCATTAAGCTCAACACGGTATCGCTCCTCACAGGTATTGGTGGACAACGGATCAGCCGTTAATGTCCTCCCCCTCGGCATGATGCGGGCCTTACGCATCAATGAAAGGCACATAATCCCATCTACAGGTCGGTCAAGGCATATGATGGCACGTCCCGTCCCATCACTGGGGACGGTGACTCACGGAACTGCAGTACGAAACCCAAATGGTGCCCGCAAAGTTCCATGTAATGGATATCCTCAGAGTTCACGGCCCTACTAGGCGCCCTTGGTTGCATCACATGAAAGCCATAGCCTCCACTCTCCACCAATGTGTCAAATTCATTAACCGACAAGGGGACCTTGAAGTCATAAGGGGCGATAGCTTCCTCATAGGGAACGAAGCCGAGAACGTTACCAAGCATGCTCTTAGCCAGACACGGGGCTACCTCCTCAGTCGACCAAGTGACTATCGGGGCAAGTCTCGCGAGAATCCCCGAATCCGGTGATGCTAACTATGTCAACGCACTCAGCGAGCGAGACTCAGAAGAAGTCGATTCATCAAATCCAATTGTCATTTCCAACATTTGGAGGCATCTTTGGAAGGAAACATTGAACGCCGCCATGATACGGGCACCTGAGCCCCGGTTCCTAATCACGGCTTCGTCACCATTCTTCTAACCCACTCTCGACTTGCCAAGCCGGGAAATTTTCATGATAAAGATCGACAAGCATCGTCATACTCAACTCGAATCTATGAACGTCGTGTGGGACGTCCTCCTCACCGAACTACACCGCCAAGCCTTTCCGCTCAAGTATGGGACATGAGATTTTTCTAGCGGCACCGAGACGCAATACGTCCTTACATACGGATTGAGCGGTCGGATTGTGACGAAAATGGAAATCCCAGAGTGAGGAAGATCCCTACATCCACATGCTCGGCTTTCGGACGCGGACGCAATTGATCCTGGTTCGAGAGAAAGAGATGATAGCGATGGCGAGGAAGGAGAACGAGAAAAGAGACTGACCCCGAGTCATGAGGCCCCGACGGTAATGCCGCTAAAGAATTGGGAAACTCTCTCGGGCCCGTCCGCGACCAAAGAAGAAATGATCACCAAACTTGGATTGGTCCCCGTCCCTTTGTGTCAACCTAGGAAAAGTCCTCGAGTCTTTCATTGTTAAGGTCGAGTCTCTAGAGTCGTCAGACGGCCTTACGCACGAAGACTACGAGTGCGTAGCAAGCTTGTATTCCTTTTCGTTTTCAATGAAATGACGAACCTTTACGAGTATCCCTTGATTGCCACTTTAACTAATGATGAATTAATTAATAATCTAAAAATTAATAATAATTCATTAGATAAAGAAGCAGACACATTAAACAACAAAAAAAATCAAAAAAAAAAAAAAAAAAAAGAAAGGATCTTTAAGCGGGTTGTCAGGAAGAGGAAAATCGAGCCCAAGCCGCCAGAAGAGATTTTGACGAGTGTGAATCAGGAGCTGCGGAAGAGCCTAAAGAGACGCCTTGATTGGTAATTTCTTCAAAGAGGCTGGAAAGGATGCTACGCAAAATCCTACAAGATCCTCAACTCAAAGAAAGTAGCCCTCTTCATCAAAGAAAACATCATATGCGAGATACGGGTTGCCGGCCGAAATCATTTCGAGATAATGGATCCCACTTTGAAGGGGAATGCGACAGTGCTGGCGAGAATTCGAATAACCCGTCACAAGTCATCTCCTTACGGGCCCCAAACCAACGGAGCCGTCGAGGCGACAAACAAGACTCTGGAAAATATCATCCGGAAAATGGTGTCCAAGGCGAGAAATTGGCCCGAGAAGTTACACCTGGCACTCTTGGGGCTACAGAACATCGGTCGGAACGGCAAGCGGGAAACACCGTTTGCCCTCACATACGGAATGGAAGCCGTACTCCCAATCGAGCTAGAGATCCCTCGCTCAGTATACTCTTGGAAAGCCGGATCAACGAGGTCGAATGGCTCCAGTCGCCATGATGAATTGGCCCTGCTAGATGAACGCCGATTGAAAGCAATGGAACACATCCGGAGCCTACCAAGGAAGAATGGCGAGCCTTTGACAAGAAAGTAAAGCATCGGGAGATCCGAGAAGGGGATCTCGTTTTAAAAGAAAAGCCCCGGTCCGTATCAACCCCTCGGCAAATGGGAGCCTGTATGGGTCGGGCCATACGTCGTCCAAAAGATCTTCTTCAGGAGGAGCCATGCAACTTGCGGACCTCGACGGGAATCCCTTTGTACACCCAGTGAATGGTGACAAGGCTGCGAGATACTACGCGTAAAACAAAGAAAAAAAGAAGAAGTCAAAAAAAAGAGTGCTAAAAGAGTAATACCCAACTAGGTTGAGAACCCGAAAAGGGCGGCCTAGGTAAAAAACAGGGTTGCACCAAAAAAAAAAAACAACAAAAAAAAAACAACAAGAAAAAAAACAAAAAAAATCGAGGTTGAACTACGAAGACACGAGCTCCTCAAAATGAGGGGAACGTAGGCAGCCGGAAACGGTTAGGTCTAAAACACAAATAAAAGTCATACTTTGACATCAATACACTGATCAGACCATGAAAGCGTCTCGAAAAACTCTAAAGCAATTCAAATATTCATTACAAGTTAAAAGCTTTTTGATGAGTCTAAGCCCGATTCATTCCTACAGCGGCAACTGCTAAAAGAAATTAAGATACATAATCAAACTAATGTGTACGCCATGACAAGAAAGGGATACTCGGAAACCTCGAGTCACTCCAAGCCACTCGTCTTGGCCTCTCCCCTCTTCTTCCCCCTTCGAGTCTTCTTCTTACGAACCGGAAAAATATCGGTCTTCCTCCTACCAAGCTCAGGTATAGAAGCGGGATCTATCAAACCCGGCCCTGTCGGGGCCTTAGTAGCCCTAACGTCATCTCTCATCTCTGTAGCCTAGGCGGTAGCATAGGAGCCCTCCTCTCTGTCTCTTGACGTAAGCCTCATAGTCGGTCACGGCGTCTCCGCTCCTGTCATGAGGGTTGGCCCTCGCCTCGGCCCTCCTCCTCTCGAAGCAGTCGGGTCCTCCGCACCTACAATGGCCTCACGCCGCATCAAAATAGCCATACCGAGTCTCCCCAAATGCCTCTCGTACCAATCCAGGTACCAAGTGGTCGGGAACACCGGCCTCGGACGCCTGAGGATAACCCGAGGAGGAAAAACGTCATATCTCCATGCTCGGGAAAGAAAGGGAAACACCGAAGGATCATCCATAAAAACAGGAGCCACCACCCTGATGGCTATATCATCAAAGTTCTCCAAAGGAACTGCTCCAAGCCGAGCTGTCTCGGAACCAAAGACGGAATATAGAAGGCTGGGTAGAAAGCCCGGAAGCATGACCACATGAGACCCGTCTGAAGCACTCTGCGAGTCTCCACCCGCCAACAAGGCACCGACCATCGATATCTTACGTACGGCGACCAGCCATCCAACGCTCCCATGAGCCACGATCATCGAAATCCACAACAACCCCCTCTGGCAAATGTCCAAGGCTTGATCATGTCGGGAGTTTCTCGAAGAATCCCCAAACGCTCCATCGGCCACGGGGTCAAGAGGAACGGGCTGCCCCGTGCATATACCGCTTCCGGTAGCTTGCCTATCGAGAGCATGAAAAGTCTCTCCCAAAATCAAAGGAATGACATCTACGCCGGGCGACAGTGAACGACAACATCCAAAGAAAGACCGATGGCAAATCCCAAAGGAATAGACCATGAACAGGGTGCCAAACATACAAAGTGCAAAGGCATCCCAATAGGCATCATCCACCAAGCCTAGGCCCCTAAACCTATCGGGAAGGCCGGAAATGTCAAAATGATCGGGACCACGGATCATACCTTGCGCTTCCTCCGGGGAAAGATGAAGGAGGACGCACAATCTGTCAACAAAAGAAGCCCCTCCGGGCAAAGGAACCGCTATCTCTTCCACCTTCGGACCTCCAAGCAAGGCCCGAAATTCTTCCACAGTCGTAACAATCTCGTTGAAGGAAAGGCAAAAGACATGCCTTCTAGTGTCCCAAAATGAGGAAGAAGCCCTCAAAAGCTCATAATCCGGAATCAATTCCTTGAGAGACCATAAGCACTTCACCTTATACCTTTCTTCAAAGAAGGACCTCCTCTCATGCATAATCTCCCGGGACCAATCCTTGAACTTGTTGAAGAATGACATTTGGGATTCTTGGGACAATTTTAATGGAGCTTTTCTAAGGTTTTCCATGGTTTTTCTCTCTTTCTCCCCGAAAATGGCTGTTTGAATTTGGAGGTTGAAGAGGATATTTGAATTTGAAATAAAGTGAGACCGGATACGAAGCAAAATTAAAGGACAATGTCGGATGCGGGACTCCTCCGCGCGGATATGTTTGCTTTCCATCGAAAAATGCACGCTTGAGTCAAGTTTGCTACACCAAAAGAGGAATATTCCGTCCCGATTGCTCGGAACCTGTGCAAAAACCTCCCCAAACCAGTCCATATACCAAAAACTAACACCCTTGCCAAAAAAAAAAAAACCAAGGCTCATGCAACACTGCATTCATACCGCATTGCATTCATAAAATAAAATCCTAAATTATTACATCCCAAAAAAAAAAAGGAGAGAAAAAAAAAATGTGCATAAGGCTGTACAAATCTCAATCCAGTCATAAATCTCAAAATCTCGGAAAATCGGTCTAAAAAATTCGGGGGTAATCAATCGAATCCCTAGCGCCCGACGCCCGTCCCCGGTCCCTCTTACGACTCGGACCCGCCTCCTCGGGAGCCACGAAAATCTCGAGCTCGAGAATCGTCCTCGTCTCCCGAGAAAGAGGCTCGTCGGGACCAACCGGCACGCTACGATAGGGCAAGCGAGATCTGCGAAAAAATCATATCCGAAGGCGAAGGCGTCGGACTCTGGACGTACGAAGACGACCCACCATGCTTGCCAAACGTGTCCCTGCCGTGTGGATCCCCGAGAATGACGTGATCCGAAGGCGGCACCGCGCGGGGATCAATGAGAGGAGACGAGAGGAGTCTTTGAAGAAGTCTACTGAACGAATAGGGAAGCCTCCCGCCTAACGAGGCGCCGGCCGTGGTCGCCTCGCTCTAGCACGAGGAGCCCCGCAAGCGACCATCCTCTGATGAATCTCTTAGCTCCGATCACTTGCTTCGTCGGCTTCTCGACGACCACCTCCGCGCACGAAAGCAAAAGCGTCGAAACGGTTGAAGCGAGAAATGATGACAGAAAGAAAAAAAAAAAAGAAAGAGAAGCCATACCTTCATACCGGACGAGGCGGAAAGCTCGTGGAAGCCGCTCGAGTGAGGGATCTGCACCCTCAATCGGACCCCATCTGGATATATGAAAAATCCGTCCGAGGGTACCGCGGGATCCCAAGCCCCTCTCTATCCGGAACACAGGGCATCCTCGGCCTCCTCAGAAACAAATACGGATACGGCTCAATCGCCACAAATGCCGAGAAGTCTTTGGCCGGCTCGGTAATCATCCCAGGTCACAGATCTATCACTCGGGTGCATCATATCGGCGGGAGGCTCCACCGGTGTCATCAAAGGCGAATTCACGCCATGCTGGCGCGTCACCCTCTCTCCCAGATAATAGACGTCGCAAGTCAGACCTCTCAGGATCCTCCGCTGCACAGTCCAAATCTCAGCGTCCCTCAGCTGTTCCACCTCAAAACGATCCCAGGGATAGAATATCATCCTCTCGTCCGTCTCGGCCTCCGTCAAAGGAAGGCAATCCGCGTATCTGAGAGTCGTATGCCCCCTGGAGCTTATCTTCTCTCGGGCATGCTTGGACCAGGAACGCATGGCCGGATACGCCCCGACGTACTCCGCCGGCTGTCGCCACATCGTGACGTGGAAAAACTCCAACGCCCATACCTGCGAAAGGTAAAAATCCAATCAATCCCGTGCAAAAGAAAAGTGTGTGCTCAAGAAAAAAAAAGGGGGGGAAAGCAAAAAGAGAGCTTATACCTCCAGGGCAAACTCAAAGCAGTACAAGGAGCTCACAGCCTTCCGGCTGTACCTATCGAGAGCAAAGTAAAGCTCTGCCAGCCCGGCCTCTCCCCAGGAGACATCTCCAGCCATCTCCATGTCCTCCAAGGACCTCAACAAGGCAAGGCGCCGTCCCCTCGGCATGTCCAAAAGGGTGCTCGAAAAAGCAAACCACAAGAAGGCCACGGCAATCGATCGGCGCCTATCCTCTCCTCCCCGGCCTCGTAACTCACAATGGTCTCCACAATCTTCCCGTAGACCACCGCATACTCCATCCCCATCCCCTTTTTGGGAATAGGGAAAATCCCGAAGAGCACAGTAGATCCGCATCGGCCGTAGCCATCCCGCCACTCAATGCTGCGTCCATTGAAGGACAAACCCGTGATCGCAGCATAGTCGGAAGGCGTAACCGTAGCCTCGCCCCAGAAGAAGTGAAACGTGTGGGTCGCATCCCACCAATGCAGCGCCAAAGCAAACATCAAGCCCTTGCTCTTAGGGAACTTGACCAGTCCCCTCAAGCACTCAATGAACTCCCAAAGCCCGGTCTCAACAACAATCTGTCTCGGACTCGGCAAAGCTCCTCGGCCCGCATTCGCAAGCCGGTCCCACAAGTCAACTACGGACTCCACCGATCCTCGAGTCTTCATCTTGTTCAGCTGCTCCGTAACGTAGTTGTTTCCACCCTGCAATAAAAAAAAAAAGAAAATGTCAAAAAAAAAAATTGCATTTGCATTTGCACAAAAAAAAAGAAGCAAAGCATACATATGCATCATGAAATTTCAAAGAAAATTCGACAGCATGACAGCATACAATGAGCATAGCCCCATTTTTTCGCACAAAAAAAAAGACAGTTTTCAATAAATCCCAATCAACATTCATGAAAAAAAAAAAATCTTTCATACAAAGAGTCAACGGAAGTAAAAACTCCGTCTCATTTTCATAAAATGACATGCATTCAATCAACGGGAGGAAAAATCCGTCCCACTTTTCAAAAAAAAAAATCAAAAATCATACATTCATATCATCATCCCATGTTGGCAAAATGCCAATTCTTTTCTCAAGCAAAATGCACATTTTGGAACACCAACAAATTAATTGCAACATGCATATCATCAAGATCACTATTCAAATTTCAAAAAAAAAAAATCACAATTTTCATCCATAATTTTTGGATATTTCAAAAAAAAAAAAATGGCGAAAATGCCAATTCTTTTTCCAAGCAAAATGCACATTTTGGGATACCCATAAACTCATTACAACATGCAAAGCATCAAAATCAAGATTCAAAGCCAAGAACATCAATCATTCGAATTTTCAAAAAAAAAAAATATTCAAAAATCACCCAAAATTCAATTTCAAGCAAGAAATCAACAAAGGGAATGAAAAGATTCGAAGTATACCGTTCGGAGACTCGGATCAGAAGCCCAATGATGCCAAGCATCGGGGTAGGGCTCCTCCGCAATCGATTGCGAAAGAGTATAGTGCCTCCTCATCCGGACGAGCTCCAATCGTCTCTCCGCCACCGGGCCACGTCCTTGGCCTTGAAAAGCACCTTCCCCGTGTTCCATTGCTCGAAAATCGAAGAAAATCGGAAGATTTCGAAGCTTTTTTGCCCAACAATGGCGGTTTTTTGCGTTTTCTCTCTTCCCCTCTCGTAATTCTGTAAAAACAGTGGGAAGAAGAAAGGGGGCGGCCCCTCATTTAAAACCCTCTGAACACGCTCCTATCCGCGCGGATAGGATTGTCAGGGTCAAAATGACCCTTTTGCCCTTTAAAAATCCAGGACTCTGCAGTTTGGTCCCCAACTTGACAGAGTTAACCAAAGTCAGCCCCTTGTCAAGAAAATTACCCCCGGCAGTCAAACGTAAGTCCGATCTCCCCGAGAAAGATAACGGAATCCCGTATCTTTCATCAAAATTACCCCCGGCAGTCAAACGTAAGTCCGATCTCCCCGAGAAAGATAACGGAATCCCGTATCTTTCATTAAAATTATCCCCGGCAGTCAAACGTAAGACCGATCTCCCCGAGAAAGATAACGGAATCCCGTATCTTTCATCAAAATTACCCCCGGCAGTCAAACGTAAGACCGATCTCCCCGAGAAAGATAACGGAATCCCGTATCTTTCATCAAAATTATCCCCGGCAGCCAAACGTAAGACCGATCCCCCCGAGAAAGATAACGGAATCCCGTATCTTTCATCAAAATTACCCCCGGCAGTCAAACGTAAGACCGATATCCCCGAGAAAGATAACGGAATCCCGTATCTTTCATCAAAATCATTCCCCGGCAGTCAAACGTAAGACCGATCTCCCCGAGAAAGATAACGGAATCCAGTATCTTTCATCAAAATTACCCCACGGCAGTCAAACGTAAGACCAATCTCTCCGAGAAAGATAACGAGATCCCGTATCTTTCATCAAAATTACCCCCGGCAGTCAAACGTAAGACCGATCTCCCCGAGAAAGATAACGGAATCCCGTATCTTTCATCAAAATTATCCCCGACAGTCAAACGTAAGACCGATCTCCCCGAGAAAGATAACGGAATCCCGTATCTTTCATCAAAATTACCCCCGGCAGTCAAACGTAAGACCGATTTCCCAGACGAATATGTCTGATTTTCCCCAGCAAAGGCTAACAAAATCCCCAGCAAAGTCAACGGAATCCCAAAAGCCAACAGTATCTCGAGAAGATTTCGAACTACGAAAGGGCTTGATTCCCCGCTAGGGATACGTAGGTAGCCTATCATTAGGTCCAGCCCCTCGACCAAAACGGTCACCCTCTCCTTCGGCAGCAGACAAAGTCCACCGAAAGGCCATTTCACAATCAAGGTTCGAGGCACCTAAAACGCCATCATCAAGGTTCGAGGCACCTAAAACGCCATCCTCAAGGTCCGAGGCGCCTAAAACGCCATCTCCAAGGTCCGAGGCACCTAAAACGCCATCTCCAAGGTTCGAGGCACCTAAAACGCCATCTCCAAGGTTCGAGGCACCTAAAACGCCATCATCCAGGTTCGAGGCACCTAAAACGCCATCATCCAGGTCCGAGGCACCTAGAACGCCATCAATCAAGGTCCGAGGCACCTAAAAAGCCATCATCCTCGAGGTTCGAGGCACCTGAAACGCCATCATCAAGGTTCGAGGCACCTAAAACTCTATCACTAGGAAAGCGATAAATCGCAATCATCCCCAGCAGAGCGGATAGCCGTCAGACCGAAAATGGTCATTCCTATCCCCAGCAGAGCGGATAGCCGTCAGACCGAAAATGGTCATTCCTATCCCAAAGAGCGGATAGCCATCCGACCAAAAATGGTCATCTCTTATCCCAGCGAGTTTCTCTCCGGCACCCATTGCGGGGCTCGCTTTTCAAGGTTCGAGGCACCTAAAACGCCATCATCTCCAGGGTCAAAGACCCGAACTACGACTGGCTTGATTCCCATTCGGGATACGTAGGTAGCCTATTAATAGGTTCAGCCACCCGATCACTCGATCATCCTGCCAAATATGGAGCCTTACTCTTATCGACGACCCCGCTTCCTTCGAAGCGTCGTCGCCGAGGGCTGCGTAAGTGCTCCAATTTGAGCTTGTTAGAATTTTCGTTAGAAAATTAACGAAAGTTATAACATTTCTAACAATTCCTAACATTCCTAACTTTTCTAACAAAGTGAGGGCAAAATGGGGATTGCCAAAAAAAAGATAAACCAAGGAAAAGAATCAAAAAAGCAAAAGAAATAAGAAAAACCAAAAAAAGAAATGAGTGGAAACATAATCATTTGGTTAATTTGAATTTTAAAAGATTATTCCTCTTGTCCAAAGCACAGGAGCTGACATTTAATGAACAGTGCACGCTGCAGGTCCTATCTGCGCGGATGAGATTGCAATTTTCAGAGGGCTATAAATTGAGCGCCCTCCAGTCACAAAAATAAGAAGGAACAAGAGCACAATTCACAGTATTTGGCGAATATACTCGAGAAAACAGTGAGAATTCCATAAGAATTGTCACCTTTTTCTCTTGAATCTTCCCAACTTTCACTCACTCAAATCAAACCCAAACACTCTTGCATTCAAGCCTCAAACACTCATACATTCAAGCCAAAGCCCCAAAATACAAAGAAGATAGGTATAACCTCCCTCTTCTTACCCTAAATCTCTCATCCATGCATGCATTTTCAAACTACAAAATGTAGTTCATTCATCTTCTTGTCTTAGATCCAAGAAGATCACCATGGAAGTTCATCTCCATGGATGATCTTCTACAAGGATCAACATTATTTTCAAGTTCTCTTACTTTCTTGCAAAGAAAACACATTTTCAAAACCCTAAAAAACATTTTCAAGCATCAAATCTCATTTTCAAAGGATAAAAATCCCCTTCCCAAGCAAATGAAGTGCTTAGTCCTAATGTACCCCAAGGATGGTTTGGTATAGTTGATTCACCACTAAAATGTCAAGTGATCACTAACCAAAACCTAGGGAAATGGGGACAAGCATGGATGCAAAACCCTCCTTAAAATCATATTTTCTTTCTTGAGAAGTTGCTGTCCAGTAGCAATTTTCCAAGATCCAAGTCCATTGTCTTAATTTTTGGACACATATAAACTTGGAATTTGGTGTTGACTACAAAATACTTTTTGTAGCCAACATCCATAGCTTTCCAGAAATATTTTTACTTTATTTTTTGGGTAAGTAAAACTCTCTTTTTCAAATTTTCTTTTAGAGGCTAGTTCATCAGCTTCTGGAAATCCAGATTGCATATCTGAGATTTCCAGAAGGTTTTGACCCCTCAAATCTTCTCTAAAATGGAAAATTCCTTCGAAAAAATCTTATTTAAGGTGTCTGGAACAACTTTCATTCTCTGAGTTTATCCAGATTATGAAGTTTTAAGACCCTTGAATCCATTTCAAAATCAAAGGTCCACTGCCTTTTTCATTCTGGCAGAAGTGGCTCTCAACTTCAAAAGGTCTTTTGAGTACCAAATATCAATCCAAAAATCTTTGAAAAAATCATGGGATCTGTTTAAAGTCTTAAAAAGATATCCCAATTTTTACTTTTCTGAGTTTCAAATTATTTTGGCCAAAACACACACACACACACAAATGATTTTCAGCTTGGAAGACTCGTTTTACGAGGCATTCCGGGTGCACACTAACGTCCTTCCCGGCGTGTAACATGACCTCCGAACCCAAATTTCTGATCTCGGGCATTTTTCAAAGTTTTGGCCCTTAAAACAAAAATGGCGTGGCGACTCCGTTCTTTTTTTCGGGTTTTATTTGGTTTTTTCAAAGAAACGCAAAAAATCGATTTTTTTCCCGCGAAATGGCGACACATCATCACAGCCGCAAGAAAAGTGCTTATCAATCTTCCTCCACGTGGCTGGACTGATCACCTGGCTCCTTGACCTGAAATCAGAACCCACGACTAGCCGGATGTGTCTCCGGCTTAGACCCTCGGGCGTGAGAGTAAGTATTTGATGAATGGAGAGCTAAGATGCAATGGATAATGGAATTCTGACAACAAAATAGCAGTTACCTTTGCACCGTTGGTAGTGATGAAGTATTTATAGGTAATAGCCGTTGTATTTTTGGTGGTGCTACATGAGCTCCGAGATTTTAGCGGCAGTTATTAGTAATGGGAACGTGTCTATAACGGTCCCTGATTTGTAGGAATGCAGTTATGGAAAGATTTGACTCACGTGCGCCCACATCGCTTAGGTCGACGCTTATGGATTAGGTCGAGGTCGCCCAATGGGGTTAGGTCGACCTGACTGTCGGGTAGAGCATGGATCGTACCCGAATTATAGTATGGATCATTGAGTCGGATCAAGCTAGGTCGGGACCTTGGAGGTCGGACAATGAGCTTAGATTGACTGATACTGTTATTGGGCCTTGGGCCTTATGGTGAATGGGCTAGCCTCATTATGAATGTGAATGCCAAGGTTGTCTGTGTTTGGGCTTTACTTGCTTGGCCCAGCTCGACACTTTTGGTATGTTCAGCTCATAAAATTCCACATAACTAATATATTAAAGGAATAGAACAATTGTTATTGCAATAGAAAATATATTTCTTAAACATCAGTTGTGTTTTAATTTATGTTATTGAAAGTTGTAATCCAAGTCCCCAACTTCGTGGCAAGTTCCTAGTTCCCTTAGTTTCAACATTAGTGCAGGTTTAATCAAAATTGACGAACCAATGAATGATCTTGTAAGGTTTGGGTTTTCTTGATTTTGATTATAAACTAAATCAATCTAAATATCAGTAGCTCCCACCGATAAAGTTAAAATTGTTTAGCAACGAAAATGGTTATAGCATTTAAATGAAAGGGAAGGCTGTCTACTTAAGCCCATGTGGGTCCGACCCGGCCTTCCCTAGACCACACGCATAGTGGGAGCCCCAGGTTACCCTTTTTTGGTGTATTGTCTGGCGGCATTTGCTTGCCGATCAACCATCGTCTAAGAGTAAGGAAATGACTTTTACTAACATTTTGGTGGATAAAACTATTATAGTAAAATGTTGCCGTGTGTGACCTTGAGGTCACGGGTTCAAGTCCTAGAAACAGCCTATTACATTTATGCAAGGTAAGATTTGCCTACAATTCACCCTTGTGGTGGGGACCTTCCCCGTACCTCACTATGCGGGGACGCTTTGGTGCATCGGGCTGCCTTAAACTATTATAGTAAAAACTAAATTTTTTTTTAAGGATTTACTATAAAGTTCATCCTTCTCGGCAGTGGCGGATCCAGGATTTCGGTTCAGTGTGAGCAAAAAAAAATTGCCCGCCAATATCATTTAAACTAATAATTTTTACTGTGAGATATAACATTTATTGCCAAAAAATTGATATATATTACATTATATTAGGGAAAAATAAGATTTATATTAATAATTTCTTAATTTAACAATTACATAAAAAAATTGCAATCCCTATATATTAATATTCCTTTTGCAATAACTTAGTTAATAAAATCTGTAAGTAATTAAGCAACATATATCAAAATTATGAATATTTTACAATAAATATGTAATGAATAACAAACAAATTTGTGCAAAATTTATTATCTTAAGAATATAAGTTTAGGTAAATCATTTGGCAGTATTATTAAAATATTTAGGTTTATGATGAGTATCCACGCGAGTATAAAAACTTAAACTTTATGTGCTAAAAATTAAAAAAAATTGAAATCAAACAAATATTTAAAACATTTCGAATAGGAAAAGAGTCTCTTTCATTTTCTTTTATATACTTTCATTTGTTTAGTTTTTTTATATACCTATTTTTAAATAATATTAGTTATAAAAAAAGTCTAAAAATTATTTCCTAGTCAATAAAAAATAAAAATAAATAAAGGATAGTCCGTCCCTCATTTCTTTTAAATAATTTCATTTATTTAGTTTTTTTATATCTTTTTTTTTATATACCTTTTATTAAAAAATATCAGTAATAAAAAAAGTCTAAAATATTATTTAATAGTCAATAAAAAATTAATAAAAAATAAAAATAAATAAAGGATAGTCTGTCCCTCTTTTCCTTTATATATTTTTATTTGTTTAGTTTTTTTTTTATCTTTTTTATATACCTATTTGTAAAAAATATCAGCAATAAAAAAAGTCTAAAATATTATTTCCCAGTCAATAAAAAATTAATATAAAAATAAAAATAAATAAAAGATAGTCCATCCCTCTTTTCTTTTATATACTTTCATTTGTTTAGTTTTTTTTTCTAACTTTTTTATATACCTTTTTGTAAAAAATATCAGTAATAAAAAAGTCTAAAATATTATTTTCTATTCAATAAAAAATTAATAAAAAAATTAAAAATAAATAAAGGATAGTCTGTTCCTCTTTTCTTTTATATACTTTTATTTGTTTAGTTTGTTTCTATCTTTTTTTTTATATACTTTTTTTGTAAAAAATATCAGTAATAAAAAAAGTCTAAAATATTATTCCTAGTCAATAAAAAATTAATTAAAAAATAAAAATAAATAATAGATAGTTCGTCAATCTTTTCTTTTATATACTTTCATTTGTTTAGTTTTTTGTATTATCTTTTTTGTATACCTTTTGTAAAAAATATCAGTAATAAAAAAAGTCTAAAATATTATTTCCTAGTCAATAAAAATTAATAAAAAAATAAAATTAAATAAATGATAATTCGTACGGACCTGATTTAATAAAAAAAAGAAAAAAAAAGGAAAACCGTTTGGCCTGTGGATCTTCAGATCCGGGCCAAACGGGCAGGCTTGGACATGGTAAATAGGACGGGCCGGGCCGAGTTTAGGCCCGTTTCATCAAATGGGCTCACAGGCTTCAACCCGTCCCGCCTGCGGATTGATCCGTAGGGACCGGGCCGGCCCGTTTGGCCATCACCACCTTCAATTTAACATAAACACAGTTCTGGTTTCACAAAAAATAAAACATATTAGCGCAATTCTAGTTAAAATTGCATAACTAAATAGTCTCGTTATGTCTGGTTTTCTTGATTTCGATTATACACTAAATAAATCTAATTAAATTTTAGCACTAATAAAGTTATGCCTTCAAGATTATTTGCTCATAAAATTCCACAGAACTAATATATTAAAGGAATAGAACAATTGTTATTGCAATAGAAAATATATTTCTTAAACATCAGTTGTGTTTTAATTTATGTTATTGAAAGTTGTATTCCAAGTGCCCAACTTCGTGGCAAGTTCCTAGTTCCCTTAGTTTCAACATTAGTGCAGGTTTAATCAAAATTGCCGAACCAATGAATGATCTTGTAAGGTTTGGGTTTTCTTGATTTTGATTATAAACTAAATCAATCTAAATATCAATAGCTCCCACCGATAAAGTTAAAATTGTTTAGCAACGAAAATGGTTATAGCATTTAAATGAAAGGGAAGGCTGTCTACTTAAGCCCATGTGGGTCCGACCCGGCCTTCCCTAGACCACACGCATAGTGGGAGCCCCAGGTTACCCTTTTTTGGTGTATTGTCTGGCGGCATTTGCTTGCCGATCAACCATCGTCTAAAGAGTAAGGAAATGACTTTTACTAACATTTTGGTGGATAAAACTATTATAGTAAAATGTTGGTCACGGGTTCAAGTCCTAGAAACAGCCTATTACATTTATGCAAGGTAAGATTTGCCTACAATTCACCCTTGTGGTGGGGACCTTCCCCGTACCTCACTATGCGGGGACGCTTTGGTGCATCGGGCTGCCTTAAACTATTATAGTAAAAACTAAATTTTCTTTTAAGGATTTACTATAAAGTTCATCCTTCTCGGCAGTGGCGGATCCAGGATTTCGGTTCAGTGTGAGCAAAAAAAAATTGCCCGCCAATATCATTTAAACCAATAATTTTTACTGTGAGATATAACATTTATTGCCAAAAAATTGATATTTATTACGTTATATTTGGGAAAAATAAGATTTATATTAATAATTTCTTAATTTAACAATTACATAAAAAAAATTGCAATCCCTATATATTAATATTCATTTTGCAATAACTTAGTTAATAAAATCTGTAAGTAATTAAGCAACATATATCAAAATTATGAATATTTTACAATAAATATGTAATGAATAACAAACAAATTTGTGCAAAATTTATTATCTTAAGAATATAAGTTTAGGTAAATCATTTGGCAGTATTATTAAAATATTTAGGTTTATGATGAGTATCCACGCGAGTATAAAAACTTAAACTTTATATGCTAAAAATTAAAAAAAATTGAAATCAAACAAATATTTAAAACATTTCGAATAGGAAAAGAGACTCTTTCATTTTCTTTTATATACTTTCATTTGTTTATTTTTTTCTATACCTATTTTTAAAAAATATCAGTTATAAAAAAAGTCTAAAAAACTATTTTCTAGTCAATAAAAAATAAAAATAAATAAAGGATAGTCCGTCCCTCATTTCTTTTAAATAATTTCATTTATTTAGTTTTTTTCTATCTTTTTTATATATACATTTTATTAAAAAATATCAGTAATAAAAAAAGTCTAAAATATTATTTAATAGTCAATAAAAAATTAATAAAAAATAAAAATAAATAAAGGATAGTCCGCCCCTCTTTTCTTTTATATATTTTCATTTGTTTAGTTTTTTTTTATCTTTTTTATATACCTATTTGTAAAAAATATCAGCAATAAAAAAAGTCTAAAATATTATTTTCCAGTCAATAAAAAATTAATATAAAAATAAAAATAAATAAAAGATAGTCCATCCCTCTTTTCTTTTATATACTTTCATTTGTTTTGTTTTTTTTTTCTAACTTTTTTATATACCTTTTTGTAAAAATATCAGTAATAAAAAAGTCTATAATATTATTTTCTATTCAATAAAAAATTAATAAAAAAATAAAAATAAATAAATGATAGTCTGTTCCTCTTTTCTTTTATATACTTTTATTTGTTTAGTTTGTTTCTATCTTTTTTTATATACTTTTTTTGTAAAAAATATCAGTAATAAAAAAAGTCTAAAATATTATTCATAGTCAAAAAAAAATTAATTAAAAAATAAAAATAAATAAAGGATAGTTTGTCCCTCTTTTCTTTTATATACTTTCATTTGTTTATTTTTTTTTTATTTTATTATCTTTTTTGTATACCTTTTGTAAAAAATATCAGTAATAAAAAAGTCTAAAATATTATTTCCTAGTCAATAAAAATTAATAAAAAAATAAAATTAAATAAATGATAATTCGTACGGACCTGATTTAAAAAAAAAAAAAAGGAAAACCGTTTGGCCTGTGGATCTTCATATCCGGGCCAAACGGGCGGGCTTGGACATGGTAAATAGGACGGGTCGGGCCGAGTTTAGGCCCGTTTCATCAAACGGGCTCACGGGCTTCAACCCGTCCCGCCTGCGGATTGATCCGTAGGGACCGAGCCGGCCCGTTTGGCCATCACCACCTTCAATTTAACATAAACACAGTTCTGGTTTCACAAAAAATAAAACATATTAGCGCAATTCTAGTTAAAATTGCATAACTAAATAGTCTCGTTATGTATAGTTTTCTTGATTTCGATTATACACTAAAAAAATCTAATTAAATTTTAGCACTAATAAAGTTATGCCTTCAAGATTATTTGCTCATAAAATTCCACAGAACTAATATATTAAAGGAATAGAACAATTGTTATTGCAATAGAAAATATATTTCTTAAACATCAGTTGTGTTTTAATTTATGTTATTGAAAGTTGTATTCCAAGTGCCCAACTTCGTGGCAAGTTCCTAGTTCCCTTAGTTTCAACATTAGTGCAGGTTTAATCAAAATTGCCGAACCAATGAATGATCTTGTAAGGTTTGGGTTTTCTTGATTTTGATTATAAACTAAATCAATCTAAATATCAATAGCTCCCACCGATAAAGTTAAAATTGTTTAGCAACGAAAATGGTTATAGCATTTAAATGAAAGGGAAGGCTGTCTACTTAAGCCCATGTGGGTCCGACCCGGCCTTCCCTAGACCACACGCATAGTGGGAGCCCCAGGTTACCCTTTTTTGGTGTATTGTCTGGCGGCATTTGCTTGCTGATCAACCATCGTCTAAGAGTAAGGAAATGACTTTTACTAACATTTTGGTGGATAAAACTATTATAGTAAAATGTTGCCGTGTGTGACTGATAACGAACAGAAGTTATATGAGAATGAGAGGAATGACTGAACGGAATTTTAAGAAAACAAGACGGGAATTGAACCCTCTAATAGTTGCTCATCAGCAAAACTATATTTCATAAATCAAATATCAAAGTCTGTCGATTACAATGACCCTAGCTTCTTATTTATACTACTCCTAAGATTATTCTAGAACACTACCAAAATAAACCTAATTAAAATAACTCAAAATATCACTAAAATAATAGTCCAAAAATACTAGCAACAAAATAAGGAAACAATCTTCAGCAAAAGGAAACAACATCAATTGCTGCTCATACTGTATCATCCTCCCCTCCTTAGAAAAAATTCGACCTCGAATTTTGAGTGTCGTACCGGGAAAGACTGCTCGAACTTTAACTTTGAATCGACGACGAACTGTATACTTCATACCTTTCATCCCAACATCCATCCAATCAGTCCATCCATTTAAGAGAAAGCTCTCACTCATCAATTTTATGAAAAACCAAGAATCCGAAATACTTGGAAATTCAATATTAAATGGATCCTTGTAATCGTTGAATATTGGTCTCGTGAATAAGTCAGCAGTACTGATATACAGGTCACAGCTCGGACTTCCCCCCTGGTCGCAGACTGCCTTGGGTATTCCTTCTAGGCGTGCCTTGCTGAAGGTTGTCTTCAGCCCGCTGCTCGCCAGGCGCCCGCCTGGGCTAACCTGAGGCGGCCGCCTCACTCCCAGAGGACTGCCTCTGTTCCGTTGTTGCTGCTTGCTGCCTTCTGTCCTCCCAGGTTGCAGCTGCCCTGGGTGTTCCGCCTTGTCAATTGCGTGTGATGTCACAACATGACAAATCTCGCAATCGCACTTATCAAACACCGGTGGTATAGACCAATCAACAAACTTTTCAGGCTGTGACTCACCTTCTAACTCCGGAATCTCGGTCTTCATGTCGCCGATAACCCTAGAAGGATATGTCCACGTCCTGTCACCAAGTTCGTGATCCCTAGCGGAGGGATTGGTCACCGCTACACCCTCTTCATCAGACGATACGTCTGAATCCGAGTCCTCCAACTGCGCTAGTTGTCGTTGGATTCTTCGAACCTCCACCCGATCAAAGTATCTTTGGAGTTCTCGAATCTCGGAACGCAACAAACGAAGTTTGAGATCTTGAATCTTTCTTCGCAATTCGTCCTTCTTGATTTCATATAGGTCACGTTCGTGATGGGGATCGTATTCCTGGGGATTCGCTTCACGAACCCTACTACGAACACCATGAACACCATGACCACGCCTTCGTTCAGCCATCAATTCGACCAGGAAACTGATACCAAATGATAACAGATGCGGTGTGATGTTTCCGAAGAGGATGAACAGCCTATTACATTTATGCAAGGTAAGATTTGCCTACAATTCACCCTTGTGGTGGGGACCTTCCCCGTACCTCACTATGCGGGGACGCTTTGGTGCATCGGGCTGCCTTAAACTATTATAGTAAAAACTAAATTTTCTTTTAAGGATTTACTATAAAGTTCATCCTTCTCGGCAGTGGCGGATCCAGGATCTCGGTTCAGTGTGAGAAAAAAAAAATTGCCCGCCAATATCATTTAACTAATAATTTTTACTAATATCATTTAACTAATAATTTTTACTGTGAGATATAACATTTATTGCCAAAAAATTGATATATATTACGTTATATTTGGGAAAAATAAGATTTATATTCATAATTTCTTAATTTAACAATTACATAAAAAAATTGCAATCCCTATATATTAATATTCCTTTTGCAATAACTTAGTTAATAAAATCTGTAAGTAATTAAGCAACATATATCAAAATTATGAATATTTTACAATAAATATGTAATGAATAACAAACAAATTTGTGCAAAATTTATTATCTTAAGAATATAAGTTTAGGTAAATCATTTGGCAGTATTATTAAAATATTTAGGTTTATGATGAGTATTCACGCGAGTATAAAAACTTAAACTTTATGTGCTAAAAATTAAAAAAAATTGAAATCAAACAAATATTTAAAACATTTCGAATAGGAATAGAGACTCTTTAATTTCATAATATTTGGAGAATAACCTATAGAGAGGTGAGTGGTATTTTATTTTTAAAACAAAAAGTGAGTGACTTTGAATGGAGAAGAAAAAATTCACTGGAAAAAACATTGGGGAAGCTAGGTTTTGAACTTTAGACTTTCTTTAAATTGTTGCCTTCAAAGTTGAGGGTGAAACAAAAACAATGTCTCTCTGTACTAGATGCATTATTAGGACTGCCATCTTTTTAAATTTTTAAATAAAGAAGCGTTTACTCATTTAATTTAATTAGTCAATCTATTATTATTTCAAAGCAATTCCTTCTACGATTTAATTTAATTAGTCAATCTATTGTTTAAATTTTTAAATAAAGAAGCGTTTACTCTCTCATTTAATTAGTCATTCTATTATTATTTCAAAGCAATTAGATCTAAACAAAGCATCTCCCTTTCTTTTCATATCTCTCTCTCTCTCTCTCTCCACTTTACTTCTGAATATTTCTCATCCTTGATTGCTTCTCTTCTTCCTTCTTATCTTCTTACAATGGCTGAAATGTTTGTCTCTCCGTTAGTGTCGTTGCTGATTCAGAACTTGGCCCCTTTTGCTTCGTCCTTCATTCCCTCTGGCGATATTCATCGCAAGCTCGAGGAATGGACTACTATGCTGCAGATGATTCAGGCGGTGCTGGAGGATGCGGAAGACAGGCAGTTTAATGAGAATGATATTAAACTGTGGCTGAAAAAGGTTCAGAAGCTGGCTTTTGAAATCGATGACGTCGTAGATGATTTGCTCACTGATGCTGGGCGACGCCAGATGATAGCAACACGTGAATCAAGCCGTAGTAAGCTGCGCAAGTTTTTCTCTAAATTCAATCATAAAGCTAAAGCTATTAGCTTCAGTTATGATTTGGACAGCAAGATTGGTGAGATCTCTGATAGTTTGAAAAAACTTGAAGAACAAAAGAATATTATGAAGCTGCTAAAGCGTCTTGGTGGAAAATCTGAAAAGCCAGGATATCAGAAGCCTCCGGCAACGTCCTTGGTGGATACAACTCGTGTTTATGGCAGAGATGAAGAAAGCAGTGCAATCCTCAAATTGTTGCTCGAGGACAAAGCAAGTGGTCACGATGGCCAAGTTCGTGTCATCTCCATAAAGGGAATGGGCGGTATTGGTAAATCCACGCTTGCTCAGTCTCTCTACCATAATGAGGGAGTGAAAGACTCCTTTCATTATAGTGCCTGGGTAGATGTTCCAGAAGATTTTGATGTTCTCAAGATAAGCAAGATAATTTATGAGAAGGTGTCTGATATTGAGAGTTGCACTTTCAATGACTTGGATAATGTTCAAGTGAAGCTAAAGGAGAAGCTTTCAAATAAAAAGTTTCTTCTTGTTTTAGATGATGTATGGAATGAAGACTATGCAAAATGGCAGAGTCTACGTGCTCCTTTTTATGGTGGTGCCCCGGCTACGATCATAGTCACTCCTCGCAGTCGCGATGTTGCAAAAACCATGGGTTCTAAGGAAGTGTATGAGTTGGAGGTGCTATCCGATGACGATTGTCTCTCTCTGTTAGCTCAACATGCCTTTGAGAAACCAAATTTTGATGGTCATCCAGAATTTAAAGAAGTTGGAGAGGTGATATCAAAGAGATGCAAAGGCTTGCCTTTGGCAGCAAAGTCACTGGGTGGCCTCCTCCGCACTAAAACAAGCCTAAAGCAGTGGGAAAAAGTTTCAATTAGCAAGATATGGGAGCTACCAAGCAATAACATTATCCCTGCTCTAAGGTTAAGCTATCATCATCTTCCTCCGCATTTGAAGCCTTTGTTTGCATACTGCTCATTGTTTCCAAAGGGATACGAGTTCAACAAGCAGGAGCTAATTATGTTATGGATGTCGCAAGGTTTCTTGAAGCCGTCATCAGGAGAGCAGGAGCAGATGGAAGAGTTGGGTTCTGAGTATTTTGATGAGCTGCTATTAAGGTCATTTTTCCAACTTTCAACTGGAAATAAATCAAGGTATCTGATGCATGATCTCAACAATGACCTAGCTCAGTTTGTTGCTGGCCTAACATATCTTTGTATGGATGATAAAATGGTGAATAATGAGCATTACAAGGTTTCTGAAGAGACACGGCACGTATCATTCATATCCCATCACTATGCTGATTTCAAAACATTCAAGGCTCTTAATGCAGCTCGGTGTCTTCGCACCATTTTACCAATAGGTGGAATGTCATTTTTCGATCGTTACTTAAGTGGTCTGGTTGTCAAAGACTTTCCGAAGTTACCGTGCTTACGAGCACTGTCTTTTAATAGGTATTCCATAAGGGAGGTTCCAAAATCAATAGGTGATCTTAATCACCTCCGATATCTTGATTTTTCAAGGACTCACATCACAGACTTGCCGGAATTTGTTTGTGACCTCTATAACTTGCAAACACTATTATTGCATGACTGCCGTATGCTTGTTCAGTTGCCCTCAAACATTCATAAGTTGATCAATCTACGACATCTAGACATTGTTGATACACCAAGCTTAAAAGAGATGCCATTGGGGATCGGTTTGCTGACTCACCTTCGCACACTGTCAAAGTTTATTATTGGCAAGGGCAAGGGGAAGAAAATAACCGAGTTGAAGGGACTACACCATCTCCAAGGAACGATTTCAATAATTGGTATTGAGAAGGTGATGAACGTGCAAGATGCTATGGAGGCAAATTTATTGTGCAACAAGGAAGGTCTTCATGGATTGGAGATGAAATGGAGTAACAACTTTGGTGGTACTCGAGAAGGTCGACTTGAGCTCGAAGTACTTGAAGCGCTAAAGCCTCGAACAGGATTAGCAAGTCTGGAAATTGAATTCTATGGTGGTCAGAAATTTCCTAGTTGGGTTGGGGATCACTCGTTCTGTGATATGGTGAAGGTGAGACTGAATGGTTGCAAAAATTGCACATATTTACCGCCACTAGGACAATTAACTTCACTCAAGGAGTTGTTCATTTATGGCATGGATGGGGTGAAAGCAGTGGGTCCGGAGTTTCTGGGAAGTTGCTCTCCTCATATTGTTGCTTTCCAGTCACTCATAGATCTAAGCTTTTGGAATATGAAAGGTTGGGAGGAATGGTGTGTTGATGAAAATATAGGAGCATTCCCAAGCCTACAAGTTCTGAAAATGAGAGGGTGTATGGAACTTAAAAAGGTTTCACTTCCAAAGATTCCATCACTTGTATCGTTAGAATTGAGTGGTTGTGGGGAGATGATTCTAAGGAGTATGGTTGGGGTTGGCTCTGTTAAGAAGTTGGAGATTGGTAATATATCAGGGCTCAGTAAACTAGATGAAGGGATTATTGAGTGTTTGGGAGGAGTTGAGGATCTAACTGTTTCATGGTGTAAGGAACTGAGATATTTGTGGGAAGAAGAAGTTGCATGTCAGATACTAAGGAAATTGAAATCGCTTAGTGTATCTAATTGTAAAGAACTAGAATTGTTGGGAGATGAAGAGCAACTGCTACCTCACAATCTTGAGAGTTTGATTTTATCGAGTTGTGATAAGCTTGAGAAGATGCCGAATTGGCAAAACAATCTCACGTCTCTGAGGCGATTGGACATCTGGAAGTGTGAGAAGCTGAAAGATAGCTTGGTATCAACAACATATTTGGAGCATAAAATTGAAAAGCAGGGGGAAATCAGTAGGAGCTACAGAAGACTCGGAGAATATGAATTCTCTAATCTCGTGAAGGTTGAAATTTATTTTGAATGATGTCCAAGTCTTAAATGGTTTCCCATGGGCAAGAAGCTACCCACAACTCTCAGGCATCTCTCTGTCACAATTAGGGTTCCTGCTGATTTGGGGATGACAGTTGGAATTGGAAGTTGGTTGCAGTGTTGTCGTTTTGGGTTAAGGGAATAAGTTGAGCGAATGATAAAGGTAAATTCATCTGTTTCTTTTCTCCCAATTCATAATTCACTCCTAAATTGATAATTCAATTCTAATTAATTGGATTATTTCTATCTCTTAAACCCAACCCATAACACTCTCAATTCGTAATTGTGAGAATTTGAAGGAAGCAGACGAAGAGGGAGAGAAGGGCGTGCCAAAATTTCTCAACTTCTGCCTACATAAAATACCCCTGTTCCTGTTTTCTTTGCATTCTTTAGCCTTTTGTATTTTGTAACTACATAAAATCTGTGTAATTCTGTCAGAAGTATTATGATGAAGATTTTGTTTTAAATCAGCAATAAACAGTATTCATTTGAGATGCTTTATGTTTTATTTTTCTGCAGTATTGATAATCAAAATCTTCAAGTTCTTTACAGGAGAAAAGGCTCGCTGGACGTGAAACCATACTGCTAGTGCAGAGTTTAAAGACAAATGTGTTTATGAAGCTGTCTGAAATCAAACTGCAGGAATTAAACTTCATTTTATGCTCAAAGTTCGATCATCTCCTAAACCACTTCAACAAATAGACCAGAAATAGCAGTGGAAAGGGCAGTCAAGATCTTCTGGACAAGAACCGAGGCGTTCAAGAATTAGGTTCTTTTGATCTGAAATCCAGCATTGTAAACATTTTTCGACTCCATGGCTGATCCTTTTGAAACAGAAGAAATATGCTTGAAGTGGTTGAGAAATATAAGTTTGGGTTTGAACAAAATAGTGGGCCTAGTGGGCTTAGTGGGCCAAATGGTCTGAAGTGGGGCACACGTGTTAAGGGAGGCAAAGGATAATAAATTGTATGATAAATGGTACTTTTCCTTAATTGGCGAAAATTGTAGCCTGCAACAAAGATATGTTTGGGGCGGGAGAATAGGCAATAGGCGGGAAGTATCCATGGCGGGAAGTGACCTAATGTATACAACCGTTAGGCGACAAGTGCAGAGGTTAGATTAGGCAACTATATTAGCCTTATCCCTTTAGTAGGATTGTCGCCAGGCGACAACCATGACTGGAAAGTGATAAGTGATTGTGGCGTTGCCACGGGAATACCCCCCATAACGGTCAACAGTGTGATGTGACAGGGAGAACAGTAATTTCCTACCAACTTTGTGGGCGGTTGACCCAAAAGTAAGGGATGACTGACACGTGTCCTATATGAGTATGGCCTATGTTGCATGGTAGTATAAGGTGAGAAGAAACATTATTTGGTAAGTGTTACCCTCTCTCTCTAAACTCTCTCTCTCCCTTACAGTTCCCATTGATATTCTCCTTTCTCTCACAAAAGCAGTTACTTATTCTCACACCGGAGGGGTTTTACCGGAGCCACCCCCCGTTTAGTTCACCTTGTTTGCTTGTGTGTAGGAGTCAAGACGGACCATCCCAAGGAGACCAGCTGGAGTATCCTCTGTTGCAGCTGTGGGTTCAGCTCCTGTGCAACACATTTTTCTGTGTAGCATCAGCTGGTTCCGTTGTCGGGACCTGAACGTTCTTCGTTGGGTGATTTGGTGGAGTTTGGAGGTTGTTGGTGGCTGTCCGGTGGTGAGTTTGAAGGTGGTGTACTGTTGCTGTTCTTTGGTGGAGCCTAGAAAATCTTGTTATCAGCTTTGTTGTTGGAGTAAAGGCTGTTTGGTTGGGGTTTAAGGTGGATTTGCAGTTCGTATCTGTCAGAATTGTGGTTTTGATTGTAAAAAGGTGCTGTTTGGCTTAAAGTGTTTGTTGGAAATATCCAATTGTTTGCTTGTAAGTTATGGTGATGGGACAAGATAAGGCTACCCCTTCCAGGGCAGCTCAGAACTTAACATTGGCAACCCCCAATGCTAAGGAAGCTCGTGCCGAGGCGGGATCTGACGAAGAAGTGGAGGCCCATACCTCTCAGACTGACTCTACTATAAGGCGAGCTAGAGAGCGAGATGAAAGAGCGAGAATTAAAAAGGCCAAGGCAGTGGATGAAGGGCAAATTCCCGCTAAGTCAAAAGGTGCAGAGGCGAGAGATAAGGCAGATAGATTGAGGGCAAATAACGAAATGTTGCTGCGAGTTCTCGCCAATAATCAGCAATTGAGGGAATTGAATGTGGAGCCTTCCCAAATTCCTGAAGAGTTACTGGCAGACCAGGCGGGAAGAGCCCCTATTGGTGGGCAGGAGCGAGAGGCCAGTGTTAGTGTGGCTAATGTGCCAAGGCAGGCGAGAGACATGCCGCTGCCCATAAGAAAGGTCGGAGACCGTAGGCGGGATCCTGCCAATGCGAGATCAGAAGGAGCCGTTGCAGAGAGGAAGGATGATGGTTTGGAGGCCAGAAAGAGGAAAAGGAAGAAAATATACCATAAATCAGGCAATTCCAGGGAACAATCTTATTACTTTGAATATGAGAGTGATGAGTCAGGTAGTGGTTTGACGCATGATAAGGAGTATGTTCCCAGTCGAACCAAGCACACCGAGGAAAGGTCCACTTTATCGCGACATCCTGACGTAAGGCGTCGTGGCGAAAGATCACCGCGGGATAGGGAACGGAGGCGAAAAGAAAGGAAAGATAAGGAGTACGAGAAGGAAAGGGAAAGGAGGGACGCTGAGGCGGCGAAGGCGGCGGAGGCCGAAAAAATTGCTGAAGCCTTGAAAGTCGCAGAATTGGCTAAGGCTGCCGAGATGGAGAAGGCAAAGAAGGAGGAGGAAGAAAGGTGGAAAAATGAGATGGCGGAAATGGCCAAGAAGATAAAGGAGTTAGAGGCGGGAACGAAGAAGATTGAAGAAAAGAAGTCCTTTTTGGCTCCATTCATTCAGAGTATCAAAGGTGTCACCCCAGACCCAAGTTTTCGGATGCCGAATTTGCCAAGTTATTCTGGGAAGGCTAGAGCGATGACTCATGTTGTTGGGGGATTTGAGGCGACAATGTCCTTATTAACTGAGAATGAAGCAGTTCTATGTCGAGCTCTGGTAAGCACTTTGGCGGATCATGCTTTGGAATGGTTCTTGGCGCAGCCTGAAGACTCGATAACTGGGTATCATGATTTCAAGGAGAAGTTTTTAGCGAGATTTAGTGCATCGGGGTCACAACCAGTGCTGAAGACAGAGTTGTGCAGCCTCAGGCAAAAAGAAGGGGAGGGTTGTAAGTTTTACGGACAGATTCATGGGAGTGGCAAACTAAATCGCCGACATTTGCCAAGGCGAGATAATTATGTTATACAATACCAGTTTGCAGCCAGGTCACTTTAAGCAGGAGTTAGGCATGAGGTTGCCGAAAACTACGGGGGAGTTGTATGAGAGATTCAAGGGATTTTGTGGTGGTGCAAAGGTCAAGGCTAAAGGGGCTCAAGCGACAAGTTCGGGGGCCAAGAAGGTAGTAAAAGACAGGGTGGAAGTAGTGCGGGATGACAAGAGGGGATCTGGCGGCAATCGGGGGGCTGGTCAAGCAGGAGGTAGTGGAGGTCGTGGTGGTGGACATTATGGAGGCCGAAATGATTATCAGCCAAAGAAGGTTATTAAGTACACCCAATTGAACGCTCCCATTAGCGAGATCTTGAAGAAGGTGAACCTACCTGAGCCTTTTCCCATTATACCGGGAACTGAGGGAGCCAAGGACCAAAGCAGCTATTGCGAGTATCATAAAGATAGGGGGCACAAGACTGATGATTGTTATAATTTAAGAAGATTGATTCAGGGGAAGATTGATAGGGGTTTTCTGAAGGAATACTTGGAAGAGAATGTTGGGTGAGATGATCAGCGAAGGCCGGAAAGAAATCTAGTAGATGTTATTCATGACCCGTTGCCCAGTGTGTCCCAATTGAATAGTCAAATCATGACTTTAACGCATACGTTTGACGTTCCCCAATTTCCCGCCAGCCAAGATAGGGTAATCATCTTCTCCAGGCGAGAATTAGCTGTTACTAAAAGTCATGGTAGTCAGTCTATTATCATCACGATGTATCCAGACAATAATATTGTGCAGCGAGTTATGGTAGACTCTGGAGCAAGCAGGAATGTGCTTTATTATGATGCTTTTAAAAGGATGAATTACACGGAGGCTAATTTAGTGCCCCATAAGGGATATCTTGAAGGTTTTACCAATCATCCGGTCAAGGTTAAAGGTACGATTATGTTGGATGTGGAGATTGGCGAAGGCAAGTTGGCGAGAAGCGAGAGCATTGAGTTCTTGGTGATCGATCTCGTTTCCCCCTACAATGCGATAGTGGGAATTCCATTCATGTTGAGTTTTGAAATGGTTCTATCGATTCCCCATCAAAGGGTTAAGTATCCAACCTCCAATGGGATAGGCTGTTTGAAGAGCGAGGCAATCACGGTAGTAAGGAAACAAAAGGAAACGCGGAAAGCTAAGGCGGAGAGTACGATTTCCATGACTACCAAGTCTGATTCCAGCCAATTAAGGATAAAGATGGTTAAGATTGTTGAGGTGGTGAATGGTGATTCTGACTGGGTTGTGACAGACTGTATGAGAGAGGGCACGGCTATGATGGTGGCGGCGGCCAACAAAGTTCCAGAGTTGGCGGCAAGTGGATCTGGAGGAGAGCGGGAAATTGATGTGATGAATGAGCGGGAGTCTGATGCAGAAGTTCAGCGAGAATATATGAATGAAGTAGCAGTATGGCGAGAACCAGACGCCGATGCTCCAGATCAAGAAATTGATATGACAGAATGGCGAGAATTTGAGCCCGATGTGGCTGAGCGAAGTGATCCTGATGAAGGAAATCATTTAGCAATGGAGGTAATAAATGTGGCACCTAGCCTATGTTATGCTAGGGTCGTGAGGTTTGTACAAATGGATGAGCCAAGGATTGAAGAGATTGCTGAGGAGAATGTTGAAAAATTTATAGGTGAGTCTGACGGTGACTGTGAAACTATTGAGGTGGAAGACGCTCAAGGGCGGCCTACTTGGAATGTCTTTGTTGATCCCAGGAAGGCGGTTGTCGCCAAGGCAAGAAAAAGGAAAAGAATAGAGGTTGAGACCCTACAAGTGCAGGATGAGCCTGATATAAAGGCGGGAGAAGAGTTGGAGGAAGTGGAAATTAACTATTATTTTCCAGAACAGAAGATAAATATTGGTAAACAGTTGTTGCGGGATGAGCGGGAATGCCTGATTGAATTTTTTAAGGAAAATTTGGATGTCTTTGCCTGGATGCCTGAAGATATGAGGGGAATTGATGAAAGCACAGCCTTACATTGTTTGAATGCTGATCCTAATGTAGAGCCATTTAAATAGAAGGTGAGGCATTTGTCGCCAGAAAAAGAGTTGGCTGTGTTAGAGGAAGTTGAGAAGTTGCTGAAAGCGGGAATAATCGAGAAGATTCAATACCAGTCTGGTTGGCTTGTCCAGTGATGGTGTTAAAGTCGAATAAGAAGTGGAGAATGTGTATTGATTTTACTGATTTGAATACAGCATGTCCAAAGGATTGCTATCCTTTGCCAAAGATTGATAAGTTGGTGGATTCCATTGCTGGTCACAAGGTGTTTAGCTTTATTGATGCTTATTCAGGATATCACCAGATCAAGATGGCGGAGGAGGATAAGGCGAAAACTGCATTTAGGACCCCAAAGGGAAACTTTTGTTACAAAATGATGCCATTTGGTTTAAAGAATGCGGGGGCGACATATCAAAGGATGGTCAATAAGGTGTTTAAGTCACAGATCGGGCGGAATATGGAAGCATACATTGATGATATGGTGATCAAGTCTAAGGAGAATAACCATTTGTTGGATCTCGCTGAAACTTTCGAGAATTTGAGAAGGAATTCCATGAAGTTGAATCCTAGTAAGTGTGCGTTTGGTGTGACGGCGGGAAAATTTTTGGGGTTCTTGGTAAACAGGCGTGGGATTGAGGCCAACCCCAAAAAAATTTAAGCGTTGCTAGACATGTCGCCACCAAGGTCTATCCGCGAGATTCAGTGGTTGAACGGAAGGATAATCGCATTGGGGAGATTTATTTCAAAGTCAGCAGAGAGGAGTTTACCATTTTTCAAGGTGTTAAAAGGTGGGAAGAAGTTTGAGTGGAGCGAGGAATGCGGAGTAGCTTTTGAAGAAATGAAAACTTATTTGGGGAAGCCGCCATTATTGTGTAGTCCTGTTGATGGGGAAGAGTTGTTTGTTTATTTGGCAGCCTCTGACTATGCAGTTGCTGCAGTGTTGGTGCGGGAAGATGGAGGTATTCAAAAGCCTGTGTATTATGTTTCTAAGGCATTGAGCGAGATTGAGTCGAGATATTTTAATGCCGAGAAGTTGGCCTATGCGTTGGTGGTGGCGGCGAGAAAGTTGAGGGCTTATTTTGTCGCCCACACGATTGTTGTTTTGACTGATGCTCCTTTAAGAAAAATTTTGCAGCAGCCAGATTCCGCAGGAAGGTTGTTGAAGTGGTCAATTGAGTTGACAGAGTTTGACATTAGATATGAATCCCGCCGAGCTATTAAGGCGCAGGCATTGGCGGAATTTATTGTTGAGACTTCATTCACTAAGTCTCAGGCGGAATTGGTGGAAGAGTGCGGAAAGAGGAAGGTTGCAAAGTTAGTGGCGCCAAGTTTGATTGAGGAAAAGGAGAGGCCGGCAGATTGCTGGGTTTTGCATGTAGATGGTTCGTCCGCGAAGGACAGAGGAGGAGCGGGAATGATTTTGAGGTCGCCGGATGCGGAGTGTGAATATAAGAAGGCATTTAGGTTCAAGTTTCCAGTGTCAAACAACCAGGCAGAATATGAAGCGTTGGTGGCGGGAATTGAATTTGCCCGGGATGTTGGGATAAAGAAGATCGTGATTCATTCTGACTCTCAGCTTATCGTAAATCAAGTGCGGGTCGAGTATGGGGTAGTGAATTCATTTTGATAAAATATTGTAACCTGGCGAGAAGCATTTTGAGCGGCTTTGAGTTTTGGGAGCTTGTACAAATTGATAGGGCAGAGAATTCGAAGGCCGACGCGCGGCTGAGTAGGCTCCGGCGGGAAAGCCGAGGCAAAGAAGCGTCCGCCGAGCCAACGCGGAGTATGTTGATATGCCGGCAATTGACAGGCCCGTGGTTATGGAAATAAAGGAAACAGACAAAACTTGGGTGACTGAAATGAAAGATTTCTTGAACAAGGGAGAATTGCCGCCTGATGAGGAAAAGGCTAATCTGGTAAAGGTGACTTCTCCACGATTTACCGTGCAGGATGAGATTTTGTATAGAAAATCTTTTTCAAAGCCGTTGATGAGGTGCGTAGAGCCAGGAATGGTGGCGAAAGTCTTGTTTGAAATTCATGAAGGTGTGTGCGGTGGCTATCCGGGAGCGAGATCCCTGGCGGAGAAGGTTTTGTTCCATGGTTATTATTGGCCTAGTTTGAGGAAGGATGCAGAGGAGTATGTGCGGAAATGCGAGAAGTGTCAGAGGTTTGGAAATATCCCGCGGCAACTTGCGACTGAGCAAACCCCAATTATCGCGACTTGGCCTTTTAATATGTGGGGCATAGATTTGATTGGGCCATTCCCAAAGGCCAAAGGAGGATGCCAGCATGTGGTTGTCGCTGTTGATTATTTTACGAAGTGGACCGAAGGGAAAGCCTTGGCGACAATAAGTGAAGATAATGTGATCAAGTTTGTTCAAGAGAACATTTGGTGTAGATATGGGTTGCCCAGGGCTATCATCTCTGATCACGAAACGCAATTTGGGTAAAAATTTGCAGCGGAATGTAAGAGGATGAATGTGAAGCATTGGATGTCGGCAGTATATAGGCCGCAGTGCAATGGGCAAGCTGAGGCGGCAAACAAACAAATTATTGCCGCCCTGTGCAAAAATTTGGAAGGAAGGGGCGGTGCATGGTTGGAAGAATTGCCGACGACATTTTGGTATGTCAGAACCACTATAAAGGGCTCAAGTGGTGTAGCGGCATTTGCTTTGACTTATGGATCTGAGGCCATGGCACCGGCCGAGATGGCGCTGCCGACATACATAGTAACTTACTATGATGAGGCGAGAAATGGCCAACGACGATGTAACGATCTTGATTTGATTGATGAGAGAAGGCTTCAAGCGAGAATGAGGATGGTGAATTATAAACAAAGGATGAAAGCCCAACATGATAAGCGAGTAAATAAGAGGTCCTTCAATGTAGGTGATTGGGTATTGAGAAGTGCGGAGGCTACGGGGCCCAAGCCAGGTTTCACCAAGTTAAATGAAAAGTGGGAGGGGCCATTTAAGGTGTCCAAAGTTATTCAGGAAGGGACTTACCAGCTAAGGAAGCAGGATGGCGAAGTGCTGAAAAATGTCTGGAGTGTTGATCATTTGAAGCATTTCTATCAATAAAATTGTCGCGAGTTTTTGTAGTTAAAGCTTTTGATTTTTGTTCTAGATAACGAAAGTTATGTAACTTTTCTTGTAGGTCATGTATTTTATTTGTCTCACACTGACGGAAAAGTTATGTAGAATTTGTCATTCTAGAGTGATGTAACTCGTAAATATGATGGAAAAAAGACGGCGGGAATTACTCAGCGACATATCTTGCTGTAATTATCATTTCTTGAAAAAATCTAACAAGTTTCTGTTTTGTGTTTCATGAATCAGTGAATGAAGGGAGGAGTTTCGAAAATCAAGTCTGAGCAAGCGAAAAGTGATAAAGAAAGTTGCCATGAGGGTTGTTAAAGAAAGTAGACAGAAGAGGTTAACAATGAGGCTTGATGTTGAAAGTGAGAAAAATTGTCGCCAATGCTGCAAAAGTTGGGGCGGCGACCTGGGGAGAGACCCAGGCGCCAAACCAGGCGCGGCGACCTGGGGAGGGACCCAGGCACCAAACCTTGTGACCTGGGGAGAAACCCAGGCACAAAAGTTGTTGGCGGTGACCTGGGGAGGGACCCAGGCACCAAACCTTGTGACCTGGGGAGAGACCCAGGCACAAAAGTTGGGGCGGCGACCTAGGGAGAGACCCAGGCGCCAAACCAGGCACGCTGACATGGGGAGGGACCCAGGCACCAAACCTTGTGACCTGGGGAGAGACCCAGACACAAAAGTTGTTGGCGGTGACCTGGGGAGGGACCCAGGCACCAAACCTTGCGACCTGGGAAGAGACTCTGGCGCGGCGACCCGGAGAGGGGCCTAGGCGCCAAATGGGGAACAAAGACAGTGATTGAGATGATGATTGTTGCGGAGGCAACAAGAATATGTTATGATAATTGTCGCCTAAGCGATCAATACCAAGTAACAGTATAGTTTGTCGCAGAGGATTTGTCAAGTGCAAGTTGTCGCAAAGCTTGTAATGTAATGCGTCTAAACTCGTTGCAAACTTAAACTAAGTGGCGAGAATTTTAACTTGGGAGTGAGGCTGCCTAAAGACAAGCCTCACTTTTTTGAAGGGAGTAGTATGTATATAGAGATAAGATGGTAAGGTTCAATCTTCGATGAACTATCGAAGCAAAATCGGAGTTATCAAAAGAAAGACAAGGGACATGAAAAAGCTTGAATATAAAGCAATTGGGATTTAAAACAAATCATAGAAATCAAAGCAAAGAGAGAAATACTCACAATGGAGAGAATTAAATGATAAAGCAAAGCATAAGACAAAAGGTCGCAATAAGGCGACAATAAGATGATTACATATTGATAGGGCACGAAGGCCCGCCATGAAGATTAAAAGTAACAATTGTTTGCGACAAATTTTAACTGCAAAATATGAAAAGCAAGATTAAAAGACAGAAAGTAAATATTGTTTGTTACAGATCCAAGTCAAATTAAAAAAGTGTTCATAGCAATCACAAATCAAGAAGCATAAGATCACTGGCCGTTATAGGCGGCGTTGAGGGCGTCTTTGTTCTTCTGGGACAAAGCGTACCAAGAAGGAACTATGTTGTCAGCGCGGATGGCGGGAACTGGCCATGCAGCTTTGCCAAGAACCGCATCCTCTATCGCCAGCTGGGCTAACTCTTCCTCGCCATAAGGCACAAGGGGATGTCCCTTGCGACTTTTGTCGCTGAAAATAGTTTCAGAGCCCCATTGAGCCAGCTTGGCGGGAGGGATGGCAGAATCGGTATCGACGGCGATGGTCCTGAGTGTATGTAGGATTGAATTATCAAATGCATCCATTTCGTCAATTTCCGCTTTGGTCTTCGCCGCCGCGAGATCAGCCTTCATTTTGGTCACCTGGTTGGCCTTGACAAAGTTATCATCCTTAAGCCGCCTGTTTTCGGCGGTAAGTTCAGCAAGCTTGGCTGCATCAGCTTTGTTCTTCTCATTTTCGGCGACAAGATGAGCCAGCTTTTCCTCCGCCTCCTTATTCTTCTTTTCCAGCTCCTCCAAGCGAGCTTTTCCCGCCGCGAGATCGGCATCAGCTTTGGTTTGTAAATCCTTAAGCTCTTTGATTGAGGTATCTCACCTGGATACCTTTCTTTTTTAAACATTCCGCTCATGATCAGCTTCAGTAAGCTCTACCTCCAATTTGATGCATTTGTTGCTCAAACCCAAGATAGTGCTGCTAGCCTGCGAAAGGTGAAGCGACAATAAAGTGTTAGAGAAAACTTAGAAACGAAAAGTTAAAATGAAAAGAAAAGAAAGTAAAGGTGTCTTACCGGGGAAAGTTGGATTCCCGCCTGATATGCTGAGTGGGCGGGATCCTCCCCTTCAACATAAGCGACTTGATCAGCGTCGCTGCAGTGCTTCAAAGCAGTAGAGCCCAGCAGGCAAGAAACTGGCTCCAATTGTTCAGTTATCAGCCCCTTGAGCTTGGGGGTGTCATTAGCCTCCCGACAATGGAGCTTCATACCCGCCTCATCTGCGGCCAGCCAGCTGGCGCGGCGGTGAGGAGGTTGGCGAGAAGATGAGGGCCAGGTTGGAGAAACAGTTGGGCCATCAGTAGGGCCAGTTTCATTGGCAGGAGGAGATGGAGGCGGGATATTGGTTCCCGCAGGATTTTCTGTTTGAGCCCCATCAGCTCCAACTTCATGGTCTTCCAGGGGAGCGTCAGCCCCCGCTTCGCTTTGAGGCTCCTCTTCTTCTTCTTCTTCTTCTTCTTCCAAATTCAAAACCTCAGCTGGGTTCCCTTGAGCCTGAGCAGGGGCGGAAGCGACAATAAAGTGTTAGAGAAAACTTAGAAACGAAAAGTTAAAATGAAAAGAAAGTAAATGTGTCTTACCAGGGAAAGTTGGATTCCCGCATGATATGCCGCTGCATGGATCCTCCCTTCAACAAGCGACTTGATCAGTCGGCTGCGTCCGGTGCCCCCAGTCAGCAGTGCTTGGGCCTGCAAGAAAGCAGTGCCGATTCAGCCCAGCAGGCAGAGAGCTGGCTCAATTGTTCAGTTATCAGCCCCTTGAGCTTGGGGATGTGACGCCATTAGCCTCCCCAAGAACGGAGCCATACCCGCAGCCACCGCGCTTCGGAGGCCAGTGGCCGGTGGCGGCGAGGAGGTTTGCGAGAAAAGATGAGGGCGGAGTATGCTAGAAAACAGTTGGGCCATCGTTAGGAGCCAGTTTCATTGGCGGGGAGATGGAGGCGGGATATTGGTTCCCTTGATTGTTTGAGCTGTCGGCTCAACTTTATGGTCTTCCAGGGGAGCGTCAGCCCCAGCTTCGCTTTGAGGCTCCTATTCTTCTTCTTCTTCTTCTTCCTCATCTTCCAAATTCAAAACCTCAGCTGGTTCCCTTGAGCCTGAGCAGGGGCGGAAGTGCGTTGTCGCTTGGGTTGTCGAGGAGTGGTTGAAGGCCTCTGAGGATTTTGAATCTGACCGCTTTCATCGCTCGGTTAGTGCAGCGGGAATGGCAGATCGTGTTGGGCCATAAGGCTTGCGTTCCTGGCCAAGGCCAAACGTTTGGCCTGTTGTTCAGAAGTACCTTGGGCCAATCTCTTCTGGTTCATATTCATTGTTCTGTGTACTGCGAGAAAAAATTAATAATGATTAGCGACAAATAAAGAGTTGAAGAGTTGTAAATAAAAAGAAGCATGAAATGGCAGAAACCATACATTGTACTTGCCGCATCGCGGGGCACATGTTCTGGCCATTCCCGCAGATTGTGCATTCAGAGCCAAACTTGGCGCCTGTGTGAAGCTCCCATCCAGGCCAAGACTCATTGTGATCTACGGCTACGCGGGGAGGCAAAGGCGGGAAGTCATAGGAAAGCCCTACTTGGCTCACAAGGGAATGGTCGGCAAGTATTTGTTGGCATGAAAATGTGGCGCGGTGAGGGATCCCGGCGGTGTTAAGGCGTCGGCGAGAGTTGAAGCATCGTTGTTCTTTTAAACGCTTCCTCATCCTCATCCAAGGCCCATTCTGTTTGTCAACCTTGAGGGCGATTCCTTGCAAAGTCGCGATAGGAAAGAGTCAGCCCCGTCTCGCAGAAATAATGAATAAAGGGGATCGTTTTGCCACAACAGGACTTATGGACTTTAGAAGGAAGAGGAGTTAGAATTTTGGTTTTTTACTTACTTTGACATGCGAAGTCTACAGAAGTTCATTGAGTTTCCTTGTCCTTGTGTGATATCCGGTGAACATGTCTATGAGATGAGATGACGTAAGGGCGGGTTACTTCGCTGAAGGGCGCGACAAATTGTGATGAAGCAAGTCGAAGACTGCCGGATGGCGTTGGGATGAAGCTCGGCTCACTTTGCGCTGGCTTTATATAGTACGCAGAGAGATGACGAAGGATCAACGGGATTTTTAATTCACGCCCGAGTTGGGACGGGAAAATGATGATCACCCCGGGCCTTGCGCTATGTCATGCCTAACCGAAAGGGACATCCCGCCATCGTAGTTGGCAATTTGGTAGTTAAGGTGGTCAATGTTATACTGGGTATGGTAGGGAGTTATGGGAAGATGCTGGGAAGAGCCAGTTCCCGCAGCAGCAGAGGTGGATGGGTTGTTTGCTAAATTGGAATTCCCGCCAGTTGAGGTTGAAGCGCCGGGGGCTCCAAAGTTTGACATCTCGCCTGAATCAGAAGAAGAAAGAACTTGTTTATATCGATTCCTATTAACTAAAGATCTCGCAGCGAGAAAGTCAGTGTCAGAACTGTCAGAATCTATAGGGGAACCGTAGAAGCGACAAAGGTGGTCGCAAAGTTCGCGAGGAGTGAAAAATGTTTTAGACATGGGGGCTGAGGAATGAAGAAAGCATTTACCCCTAACTTCAATGGCGGCAATAATAGCGGGATCTACCCTATGAACACTTAGGCAATTTACTAAGTCATCCCAAGTCATCCCCGAATACCCTAGTTAAGTAGTCAAATACCCCTAGTTCCCGCATTTCGACACTGACCATACCTAATCTGCCTAATACAGTTCTTAAATCTAGCCATGGCGACAAATAGAAACTTAAAGAAACAAGGAAAACTAAAGATCAAAGAGATTACCTGGAAAATATGAAGGGTCATTGAGGAAATCAAAGATTGATTGCAGGTTCGCCGGAATGTTCAATGTACGGCCGAAGGGTTTATTTTCCAGGATGATTCGATGGGTGAATCAAGCTAATAAAGTGAGTGTTTATGGCTGGTTTTCAAGGGGGAGTAAGGATTGAGTCACTGAAGGGAAGGAAACTGAAGGGGATGATCATAAGCAAGATCGCCGGAAAGTATCAAGCGTTGCCGAAATTCGCAAGAGGATTCTCAGGTTTAGGGGAACGAAAAAGTGTAAAGGTAGGAAGGGGGAAGGTATTTATATTAAGGGAATATTAAGAGGTTTATTGGGAACAACTAAAATTAATTGGCCCCCAAAATTTTAAAATTCCCCCCATTTAATGATTTCAAATTTCAAAATGTCTTTTCATATGTCCCATCACAGTCGTCAGTCATTAGAATGGCCTAAGAGCGTGACACGTGGCTTACAGGTGTCAGCTTTACCAAACATCTCGCGTGACTAATGAAAGTGTGCGGGAAGTGAAAAATAAGTTTGAATTTCTCGCCTGGAACATGAATGATCCAGGTCTCGAAATTGGGGGCTACTGAAGTGGTTGAGAAATATAAGTTTGGGTTTGAACAAAATAGTGGGCCTAGTGGGCTTAGTGGGCCAAATGGTTTGAAGTGGGCCACACGTGTTAAGGGAGGCAAAGTATAATAAAATGTATGATAAATGGTACTTTTCCTTAATTGGCGAAAATTGTAGCCTGCAACAAAGATATGTTTGGGGCGGGAGAATAGGCAATAGGCGGGAAGTATCCGTGGCGGGAAGTGACCTAATGTATACAACCGTTAGGCGACAAGTGCAGAGGTTAGATTAGGGGACTATATTAGCCTTATCCCTTTAGTAGGATTGTCGCCAGGCGACAACCATGACTGGCAAGTGATAAGTGATTGTGGCGTTGCCACGGGGATACCCCCCCCCCCATAACGGTCAAAAGTGTGATGTGACAGGGCGAACAGTAATTTCCTACCAACTTTGTGGGCGGTTGACCCAAAAGTAAGGGATGACTGACACGTGTCCTATATGAGTATGACCTATGTTGCATGGTAGTATAAAAAGGTGAGAAGAAACATTATTTGGTAAGTATTACCCTCTCTCTCTCTAAACTCTCTCTCTCCCTTACAGTTCCCATTGATGTTCTCCTTTCTCTCACAAAAGCAGTTACTTATTCTCACGCCGGAGGGGTTTTACCGGAGCCACCCCCGGTTTAGTTCACCTTGTTTGCTTGTGTGTAGGAGTCAAGACGGACCATCCCAAGGAGACCAGCCGGAGTATCCTCTGTTGCAGCCGTGGATTCAGCTCCTGTGCAACACATTTTTCTGTGTAGCATCAATGCTGATCTATGAATACATGCCTATTAGAGGCTCAGATTCTTATACAGATTACACACACACACACACACACAAAAAAAAAAAAAAAAAAAAAAAAAAAAAAAAAAAAGCAAAGTGAGTTAACCGGAAAGTACAAAACAAAGCACGAGAAATAGATTGACACACACACCAAATACCATGCCGAAATTTGATTCACATATATATGCACAAATATACTGTTTCCAGAATCGATATAGACACTTGCACAAGACACACGATACACAAAGTAAAGATTACACACCATACAGTATAGACAAAAAAACGGGGTGATACAAGAGCTCCCACGAACAACATACACTCTCACTGGTGTTTTTTTTTTTGCCTCAGTTAATAATCTCAGGCAAAAACTCTGGTAGACAGAAAACCACCATAAAACTTACAGCATACTATCTGTCCTTGCAGGAAGTCTTCGGAAGAAATTGAGTGGTGCAGATGGAAGTTTATGTCGAAACCTCGGGTGCCTCATTAGATAGAATCCAGCCATGACAATAAGTACCTGGAACAGAGTTGCATACAACACCAAAGCAGCCATGAGACAGAACAACATGAATAAAACCATGGCACGCGGGTCCCGCCAGCTCAGCAACCCCTGAACCCGCTTTCCTTGGCTGGCTATGTCACCCACCACTGTCTGAATCCAACCAGTCACACTCCTTAACCGATCATACCGATTCCGAACCACATCTGAATGTCGTGTAGTAGGAAATGTGTCAAATTCCTCATCTATCTTATCGGGGAGTACAGTATCGGCGTAAGAAATCCTCGTGTTCATGTGAGGAGGGTATTTCGGTCTAAATCTATAATTCCATACTCCGATAAGAAACATGTAATGAAACACGGTTGGAAATATCAGTTCCGGGAAGCAGACAAGCATCACAAAGAGTACGTGCACTAGCGCTGTCGTAATGGGGTTTCTCCACACGCAAACTTCTCCGAACCATTTTGAGACCATTTTGAGACGGCAAACAATCCGTTAAAAACGGACATTAAACGGAAAAAGTTCGCCTTGCTTCGCCACATGCTCCAAAGATGTGAATCCGCTTCAGTCATGTATTCAACCACTTCCTTCCTCAAAGGTGGCTCAGCTCGACTTAATCGTGCAGACACTATATGGACAGCTTGGTGACGTAGCATATCGAGTTGCATCACGGTCAACGGCCTCACATAGTGCATTTTAGGTAAAACGGGACGGGAGTATGTATACATCATGTTAACCATAGAAGTGCACCGAAAACGTATGGCCAAATGCAACTCACCCATCTTCTTTACACCGGATGGATGAAGGACTAATAATGGATATGTGTGTGTATAAACTCGCTCCATTTCTAAAGTAGAGATTCGAATTCGAACCTTTCTGATTCTCGCGTCTCTGGTACTATTTGAACCTGGTTCACCGAGCTGGCTGTTATCAAGAACCCCAACTGTAAGAACCGTAGAGGGGTCGTAAACTTCCCAAAAGTACTGCTCATTAAACTTAGGGTTCAAACTGTCAATGATTGTTCGAGTCCGAACCCATTTGTGACCATATTTTGCTACACAATAAGTATCAATTGTTCGCCTTCCGTCTTTGGTTTTCATGGGCTGGAGTCCATTAGCATTAAGAATCCCAAGCTCCAAGATACCTATAGATGGCTTCCAAAGCTGCCTCGCAGTTGGCCGGAGATCACTGCTGTAGTAAGTTGACTCATCAAGAACATGGTACCCTCCGTCAAGACAGACTCGGAGATGAACCTTCATAGAAAACTTATCTTTATCTTTCTTCTTCTTATCTTCCACTTCGGTAGCATTTGGTTTAAGGAGGTTAAACCATTTGGAGTGAACAATACGATCGTCAGCACGGCGATCAACGGTGCTTAGTGGTATAATAACTTTTCCGAAGATCTCATCTTTGTTGTGCCCCACACGATCTTCCACAAAAAGGATCAGATGATCTTCAAACGGTTCTGCAGCAACAAACAAGAATTCCTCATTCCACATTGCATTCAAAGTTCGTGCTTGAACAGGTCTTGTTCTGAAAACCTGGTTACTTATTTGCGCCTTTACAAATACATCTGGAAAACGAGCTTTATCATCTATAACCAAATCTTGGACCTCGATCACATTAACACGAACGTACCATAATCTTGGAGAATGGTAAACTTTTGACCGGAGAAATGTGGAGGAGACGGAGCTATCAGTGATGGATGCATCTGAATGCCATGCATCAGGAAAGGCGTCATCAGCTTGTGTGCCTATCCAGACTGCAAACATAAGCTCTTCCTTTGTTTTCTCCCCTTGTCTGTCCTCGAGCCGATATCATACCGGAGCCAAAGGACTATCTGGTGGGACCCGCATTGGTATATCATGAAGTTTTATGCATTATTTCATACGTTGGCCATTTGTAGCAGATCGACCCAAATCTTCTTAGAACAGAGACAAAAAATCACCATCTCTGCTGCCAAGCTTGAAGTCCGAACCAGATCTGATCGTCTTTTCAGTAAACAAATCGATCATCTTCTCCGGCAAACAAACGATGGTCACCATCTTTTCCGGCCAAGCTTTCTTTCGTTTGACTCACATCCCTGATCAACCAGTCCTAGTCCCTCGTGTCCGACCATCTGAAAGCTTCGCATCATCTGGTTATCTGTGTGGTGGTGAAATGATGGAACTCTCTCTCAGCCTCATCGTTAACACCGTAGCAAGTCCCAAGTTGATTTGCCGTCCAGTTCTCTCCTCACTGCAGTAACTCTGGCCATCAACTGCCCCATACACCCCAAATGTTAGGTTGTCGAGCTCATGACCGATATTCACAAGATAAAGGGTTTGAAGGAATGTATTACTCCACTCCTAATCTCAGATTACATCTTAGAACTGTATTCATGAAATGAAAAACTTTGGTTTGCTTTGTATTCCAAAAAAAATTACTCAGTCTAAAGGATGGTAACTGTGTAATCTATAAGCACTAAAAGAAAGACCATTTCTTAATGCATTTCAGGTGTTTGCATTTTTGCCTCAACGAAGTTCAAGTTGTGGTGTGCTCTAGGTGTTTGTATTTTTTCCTAGTCCAACATAATAAGGTGAATGATATTTTGGATTGAATGTATTAAAAGAAATAACCACATAATGAACTATAAGTGTCATGTTCTTTGATGGATTCTTGACTGAATTTGGCTACTTGATTGTGGTCTGACCGACTGTCTCGAATCAAAGCAACATGGCAACCAGATAAATTCATATGACCTTTTTCTCATTCGGATGATGGATAGCACGAATGTGAAGGAAAGTATATGGATTGAATTTTTGTTGTTTGGGTTGCTGCTCTTATTCTATTTTCATCATTTACTCAATCTAACTAGTTACTCTTCTTTCTAAAAAAAAAATAGTCACTTTAGTTTTAATTTTAATGATATATTTAATTGATCTTTAACATTTTTTCAAAAAAATTTAACTATCTTAAATTTATGGGGTTGACAAATTTATGAATTTTAAACAAATTATTAGTGCTAGTGTAAATTAGAACTTGGCTGTTTCGGATAACGAAGGTCTTCCCTCGGACATCCATACCTCCACTACAAGAAACAGGCTTATTTACGGCGGTTAAAATCCGCCTTAAATACCACGCGCCCCGCCGTATATAGTATTTACGGCGGACTAGCCGCCGTAAATACACCCCCGTATAAATCATCGCCGTAAATACTATATACGGCGGGATCACCGCCGTATATAGTATTTACGGCGGATTTACCACCGCCGTATACCGCCGTATATAGTATTTACGGCGGATTTACCACCGCCGTATATAAATGAAATACATACGTATATTATGGAGTATTTTAGTGAACTTTATACGGCGGTATGTGTAACCGCCGTAAATAAGAGACGAGTCGTCCACTCCGTAACGAGTCGTCCCAATTGCACCCCCACCAGGTTCCCTCGTCCCCCCTTTGTAGACGACTCGTCCAAACCATTTTATACGGCGGATTTAGTCACCGCCGTAAATAACTTAATTGGGACGACTCGTCCAACATGGCACGAGTCGTACCATTTACACCCCCTTCTGGTTCCCTCGTCCCCCCTTTGGGAACGAGTCGTCCCCATCTTTATACGGCGGATTTAGTCACCGCCGTAAATAAGCCTATTTTTTTTTTTTTCCCAGCTTTGTATAATTCATTTTCCCCCAAAAATACATTCACAAAAACCAAATTCAACCTGTACACACACAAATACAACCTGTATATAACCAAAAATACACAAATGCAATCAATATTTACAATCTACATATTAACACAATGTATCCAGACATAATAACCATTATACAAAAAAGTTATTAGTTGTTGAATGTATCCAAAATACACAATGTCTAAAATCCACAACACCTATTCATTACCGTCATTTCCACGCTGCTCAAAAATACAACGTTTCAATTCATCAATTTGTATGTTGTAACCGTCGGCGTTCCTCCTCATTTTGTCCTGGCTGCTCCTCCCGAAGTTGTCTTTCAAAATCGTCTCGACCCCCGCCACCGCCTCCAATACAAATTGCCCGAGAAGTTTGGGATTTACCAAACACCTTAGTTTCGTTAAGACCGCCTCCCATACATCGCACTCTCCCGTGGTCATCGTGGCCCATCATACCAACAAAAATATTTTCACGCGGGCCGTGGAGAGTTTTGTTGCTCCTCCGGCAGCCTCCTCAATTGCATCATTAAGCGTTCGTCGTAGAATAAAAAACAACATGTTCAATATAAATATTTTAACTTTAATTAATATTATGAAAATGAAGTTAGAAATGAAAAAGTATTCTATAGAATAACAAACCGAAACGTAAAAGGTTGAAACTTTAACTTACAATCATATCAGTGGTTTCTTGATCTGCGGGTGTTTTGCCCGTGCGCGTATGTATGAAAACGCTTACGCGATCAGTTGGTAAACCCTTGTCGTCTCTCTACAATTTATAATAGAATAATTTGACCAAAAAAAATATATTTATATACGATACAAAAAGAAACATTAATTGAATTGACAACTGAGAACTAAATTGAACGATGACAAACCTCTTTGATGACTTTGGGATGGGACGTTTTTTCGGTCCTATTCGGCACGATTGCTTTTCTCGATTCAATTTATTTGTTTCGATATTTCTGGAAAAAGAGATAATATTAGTATTAATTTGACTACTTATATAAGACATTCACGATAATAGATTGAGATTAATTTGAAATATACCCGAGCCTTGTTCGTACCCCACATCGCAACAAGTGCAGCCCATTGATCCGCAACGCACCCACGGGGTGTGTGAGCCAATGCGTCTTGGTCGGATTCATACATCTTATAAAACTGTTTCAACTGAGTAATATTCATAACTGAGTCAATATTCATAACAAAGTCATAACTGAGTAATACTTATTATATGCTTGTCTCACCTGGTATTTCCAGTCACGCCACGATTTAGCGAGAGAAAGAACCATAACCGGGTAATACTCCGGAGGAGCATTTGTATTTTCCTATATACACAATTCAACAAAGAAAAAAAAAACAATTGTTAGAGAATCATAAGATTTTTGACTTCGTACTAGAGATTTATGTAAGAAATATGGATTACAACTTACCAGAACGTCATTCCATACGTTATTTATGCACTCATGGTCCATCTGAGACCACTCTCTAGTTAATGGGAAATGTTCCCCATTTTTAGCAAAAATTCCTAACTGAGTAGCTAATTTTGACATTTCCCCACCAATTGGTTGACCATAATTATTCCATATTATGTTCAATCTCTCTTTACCCCATTTGGGGGTTGGTTTTGCCAGCCCTCTTCCTTTAGGCTTCGAGCCCTGACCTGGTAATAAATTTTTCTTTGGCGGCATATCTGTCATATGACAATTCAATTATAGCACAAAAATTGGATAAACCAAGTAAAGGACCCAAAAAAACAGTCTTATAATATATGTATAAGACATATAAATTTATTATAGGTCTTATGTATCATGTATAAGACCTATAAAATGCCTAGAAACAACAACAGCCACAACAACTGACAACAATGACAACATACAACAGCTTAAACAACGGTAATACAACAAGTCAAGAATGAGTTGAACAACAATGATAACAAACACCGAGAATACGGTAAACAAAGATATAAAGAATAAAGAATAACAACATAGATATAGAAGAAACAACAACAAATAACAACAACAACAACAGCAAGAATCAGCGCTGACAAAGAAATAGAAGCAAGAACGGCCAAACGGCAACAACCTTGAAAACGACGGCCACGCAGCGCTAAAACAAACAAACGGTTTATACGCTTACTTTTTGGCTCCAGCTTCTAGCTACAACAGGTGGGTGATATCAATACAAATCATTCTCTTTTTAAATTCCCTTTCTTAGAGTGGAAGCCCAAAAAAAAAAAAAAAAAAATCCAAATGGCTCTCCAAAGTCCAAATCAAAAAGGGTACATCAATGAAGATTACAACGAAAAAAAAGAGACTAGGAAATAAATAATAGAAGACATGAACAAAGTACTCCCCGCGTCTTTCCAGAAATTGTCAAACACTTAAACAATATCTTTTCCTTTTATTATACGGAGTATATCCTTTTGAACTCGGGATTTTAAATTACATCTTTCAATATCACACCTAAAAACTAAAGAAGTTTCCTGACAGAGAAGTATATACCTTAAGAAAAGTGCTAAGGAAGTTTCCCACAAAGTTTCCCGCAAGGGTACATCATGGATTATTAACGCTTTCTTTGGTTACATACATGGCTTAACTAACTTTTTCTTTTGGTTACTTTGGTATCGATGGGATATGACTACCACCATCGAACAAAAAATTAACTAGGTAAAATGTACAAAAAAAGAAGAAAAAGAATTATGTTAAATCATCCATCCATCAGTTAACGCATAACTATTACTGAGAGAGCAGTACAAAAAGGGGAACCTAAGCATGTGCAAACAACACATTTATTTGTACTATCACCTCGTCATAAGTGGCTCTTATCAGACTCCATGTTGTTTGCGAAGTTTCAGACAGTTATTCGACATTATTTAGACTAAGAATACATCATATTCGAGTAAGATGCATGTTCATTCGAATTCCAAGAAAAGAACTCTAGATAACCATTGTCATAGGAATACATATTCGGAAATAAATTCAGATAGAAACAAACAAAGATTGCAAAGATTGTGTCATCACATCAGGAGGAGCCAGTTGCAAAGCTAGCTACAAAGAGCTACTTCTAGGTAATTTGTTGACAACCTTCATTATCAAGACTTTATAATCATGTACAAATTAGATATGAATGTACAAATTAGATATGAAAGCAGCAATAGTAATATTTCAAACCTAAAGGTGGCTGTCCGTCACTCCAAATTAAGACAAAGACCGTCAATAAACAATTTCATTTATGATCTATTATTTTATAAGGGAAAAATAACAAATTGTTTAAAATGCTCAATGCCGCCTTAGCCGAATTACACAAGCACATAAGTCACATGAGAAAAATCCATGAAAAAAATGGAGAATGACTCAATGAAGGAGAGAAATAAATATTTTACTAAAGGGGTATTAGAATTTGATTTATAAGGGAAAAATAACAAATTGCATTCACGAGCACATGTACGTAACCAAATCTACATTTCTTTTTGCTCTATAAATAATACTTTTGGAAGCGGGGCGGGGAACAACAAACATGACATTACGGGGCATTATTGGGGCTCCCGCGGGTTGTGGACACATTTGTTATATGTCACATTTAACAAAAACAAATACCAAATCGGTGGGGAAGCGGGGCGGGGGAACAACAACCACAAGGAACAACAACAACAACAACACTATAGAGGCAAGCCTTGCTTGATACGAGAAAAAGTATAAAATAGTACGGGTGGGGCTCAGTTCATGGGTACCAAATCGGTGGGGAAGCGAGGCGGGGACATCCCAAAGTAAAAGTAGTACTGGAGAAACGGATGACGGAGGTAGAAAGTAAGAGGCTGCTGCAACAAGATCCTGTAGGAAATAAGAGTTTGATCAAAAGAAGCGAGAACAAATACATATTACAATTAACAATATTAATATTCAATCCAACCATACAAAATAACAAGTTTGATTGAAATATGAAACATAAGTAATAACATTGTCTTAGTAATAGTAAGCAAATAAGATCTAAACAAATACATATTACAATTAACAATATTAATATTCAACCAAACAAAATAACAAGTTTGATTGAAACATGAAACATTAATAATAACATCACAATAATAACATCAGCGATGAGAGCCGGAGGTTTGTCACGATAGTAGGTCGACGGGAAGAGCGCCTGCATTGCACGAGCAGTGGCTCTCGAATGCATCATAGTCAAATAATCCTCAGCGGCTCGTAACTCGGGGCTCACATGCGCATCGCCCAAGCCTCATTTGCGTATACCGGGCTCCCAAAATGGCAGTTTCATCTTCCAACCCCTCAAAACGATCTTGCACCTCCCCCATCTAGCATCCTCTAAAGTCTGCCGACTCTGTTCCCGGCGATAACCTCCCCCATCTAGCATCCTCCAAAGCATGTCGGCTCTGCTCCCGAGCGATCCTTGATCGCTCTGCTCCTCAAAAATGCCCTCATGGTATCCCAGCTGATCAAAGAACCCTGCGCTGGGCTCGGGTTCTCCTCTCCTCCCCGACCACCCTTTGTCTCTCCCCGATCCTCCTCTTCCTGCTCCTCATCATCCTCCTCATCAACGGGATCCATTTGATCATCAACACCGGGCATACGCCAATGCCCGGCTTGTTCACCACTCGGAAACGTGGCCCTACCACACGCGGACCGTCCTCCCCGGGAGTACCATATTCAAATAATAAAGACCTATTATGCGTCGCCCTCAGGTCCCTCACAAACTTGTCATACTGCACTAGCCGAGTCTACGTAGAATAAAAACTCGTGCCCCCATCAATCTCATCGCCTCGGGTTTTGGTTCACCCACAAGCTTGAGCAATCAATGTGATCATCCCCCTATTGATATGTTTCCCTTTTTGGTAAGGGCAAATGCCTCACATCTCCAGAACAAAAATATCAACCCAATCGGGAATCACACGAAAACTCCTCGACCATTTGTTCGCAAAGGTTTACCATAGCCACATTCAATTGAGCGGGCTCTCCGTTTGCCAACCAAGACATAGATAGACCTCTGTAAAATAATTTCCAAGCCGGGTGAGAAAGAGAGGAAGCCACTAAGGTATTTTTTGCGGGGCAATCCTGTGAGCTCAGAAAAGAAAAAACAAGTCCCCATCGGACTCGACCCGGTTTCCTCTCAGGTGATCAACCCCAAAGATTTGCCTCAACTCATCATAATCCACTCGATAGGCTTCATCATTCATATGAAACCGAATAGTATTTTCTTGTGACCCTGGCCTACCTCCAAAGTTGAAAGGAACTCAAGTGAATATCTCAAATCACGTAGATGGAGTCTTCCCAGGAAATTACCTAACCCGGCTTGCGTCTATCAGATTACGGTACTAACGTCTCTAAACCCAAATCCTCAACACCGGCAAATGAAGAAAAGTGGTGACTTGAAATTTCCTACCCTCCAAATTACGCCCATTTTTTCTTTTGAGCGGCGGTCAATTGGGTCAATCCCATATACTCTGGGATCATTTTGGGACTACGGGCGGCGGGTTTTGTCTACCCCTCTTTGTTGCTACCTCTCTCTCTCCTTAGGAGGCATATTTTCAACACAAAAACCACCTATACATAAGACGGAGAGACACAAATTTTAGTAATAACATTGTCTTAGTAAATAGTAAGCAAATAAGACCTAAACAAATACATATTATATAGAAGTAACAATATTAATATTCAACCATACAAAAATAAGAAGTTTGATTGAAACATGAAACTTAAGTAATAACATTGTCTTAGTAAATAGTAAGCAAATAAGATCTAAACAAATACTACTCAAACTAATCATCATCATTATCGGCCATATCAACATCATCATTATCGGCCATATCAACATCTAGGTCATTGATATTAGTAGTTTCAATCTCGACCCCATCAACTCCCTCTCGCACCCACGATGTTTCTTCGTTAGCAACATTTTCATCCAGATTTTGTGAGCAAAATGGTACCAATTGTGGAATCGAATTTGCAACTTGTTTATCATCATTTGAATATATGTCAAAACTATCTCTTGGCGTAATCCTCATCACAACTTTCCAATCACTTTCTATAGGATCTTTAACATACCAAACTTGCTCGGCTTTGAGATGCTAATATGAATGGTTCATCACCAACTCGATTATCCTTATACAACTTGTGATTGAAGTTTACAAGAGTAAATTTTTGCTCATCTTCCATCTTGCTTTGTCCGGTTATCAACCCAATCACATTTAAACAATACACATCTTATTGAGTTGCTATAACGAATTTCAAGGATCTCAATCAACTCCCCGTATAAGTTAACATCCCCTACAATGGGATTATTATTCTTTCGGCTTGCAAAACTTGTCACACTTGCATTCGGCATGACTCCACTTATTTTGAGTTTTCCCTCCGTCTATCGACATCCTTCACTCGAAATCGAAAACCATTTATTATGTAAGACTTATACCGCCTCGCATCCATATGAGGACCCAATGCAAGACTCGTAATTCTTTGGGCACTACATCTTTCGTCGTGCATACCTTTTATAAAAAACAAAATTTAATAAGAAAATATTTAAAACGATAAATTGAAACTATTATATGAAGGTGGTTTCATACTTACATAATCCTTAAACCGGCTAACAAACTTATCATTATGTTCTTTCTCTATAAGATGTCGTTGATTACGAGGTAATGTCTCCCTCAAATGTACACGATGCATTCTCGAGCAGATCGAAAATATGAATTAAGTATTAATTTGAAATATAAAAGATATAAGGAATGTAAGCCTCATGTAAGGAATCCCTTACTCTAGGTATTGTTCAACATCTTCGCATTGAAAAGCACATATCTATGCGCTTGTACTCGTGTGATGTAATCAAGGGTAATTACCTCTTCTTTTCCTACAAAGCGGCCTAACTCATCACCTTCATCATCATTTCTTCTAGGACGATTGGACTTTGTCTCAATGTCATCCAAATATTGCGTACAAAAAGTCATGCATTCTTCACCACAATTGCCTTAGCTATGGAGGCCTCGGGATGGGCTCGATTTCGAACATATAATTTTAATGTAAGTAGAAACCTACAAAAACATTTACTCATGCTAAAGCGTATGTAAAAAGGAATTTAACTTTTTCAAAGTAAATTTAATATGGATGTACCTCTCTACCGGATACATCCAACGAAATTGTATTGGGCCCGCTAGCAAGGCCTCCTCGGCTAAATGCACCGGCAAGTGCTCCATAACATCAAAGAAAGCTGGTGGGAATATTTTCTCGAGAGCACATAGTGTGACACCCATCCGATCTTGTATCTTTTCGAGATCGGCAAGTGTATTCACCTTTGAGGATAATTGCCTAAAGAAATTTGCCAACTCAATGATGGCTTTTACAATGAAGTAGGCAACGCTTTTCGAACACTAAAGGGAGTAGTTGTTGGAGCAAAATATGACTATCATGGCTCTTAAGACCCCAAATAGCTCTTTCCTCTAGATGTACACAACGAGATATGTTTGACGAGTAGCCATCGTGGACTTTGACTCCCTTTAGAACTTTCAAGAATGTGTCTTTATGCTTCTTACTCATTGTAACCGAGCCGGAGGCATAATATCTTTGCCGGATGGAAGCTTTTGTAGATGCAATGGTTTCCGAATGTTCATCACTTTTAGGTCTTTTCTTGCTTTATCATTATCTTTTGATTTCCCAGCATACCTAACAGAGTATGTAGCACATTATCACACACATTTTTTTCAATGTGCATAACATCAAGATTATGACGAACATGATTATTTGCCCAATAAGGCAACTCAAAGAAGATACTCCTCTTTTTCCAATTGTGACACAACTTAGGAACCTTTCTTTTCTCCAACTTGGCTTGTTGCTTCTCACCCTCTTCTCTTTTCCTCTTTTTAATAACATCTTCTATTTTATACTGCTGTTTCCATATTTTCAACTTGTTTAAGCAATTTTGTTCCAAACAATAACTTGGGCTTATCTCTCACTTCATGATTACCATCAAAAGAGCCTTTATCCTTACGAAAAGCATGACTCCTAGGCAAGAAGCGTCGATGACCAATATAATAATACTTGCCACCATGATCCAACCATCGTGCTTGAGGTCTCACATTGCAACAAGGGCAAGCATATTCACCTTTAGTGCTCCATCCGCACAACATTGCATATGCAAAGAAAGTCATTTATTGTCCATAATAGTGAAGCTCGTAAAGTAAACAACTCGCTCCTTGATGCATCATAAGTTGATATACCATCGTCCCACAATTCCTTCAACTCATCAATTAACGGTTGGAGATACACATCTATCTTGTTGCCCGGCCCTTTTGGGCCTTGAGTAAGCACCGACAAGAAGAAATATGGTTGTTTCATGCATAACCAAGGTGGAAGATTGTATGGCATAAGCACAACCGGCCAAGTACCGTGAGATATAGTCATTGTTACGAAAGGATTAAATCCGTCGATGCTAATCCCAATCTAACATTTCGAATTTCACTTGAAAATAATGGATAACGTTCATCGAATTCCTTCCACGCACGAGAGTACGCAGGATGCCTCAAAGACACCATCGTCTATTCTTTTCTCGGCATGCCATCTCATGAGTGTCGCGGTCTTAGATGACCAATACAACCTTTGCAACCTTGGCTTTAAGGGAAAAGACCATACTTTCTTCATCGCTACCTGCTTGGGAAGTTTATTCTTGCCACTTGTTTCCGCACCTTCACCGCTACCCCCTTCTTCTTGTTGCTTATATCTAGAGGCTCCACAAATTTCACATTTAGTAAGTTTTTCGCTTCATTTCGAAACAACATACAATGATTAATGCACGCGTCCCACGTTTTATAACTAAAACCCAAATCCGTTAGCCATCTTGTACGCCTCACGATAGGAACTTGGCACTTTCGCCGATCGAGGCAATGCCCTAATGAAATTTTTTAATAAAGAAGTAAATCCCTTATCGGTCACTCGATAATTAGCCTTCCAAAGGCATAAGTTCTACAATAAATGAGAGTACTGTAAACTTATCACACCCTTCCCACAAGGCTTGATCAAGCATCTCTCAAAAGTCTAAGAAACTTTGCGGTGGATGCATCTCGATTGTACGATTTCTTCAATTCCCGGGCTGGTTACTATCCGGCATACCCATCCCTTCATGTACCATTCGCCTCATACAATCTTGCACGCCCAATTCAATTTCAATGCCATCTTGATTTGTCCTATCATTATTATCATTCTTACGCGCCGAAATGTACTCTTCCCGTGCCTAATCCAATTCTTGTAATCTTTTGAAATCCCACCGCAATACAATGTGATCTCACGGTTGCACGGTCTTCTTGGTAACGATTTGCGCATTTTTTACAAGGACAATATATTTCTTTAACACCAACAGACTTTTGAGAATGCAAAATCGAGAAAGTTGTCAACCCTGGACAAATACTCATTTGAAATTCGATTATCCAAATCAATCCAACTTTTGTCCATATATGACTTGACTTGTTATTTTTAACATTAAAATACAACCTATATATAAGACCGAGAGACACAAATTTTAGAATAAAAATAAACTCATAAACAAACATAGTCTAAATATGTACAACTTTTGGCTCGATATAGATAATATACATTGTTGGAGCCTAGCCTATTAGTCGAATTTGGGACCATGATATAGTATAGCCCTATTACAACATTCATTCGTCTCTCTCACAAGCCCCCCGTAATTGAGAAGCTAATTTAAGGAACTAGGTTGATGTGCAAAAGAATATGCACATGCAACAAAAAGATTTAGAACTATTTTTAGGAACTAGATTGAAGTGCGCAACATTATTTTTGAAGTGCGCAACACCAACATATGGACTAATAGATTGAGATTACGGGCACACTAGAGTTAAGGGAATTTACAAGGTTTGCCTTCAAACAAGAAGTCCACGACTAGGTATTGTCTATTTGTTGGAGGCAACTTAGTATCTTAGTCCACGAAATTCTATGACTACTAATCTTGTCGCTTGATAGTTAAGGGCAATGACCCCAATCCAGCGCTTTATAATTATAAGTACAGTATGTGATTGGGGGGATATATATAATTATATATATATGTCAAAATGCATTTTAGTCTTTGAAAGTTATCATTAGAATTTTACTTAGGGTCCTAAACTATAATACATTCCATATGAAGTCTACAACTAATATTTTGGTGCATATAAGGTCCTCAACCTAATGTAATGTTTAATATTTAACGAAACTCAACATTTCCCCTTATCTTTTCACAAGCTCAAGGGCACAAACGTCTTTAATCATCAACTAATTCTAAGAATTAGTTGATGTTTAAATTAACTTAAAATTATTGCTTAAAATACCTTTGTGTGTTGACAACTAAAAAAAAGTAAGAAAATCATCTTGGGACGGAGGGAGTATATGTTTGCTGGGTTGTCCATGTACCTTTAGGGTTCCTAATTACAGTTGGGAAATGAAAGAACTCAATGTAGATAAAAGATTATACAATGATTATACTCATTTCATATTGTAAAATATAATAATAAGCCTATCTTTTGATAGTTTTCTCAACAACAATTCCACCTGCTTTTGTTTTTACAAATGTATGCGAGATGCTAAAAAAGAACCTCTATATAATCCTCGTACCAACAACAACAACAACAACAACAACAACAACAAGAATAAAGAACACCACCACCACCAACAACAACAACAACAATAGCTACAAAGAACAACAACAAAGAACAACAAAGAACAAAAAAACCTAGAAATTAAAAGTAAATCGTAAAAGGGGGAAGAAATGTATACCTGATTGTTGTAGATCGAAGAAATCAGTGTACAATCAGCGTCAATCGCCCTGGCTGGAGGAGAGAGAGAGAGAGAGAAATCGAAAAGATTTTCAATAATCCACCACACAAACACCAAGAACAACAAATTAAAACCAAAAATTAAAAGGCTATACCTGTTGATTCACCGGCGGCGGTAGGAAAAAGGGTGGTCACCGGCGTCGATCGGCTTCGTGCCCTAGGTAGAGGAGAGAAAGAGAGAGAGACAGGGAGCTGAGAGAGTGCGCGAAATGAGTGTGGGAAATTTGGGTTTCCCGGTATTTATTGACATTTACGGCGGACGCGTATACCACCGCCGAAAAAAGTAACTATTTACGGCGGTTAATAATATACCGCCGTATATAATTTCAATCTCATATACGTATATACCAAATGTACGTACGTAACATATTTACGGCGGCTTACACCGCCGTATATAATAAACATATACGGCGGTTGTGTAAACCGCCGTATATATATCTATATACGGCGGACGCGTTTCAGCCGCCGTAAATGGCTGCCGTAAATAGTCCTATTTCTTGTAGTGTAAATCTATATCAAATACTATAAATAATGCCGATAATTTGAAATCAAACTTAAAAACAACAACATAATGAACATTAAAATGAGATAAACATACCTGTAGAACGTTGAAAAATCCTCCGCACTGTTTTGTCACAGGGTTAGTCGCACTACACAACTCTCGATATAGGAAAGCGAGCGACGCACTTCCCCAACTGTACTGGCAGACCCTGGAAACATCCCCAAGCAGAGGTAGATAACACAACTTAACCTTGTTGTTCGTACAATCAGACATCACCGTAGAACCCAAGGCAAGCATGATATATGTCCGTACGTACATATCTACAAGGTCCTGTTGGGAATCATCAACTAGGTCGTGGAAGTGTGGAAATTGGCTCGTGATCCATCGTAGCTTTAGACTACTCCCATCTATATCTCCAGGATTAGGGACAACCCCTAAAAGCTGCTGACATATATCCCGCCAGTCTACAAGTGCTGGGATGCCATCATCAGTAATAGCATCCCCATCAATCGGCAACCCAAAAATCATGCCGATATCCTATAGGGTGATCGTCATCTCACCAACCGGGAGGTGGAATGAATGGGTCTCCGGACGCCATCTCTCGATCAAAGCCTCTAGCAACCCAAAATCGTACTGAATCCTCCCTATGTAGTGAATTCCAGCAAAGCCACAATCGGATAATCTAGACAAAATCCTCGATGCTAGTCTATCCGGCAACGTGGCGCCATGAGGAAATGACAGCGGACTAGCAACCTCCACATCGGCCCAAATAAAACGACCTATGCGATTCTCATGCTCGGTCAGAACAGAGTTATCGATAGACCCATGATCAATGAAGGAATCCATCTATTTCAACTAAAGAAACCCAATTTAATATCAAATTAATACATATATAAACATAGAGACTTTGAAACATCAATAGCAAATAATTCTACTTCTCCAAAATTGAGTTCAAAACTCCAAACTTTCAAATATACCAAAAATGGAGATCACATATACCAACAAATGGGTTCAAATATACCAACAATTGGGTTCAAATATACCAGGGCCTAGGGATGTAAGAATGATACATCTTTTGCAAAGTAGTGTCAACAACTCAAACAAGTCCCACCATCAACAAGCATAGATTTAGTATTCATCATGGCAAATTCTTGCCCAACTCTTTTAATAATTCTCAATAAACCGCGAACTAAAAATTGAAATTTTGAAGGCCCACTTTTTGCCAAATGGGTGAACCATATTACAACACAAATTATTGTACTAAATTAGTGTTTATAAAATTTTAATTGATAACTTACAAGCTAATTAGAAGAGGAAAAAACAAGAAAAAGTTGTGGAGTTGATTGGGGTAGGATGGAGGTCGGGGCAAAATCAACACAAAATAATGAAGTAAAAAACATGAATTAAACTTACAATAACGAAATTTGGTGATGAGAAGCTTGAATTTGATGATCCTCCTTCTCCCTTTCTTCTTCCACCGGCGACTGTTCTTAGGTTAGGTTTTGATTTTTTTTCTTTGAATCGAACAGACTGTAAGTTGGAAAGGGTAATGGGTTTTTTGAGAACTTGCTACACCGTGTAGCGAATTTGACTGTGACCGGTCAAACTCGCTACACGGTGTAGCGAGTTCTCAAAAATTAATTGCTGTGATTAATTACAAACCGACAAATCCTAATTATTTGGAATTCGCTACACCGTGTAGCAAGTTTGACCGGTCACTGTCAAACTCGCTACACGGTGTAGCAAGTTTTAAAAAGTTGATCATTTAGGAAAATAGTTTGAACAGTGAGTTATTTTGGAAAATAAAATTTTAAAAACGAATTATTTGAGAAAAAAATCGCCCCTTCCCCATATTTTCTCATAAACGTTTAGTTACTCTTTTCTTTTTAGGAATTCTTTAGTGTATTAAGAAATTGAAAATTAGTTCTATTTTGATATAACAAGGAAATTTACAACAATTTTATGAAAAATAAAGGAATAATATACTCCTATTATTTGATGTAGAAGAAAATGATTTTTTCAAAATAAGAATATACTCGTAAAATTTAATTTGTTTGAAAAAAATAAAGTTAAAAATTGTGAGGGAAATTAAAATGGAGAAGATGCATGGTTAGTACGTATTAATCATAGGTAATCTAAGTTTTGGAAAATCTAAATAAATAAGGAGATAAAAATCTTTTCATTTACGGAAGGATGGAAGATTGAATTTCAATCTTTAATAAATGAAAATTGCTTTTGTGTTTTTTTTAAATCAGAATTTGTTTTGTGATGGGTTTAAAATATTATATGAATTTACAAGGTTAGTGTTCGGGATAGTAATTTTCTATAAATACGGAGTATGTTTAAAAATTGAACTGTAAGGGATCGTTTGGTTGATGGATAAGGATTAGCAATACTATTAATGAGGGGATTATTAATACCCTCATTAATAATCCTTGATACTAATAATACTTAGCTTTTGAGTAATTTTGTGTTTGGTACAATCAAGATTAAAAAACTTTAATCCCACATTAGCATAATCTAATGTTTGGTACGAAATAAATTTATATAGTATTATTTTTTATTTTTTAAAAATACCCCTGATTTCTTATGGCCATAACTTAACATAAACATTCATGTTGTAAAAATAAATCATATTGAAGTTCAAATTAAATTCAAAAATCCAAAGCTTAAAATATAAAAAATTGATAAGTATCAACAATCATAAAAAATATCAAATAATTCAAGAAGGCACCCAACTAAGTGGGACGAGAAGCTGAGATAAATTTATCCAAAAGTACCATAAAGGATCGCATCGACCATTTCGAGACGTGCCTCATCATCTTCCAAGCCACAAAAATAATCAAGGAGTTGAGGCTTAAAAGACAATAATCCAACAACTCGCACCCGATTCATAACAGGCAACCCAAAAGGCTTAATCATTTTGTCAAGTTCCTCCCGCTTATGGATCGAATCCTTTTCATGACCCATTTTAGATATCATATCTCCTAAATGGGTTGCAACATGACTCATTGCTGATGAACATTGTTCCAAATTCTTGTTCATTTCCTTGGCAATTTCTTCATTCACCTTCTTACGTTTCCTAGGCTCGAGTGTTCCTTTTTTTCTTAAGAAGCTTATCTTGAGTGATAACTGAAGCATCTATGTCATCAAGTCCTACCTTAGGAGCATCCAAATCATGAACGTCCACATCCATATCAACTCTACTTCGTTGCAAATCCTCAACAACTTCTATAGGGGTTTCATCAAACTCACCAGACGCACGATCATTTTCCCATATGTCACACCAATCGTGGTACAACAGAAAAGACTTCTTTCTGACTTATTTTGCATTTGGATCTTTCTACATATTAAACAAGAACTCACTAATTATTACAATGATAATTATAAATATTAGTAAAATATAGTGTAATACCTTTATGTACTCGATCCATACAGATTCAGAATCATTTGTTACCATGTAATCACTCGTGCTCCAATTCCACCCTGAAAGACTTAGCATAGTGGATATGGTGCCATGTATCCTTTTTCATGATTTTAGCTTGGACTCAATGTGTGGGTTCGCCTTTAAATTCACTATGGGTTGCTTCTTTTGTAGGTCAACTTCAAGCTGCTTGAGATAGCCAGGACTAAATGATGGCAATATAGGTCTATTATATCAATTTAGTCAAATCATATAAAAATATTCATCATCATTGAAGCATCATAATATAATAATGAAAGCAACACAATGTCTACTGAAAGCAGCACAATGTCTACTAAAAGTGAAGCACAAGTGGAAAACCAACTCAAGGACAAGAATTCCATAAATTCATCTAAACTCCATGAGGAAGAAGATATTTTGACTTCCTTGGAATATCTGGAGAAAGGGGTTCAAGAACTAGCCCAACACAACGTGTTTGAAAAGTCAGAACCAACTGGAGATGTCGAGTTGAATTTTATCGAACAAAATATAAATATACCTACAAATACTCATTTGACTAAAAGAATTACGTGAACAAAATTCAGTTCATCCTTTAGTTACAACTCCTGAGGAAGTCCACAGAACCAGCATAAACGATTCTGCTGCCGAGGAGGACAAAAGCAAAGGTGACTCACAAATAACGAGCATTCTGGAAGCTACTTCAGAAATCTTGAGACCAGGAAGAAGAGCTGTAGTGATTCATTTGGTATAGACTAGGGACTCGGTCAGGGACCCATCAAAGTCTGAACATTTACAAAGACCCCACATCTGTTTCTATGTCAAGCAGGAAGGTAATAATGCTTATATCAAGATTAAAGAAGAGATCAAACAAGCAAGAGGAAGAAGTCTTCATCTTTCTCTTTATTTATTCATATATGATGATGTCAAAAATGTTCGGATCAGCCCAAATCCGGCGGAAGGTTGTACTCCGGCGATTGAATAGCCTGAAAAAGATGAACAAACACGTAAACTAAGCCGGGGCTCCACCGGTGAAGGCCCTCCGACGTGAGAGTAAGTATTTGTTTATGAGAGAGAGAAATCAATTGACAAGAGTTTAGAGTCAAAAGATAACGTACAAAAATATGTGAATTATGGCTTGTAATTATAGGCATAGCAACGTATAATCCCTGTTGAATTGGATTGCTAAGAGATAAGATATCAATCCTAGGAGGATTATACTTGATGAGTCCTTGTTGGACCTGAATTTGTATGAGATATGGTTATAATCCTAAGGGGATTTTAACTGCTCACAGTCCCAATTTGAGTAGGATAGTATAAATTGCAATTCTGCATGTGCGCCGGGGAGGAGGCTCCTCGTCCTTGTGACCAGATGACCAGGTCGGCCTAGGTGGATACCGAGGAAGAGATGCCGAGGAGAATGGGAAGCCCATTTCCTTTGTTTGCTTGATAGCCGAGGAGGTCTCCTCGTCATCAAGGGAGCCTTGCTCGGCCTTGGAGGGAGGCCTTCCTCGGTGTTATTGGGCCTTGGTCATTACACGCCTGCTATGCCCACGTCGACATAGGGGAAATGATGAGGAGGCGAATACGAGGAAGGTAGGGAAAGCCCACTCCCTTCATCGTAAATGAGACTTGTGTGGATTATGTTTAGGCCCAATCCATTTGGGCCTTGCCCGGACTAGCCCACGTTCGTACCTCGGTTTATACCGTTCAGTGGCCCCCGACTTCCTAGCTCGGCTACGACGAGGAGGAAGTAGAGCTCTACCTCAGCTTAAACGGATACGAACAGGCGTCGACGTGGCAAGTGTCGCTTCAATATCCGCCGATTAATAGTACAATGATGGGGCGTGGTGCACGATGTCTGACACGCCTTGGGAAACCACCATTTCATTTAATGCTGGGGAAAGGACGGTATCTGACCCGTATTCGACCCGTATTCGATTCGGATTTGGGGGTATAAAAGCATAAACCTTCCACAATTTCAATCTTTTATCACCCTTTGCATTTGAGAGCAAAATAGCAAGATTCAAAAGCCATTTCGTGTTCTTGAGTTCGTTGCCCAGATTTCCTCATTGCGTGTGATTTGCCCATTCAATCTTCATCAATCCTTCGATTTAAGGTATAACCTCTTCACTACTCTTTAACTTTCTCTGTTTTCTGTATTTTATTTGAACTTTTCTAGGTTTTGTGTCACCATTCTTGAGAAACGGTCATTGATGAGTTTGTGAAGCTTTTTCTGAGTTTTTGTTCTTGATCCCTTTCTTGAACCTTCTTGTCCCTTCGTCTTTCTTTAGAAATGTCCAGAACTTGGAGTCACACCCCCAATGTCATCTATGGTTATCACATCAAAAACCTTAGGGTTTATCGTCGGTTTGACGGACCATGGCTGTTGGTGAACTTGATGGAGATTGGGGAAATGTTGACGAGGTACCAATGCCCTAGGGAAGACATACTTTACCCAAGTAAGAATAGGATTTACCGTGTAGATGATGGATCCTCAAACATCATAGTGTTCCACAGATGGACCGAGGTGATTGACCACGTCAATCTGTATTATCTGATGTCGAACCATTTGGAACGCCCTCCATTGTTGGGTAAGGTTTCCTCCTTGGCCTTAGTCTATACGACGAGGAGAGATAGTCTTCCTCTTCCTCGTCTTTCCTGCCTTGGAGAATTTTGATAATCCTTTGTTTCCTTGGTTTTTTAGATATGGCCGGACGAGGAAATGTTGCTAGTACGAGTGGTCCCTCGACGTCGCTGAATATTGTTGATGCGTTTGACGAGGGAGTGAGTGCTGGAAGCCGAGGAGGAAGAGGCCGAGGTAGGGTGTACGTTAGGCCCATTAAGGCCGGTGTGCCAATGTTAGAAGAGTTATACTCTAAGTATGGAGTGTCGAGGGAGGAGTATAAGCTGAGTTATTTCCCTGGTACCAAAGTAGAGGATGACGACGTAGATGAATTTTATTAAAACTTGAACCACATTAACTTTTATTTCAAACAGTTCCAACTAGGTCTTCGACTTCCCCTATATCCCTTCATAAACGAGTTTCTAGGAGACATACAGGCTGTCCCGACCATGCTAGGAGCCAATGCCGTGAGGTATCTCACCGGCTTTATTGTTCTCTGTCGTATCTTGGGCTTTGAGCCCTGTCAGTCTGCTTTCCACCATTTCTTCACAGTGGGGTACATTAAGGATTCCAAGCTGGTGGTGATACGGAGTGATTCCAAAAAACCCAAGATCATTCATCCCGTATCTAGCAAGGTTTTTTGTTGGAATAACCATGTGATAAGGGTGGAGAGTCGTCAAGCTTGGGAGTTCCCTGCCTCCTCGGAGTTACCAGGGGTGCCCACAGCGGTGTGGCGACCTAACTGGAGTGAGGCGCTGATAAACCGTCCAACAAATTTTGTCGAGGTGGGTACCTTATGCTGGTCGAGCTTGGAAGCGAACCCCAGATATTACATACAGGCCGACATTATGCCCGGACCTAGAGACGGATTAATTCCCCTCGTCCCCGTCACCAGGGGCAATAGGTTCCCTGACTGGAGAATCAACCCCGACCTCGTCTTCCATGAAGATTGCACCCTTTGCCAACAAAATGACGATCATTGTTTAAAGGAAGATGGTGTAACCGTCTGTAATGCTTTCATCCCGTCCTTCCTTTTATACTTGTAGAAATTTAATTTTGCTTTTTCTTTCCTCGTCATGGATGCTAATTTTTTCTCATTTTTTGTAGTTCTAACCGACGAGCAAGAGCTTGATATGTCTAGCCGAGTCATTGACCCCTAGCCCTAGCCAAGAAGAGGAGGAGGGCTTCTCGGAGCTCGGCCATAACTAAGAGACAGTCTGATGCAACTCAACCTCAGGATGTCTTGTCTACTCAAGAAGCAGCGGCTGTCCCGTTAAAGCCTGTGGGGGGAAATGAAGAAGACGCCGACGTGGCACATGTCGAGGGAGGTAACCAGGTGGAGATGGGGACTCCCCAAAGAGCAACTCCTCAAGGTGAGGTGGCCATAGTTGACGGCCAAGCTCAAGCCGAGGAGGTTAACGTCAATGAGAGGGGCTCTGTGCCCAAGGGAGGTAGAGGTGGTCGGCCCCTTGAAGAAGGCAACCTCTTCTTCCTCAACCAGACTTTCTGCTTGGCATATTAAATCATATGCTGAGGCCGAGCAGTTTGTCTAGGAGGCCAAGGAGGCGCCAATCCTCAAGGGCATGGATCTTCAGGCCCGCGAAGGGTGGAATCAAATGGTTAGCCGGGCTGTCATCTGTAGATCCTTTGACGAGGACTATATGGACAAGATGAAGGCGGCCAAGCCTTCCATTGACCATTTAACTAATTGAAAGGGACTTCTGTTAGCTGAGGTAGCTCCTTCGCCGTCATCTCATTCTCTTCTCTTATTTGTAACTTGTGTTTTTACTGACCATTTTTATTTTTCTTTGTTGTGTAGCTTACTTCGATTACGGCATATGAAGCTGTCAAATACAAGGCCGTAAAAGCCCATGACAAGAAGCTCGAGAAACAAGAGCTTAAGGATAAAGACTCCCTGAAGAAGCCGGGGGAGCTCCTTAAGCAACTCTGGGCTGATGCTGATGCCTTCAAGGCGGCCAGGGACAAGGCCGAGGAAGAAAAATGAGTTGCCAAGGAGGCATTAACTCGGGCTGAGGAGGCCGTTAAGCTGAGGGAGGCCGAGGTGGCCAGGCTAAAGATGGAGAAGGAGGCTGCTGTTAAATAGGCCGAGGAGGCGGCGGCTGCCCATCTACAAGAGTTGGACGCAAGCATCCCCTCCAGGGAGTAGAGTGCCATTGCCCGTTACAAAGCCAGCCTGGCTTTTAACGAGGCAGTGGATGAGAAGACGGCTACCATGTTCATGGATGGTTACTTGCACCTGTCCAGGAGGGCCATGGATGACACGTCTATCTCCTTCGACCTGGAGAAAATAGCTAGGTAGGTATGCCAAGACTCTTATAACGAGGAGGCTTGTAAGCTGCACTACCTCGTTCTTTACTCTGAAAATGCCCTACAAGTGATTGCTGACCTAGATGCTCAGGCTGGCCGACCTACCTGGGTTCCTCCTCCTGTTGATCCTCATAATATCAATGTTATAATCGAGAGGATTGAGGACGAGGTCCTAAGCGCGGAGGACGGGGAGGGCATCAATGCTGAGGAGCCAACCAATGAGGGAGCTCAAGCTAAGGCTCAAACTCAAGATGCTGAAATGGAGGCCTTCTTTGAAGAGCCTTTTGCAGACGAGCAGACTTAGGCTTTTTAATTTATTTATTTTTTTGATGTAATAGCATAGGTCTCCTTGTACTCCAACATTGGATTTTTGTTTTGATATGTTCACTGCTTTGCTTGTTTGAATATTTGTTAAGTACCTCAACTTAAGAAGCCGAGGAATGTCATCTCGTACTTCATGACTTGTGTTGTCACGACCCTAAACCTAGGAATTATTTGATACATTCTTGAACTCGTTAATATGGCGTGCGTTGCATCTCATTTAAAATTTAGTATTTTGTTTGTGGCATTTATGTGTTAGTTTAACATTTTAATAACTTATATGATATTTTTAGCTATGTTAATAAATTAAATATAATTATTTAATGTATAAATGAAAATATTAGGAGTGTGTAGTGAAGTAGTAAATTTGGAAAATTTAATTTTAAACTTATAAAACAAATGAGGTACTTAAGTGTAGGATTTATAACTTAAGTTATTTAATCCATGGAGGAGCCTAGGTGTATTTGGTCCATGTATATCTTCTTTTAATTAAGGATGAAGCTTCATTTAACTAAATCCTCCAGCAAGTTCTTTCTTCTTCATTCCAAAAGGTCCAAAACCTAGTATTTCATTTTAAAATTCCCCCATTAATTCAAGAAAAATCCGTTCTTCGATTCGTCTGCGTCTAAATGTCGAGGAAGCCGAGGGGATCATTTCTATCCGAATTAAGTTTTCTCACTTCCATATTATTTTAGGTAAGTTATTATATTTTCCTTCAAATCCATGCTCATTTAGTGTTTAAATTTGATATTGTTCTTGGATAATGGTTGCATGTGGTTTTGGACCAATTTTCTTGAGTTTGGTATGGTGGTTGTAGTTTGAGGAAAAAGGGGTAAGTAATATGAAGGTTTTGAGGTGGAAGAGTAAGTTCAGGGGCGGATCCAGGTGGGGGCACTCGCCCCCCCCCCCAGCGGCGGAAATGCAGTGGAAATTTTTTTTTTGCCCCCACCATATTTTTGTTATATATGTATATATATAATTAACTTCAAGATTAACACCAGTGAGTGGTGTGGTTTAGCGGTAGAAGGGGTGAAGTTAAAGCCTTTGGTGTTTTCTTTCAAATCCATGTTCGAACCCTGCTACCTACATTTTCAATTAATTTTGTCTTCCATCTTTGCTATTCTTTCTCTTAACAGTTTTGTTTTTCTCTTTCTCCTATTTTTCTCACATTTTTTCAATCTTAATTAATTCGTTAGGCTTTTCCCATTTTTTTTGTTTTTGGTCTTTCTTCCTATTATCCCAAGTTTAATTAGCAAATTTGAATTTCTTTTTTGTACGAGTAATATATTTTAATAAATTGTTTGCGTTAAATACTTCAACATTATTTCAATCGTTCTTCGAATTATTTACTTTTATCATTTTTGTTAACTAAAATACATTGTATTTCATGGATCTGACCCATTTTTTTACTTGTCCGACCCGAAATTTTTTTTTCGGGGGCGCTGCCCCCGAACCCCCGTGTAATCTTGCCCCCCCCTCGGCCAATTCCTGGCTCCGCCCCTGAGTAAGTTATTATTTTTCTTTCTTTAAATTACTCATATGATGTTTGAGTTGAAAATTATGATGTATACATGTTGCATGTATCATTTGATCCTTTTTCTTGAGCTTGGAATTGTAGAAATGGTATTTGATTGAGTTGGAATGAATGGAAAATAGGTTTTGGGATGAGTAAAATGAATTGTGGGTATAGTGGTTTGATTTGAAGTGAAAGGGATGTTGCTTGGCACTTTGGAACATTTTTCTTTGAGTTGGAAATGTATTGAAATGAGTTGAATTAAGGTTTGGTTATTGTGTTGTTGTTAAGGTGAAAGGATAGGAATAATTTAAGGTTATTGTTATAATGGTTGCATGTCACTTTGGTACATTTTACTTGGGTTGAAATGGTTTATGGATGAGTTGCATTATGTGAATATGGTGTTACTAGCTTAGTATGAAAGGCTTGAGGTATAAATTGTTGTATGTTAGTTTGGACCATTTTCTTTTGGCTTTGGAATGAATTGGATTAAGGTTTTGGAGAAGTATAAGTGAGTGATGGTATATGGGTTTGGATTGAATTAGAAATGTTGAATGGAATGTTGGTAACATGGTTCTTTGAGTCTAAAATGTAGGGAAATGGTCTTGGTTGGTTGGAAATGGTTTGAAGTAAAGTGTGTTGTGTTGAACTGAAAGTTGGGTTTTGGTGTTGTTATTTGAGTTGGAAAAATGGACTTGTAAATGTTCAAAAGAGGTTGCTGATGTTTCAGCTTAAAGGCTGAATTTTGCTGAAGGGCACGACTCGTGCCCCTGGTCACGAGTCGTCCCCCTTCAGCCATCGTGATACGAGTCGTGAGAAAAAATGCACTCGTGCAGACTAGGGGCACGAGTCGTGCTCTGCCCTGTTTCTGTTGAACCATTTTCAAAGCAAATTTGCCATATCTACCAAATTTATATTTTCACCAATTAAACACTATAATCCAAGTACTACATATGAGCTACAAAAGGATGTCTTTACTTACCAATTGTGATATTGGAAAGATAGTTAAATACTTGGTTAAAGTAGCTTGGAACACTTGATGTCCATGAACCCTAAATTGTGATACATCTTTATATGGTTGATATTAGACCTTGAATTGTTATAGTAAGTGTGTAGACCTTATGTGTTACACATTTTGTACTTATTTGGCATCTTTTATGGTGTGCTTGTCAGGGTTCCCTACTTTGGAATCCTAAGTTAAATTGAATTGGTTCAAGGATTGTTTAGGCATTATGCTACTTATGATGGATACTTGTTATCATCTTGCTATCATTGTGATATGATATATTGGTATGGTTCCCTACTTTGGAATCATATATTGATATTTTAAAGCAAGTATTTATTACTGTGCTTTTATTTAAAGTCTAGCTGGTACTTGATTGTTGGGCAGTGGTATGGGATTATAATGGCACCCGAGCCGAGTTCTTTATAATCCATACACTGGGTCCCTTTTTCCCTTCCATTGGCCATGGTTTGGGTTGTGGGCTAGCTCCCCTTTGTGGGTAAAGTCTAGTTGCACATTGGGGTATGACTTTGTGTCATTTTCACCCGTATTGTTGAGATTGTTAAAGGGTTCCGGAACCACTTCTTCAGCTATTGATGCTGCTCAGATTGTGATATCCTTTTGGGATTAAACCTTGGCTCAGTATCCTTCTAAGTGTTACATTATTGCACTTATGTGTTATTGTATATATCCTTTTTTGTGTTGACAAGATTGTGATATATATATATATATGATGAGTATATGGATATGTGTGTTCATATTATGAATTGCATATCATCTTGTTGCATATATAATAGCTTGCTGAGATTTATCTCACCCCGTCCTTTTACTGTTTTCCTTAGACCGGGGCAAGCCAGGGCATAGGCCACGTTGAGCACGGAGAGGATGCCGAGTTGAGTTGTTATTTGGGAAAGGTATTTTGTAGTGGTTTACATTATGTAAATGTATAACTAATGGGGTAGTATACCCGAGACCTTAATGTATGTCACTATTTTGAAACTATTTGGTGATTGTAAATATGGTAAGTCTTTGGAACTATGTTCCTTAAGTTGTAAATGGTTTGTAAAATGGTGTTTGAATTTAAGTAGGGTGTGTTACTTCTAGTAGTATAAAAATGAAAGTTTTTAAGTTAAACAGGTTTTGTATATCAAATGTTTTAGAACAGACATTTCGAAAGTTTTATAAAAATAAAGGCGTCTTCCGAACGTGTCCCGGGCGTGGGGCCAAGTAGGACCACGGTTCGGTGCGCGTCATTTGGTATCATAGCCTTAGGTTTAGATAGTCTAGAGTAACTACGTGACCTAGGAGGGTAGTATGGATTGAGTGAGTGACATTAAGTGTTTTATGCAGGTACTAAGTCCTTATGGCAGGAGCTGAAGGTGATCCGAATGGACCTTTAGGCCGTGGCAATGTGAAATTACCCGATCTTTTTCGCGCGCGGGGCGAGGGGGCGCGGAAAAGGCGGTTGTCTTTCGCGGGGGGTTGGTGTCTGAGACCTCGCTTCATGGGAAGGAACAAAATGAGGAGTCGCCACGCGGTTATTGTATTTTGAGCCCAAAACGTTGAGAAATGGCTATTTGTGAAAAGGTGTCGTTTTTATTGGTAGCAAAAACTTAGGAAAAGGCTTTTTGAAAAAGGGGATCATTTTTATTGGCAGCAAAAACGAGTAAAAAGCTTTTAGTACCAGAGATTGTTAGGTTCGGAGGTCAGGTTACGTTTCGGGTAGAGTATTACGAGATCGCCCGAAACGCCTCGCATGACGAGTCTTTCTACCTTTCTCGAAATCGTGTGTGTGTGTGTGCGTGTGTGTTTTGAAATGGGGGCTTGAATGACAAGCTTAATCTTGGTTTGAATGACAAACGTTGATTATGTGACTTTTGAAAAGACGAGCGTTTGAATGACAAACGTCGGTTTGAGTTTGAAATGAGCGTTTGCGTGGCAAACGTCGATTTTGAGTTTGAAATGAGCGTTTGCGTGGCAAACGTCGACTTTGAGCCATACGAGTCATTGTTAACGATTTTTATGGGAAAAATGCGTATTAAATGATTTTAAGTGTCAAATGGCGGCTTTGAGTTTGAAGATGAGCATTCGAAGGCCGAACGTCATTTCGCGCGTTTTGAAAGAGAGTTCGACGGACGAACTCCGGTTTTGAACCGGGCATTACATTGTTAACGATTTTTACGGGAAAAATACGTATTAAATGACATGCGATCAACGAATCGGGTTGCGACTCGGACTTTGAAAAGTAAATACTATCACAATCCAAACGGATCGGACTTGTAAATGACAGTATTTAAAGCGGTGTCAACGGAATCAAACGATCCGGATTCGTAAATGACAATCAACGAGGCCAAACGGCTCGGAATTGTAAATGACGATCAACGAGGCCAAACGGCTCGGAATTGTAAATGACAATCAACGAGGCCAAACGGCTCGGAATTGTAAATGACATGAAAGTAAATGGAACGGGGTCGGAACGCCGTTTTAACCCGTGATTACTTCTCTTACGGAAAGAGATGAGGATCGAGGGGCTAAAACGTATCGGACCCCGTTAGACGGAGGCGTCTACATTTTGATAACGACGTTCGAAAGCTTGATTATAGCGGCGGCGCGTAAGCCGAGACTGAACGGGAGATTCAGAGAGAGGGAGTTATACCTATGGCTAGGGTCGACTCCTTTGGCTCGGGAGGTGTGTATGGGACACGGAGAGTGATTCGAAAGGTTGTTTCGAAGTTGTAGGGTGCGTATTTAATCGATATACGAAGGTTTCACGCGAATCGAGACAAAACGGGAGCTCGGGAGGGGTGAAAACCAGTTTGGACCGTGGGGGTGGTGATTTTTGGTGTGAAAAATCCTCCTTCTTGCCTTTAATGACAACTTCTATTTATAGGGTGAAAATTGCGGTAGGAGTCAGTGCCGGACTTGGGTGAATTTCGGGGTTTTGGGGATTTTGGAAATGCAGGGGACTTGCTTGGCAATTTCGGGAAAAGTGCACGGTGAGTCCGTGGACTTGGCTTGCAAACCGGGGGCATTTTGGTCTTTTCCCTTTGAAATTGATTGAAGGGTGACTAGAGGGAGGTGGCATGGCTGCCACGTGCCCTCTGAGTCACAGGGCGAGGTGGAAGATTGTTCCCGGTCCCGGTTTTGTCCGTTTTTAAAATAACGATCAGGAAATGTCCGAAACGCCCGGAAAGTGCGGGAAAATGCGTTTTCGGGGAAAGCCATACTTTTACGTGAGATGTCACGTGCTAAGTACGGTTCGGCGTCGGGATGCAGGGCGATCCGGGGCGTCTCGTTAGCACGGCAGGGAGTTTAACGAGTTCCGGTTAATCTGGAAGCGGGCCGATTAACGGATTTGGTTAACTTTCCGACGGATTTGGACGATCGGATTTGGGTACTTACGATTAGCCCCTCGGCGACGTCTCCTCCGAAGGAGGTGGGGTCGATTGAAAATGATAAGGATCCAAATCGGGATGCCTTACTTTGAAGGAGACTGGGCGGTCGGTGGTGGACCCTTAGCGAAAAGGATTCCTACGTATCCCGAGCGGGAATCAAGCCGATCGTAGTTCGAAAAGGGCGAGGGCCGCGCATGGGGACCTTGACTGGCGAGCTGTTAGGAGGCGTCTAAACTGGATGAGACCATTCGCGAGGTACCCGTACACGAATGGAGCTGTTGGGAGGCGTCCCGAACACAGGACTTGAAACCTTCGAGGGCGTGTGGCGCCTCAGACCGGAGTTGCGATGTTGACGAGGGCTTTCGTGCCTTGGGTGCTTGGGCTTATTGCATTGCCGGTTTTATCTGGCAGGGATGAGCGTTCGGGCTTACTTGGATGGCCGAAGAGGGATTGTTGCAAGGCGTTCGTGCCTTGGGGTTCGGGCTTATTCTTTGTTGCGGAGAGATGACTATTTGCAAGGCGTTCGTACCTTGGGGTTCGGGCTTATTGCTTTGTTGCCGGAGATGATTATTTGCAAGGCGTTCGTACCTTGGGGTTCGGGCTTATTCTTTGTTGTCGGAGATGATTATTTGCAAGGCGTTCGTACCTTGGGGTTCGGGCTTATTCTTTGTTGCGGAGATGATTATTTGCAAGGCGTTCGTACCTTGGGGTTCGGGCTTATTCTTTGTTGCCGGAGATGATTATTTGCAAGGCGTTCGTACCTTGGGGTTCGGGCTTATTGCTGTTGCCGGAGATGATTATTTGCAAGGCGTTCGTACCTTGGGGTTCGGGCTTATTCCTGTTGCCGGAGATGATTATGAAGGTCTTGATAAGAGGGTGGAGGTCGGACCGCGAAGGTCGGAATTGAATGTTCGAGATCGGACCGTGAAAGGTCGCGATTGAGGATTGAAATCGGACCGTGAAAGGTCGCGATTGAGGATTGAGATCGGACCGTGAAAGGTCGCGGTGAGATTGAGATCGGACCGTGAAAGGTCGCGATTGAGGATTGAGATCGGACCGTGAAAGGTCGCGATTGAGGATTGAGATCGGACCGTGAAAGGTCGCGATTGAGGATTGAGATCGGACCGTGAAAGGTCGCGATTGAGATTGAAATCGGACCGTGAAAGGTCGCGATTGAGGAATCGGACCGTGAAAGGTCGCGATTGAGGATTGAATCGGACCGTGAAAGGTCGCGGTGAGATTGAAATCGGACCGTGAAAGGTCGCGGTGAGGATTGAAATCGGACCGTGAAAGGTCGCGATTGAGGTTTAATGGTGAGACCATTATTAAATTTTAACGTCGGAGACGAGCGTTAGTGAAACTAGCGAATTTAACGTCCGGAGACGAGCGTTAGTGAACGCGAGAAATTTAACGTGCGGAGACGGCGTTAGTGAGAACTAGCGAAATTTAACGTGCGGAGACGAGCGTTAGTGAGACTAGCGAGAATTTAACGTGTCGGAGACGAACGTTAGTGAGACTAAGCGAGAATTTAACGCGTCAGACGAGCGTTAGTGAGACTAGCGAAATTGCTTGTCGAGAGCAGCGTTAGTGAGACTAGCGAAATTTAACGTCGGAGACGAGCGTTAGTGAGGACTAGCGAAATTTAACGTGCGGAGACGAGCGTTAGTGAGGACTAGCGAGAATTTAACGTGCGGAGACGAGCGTTAGTGAGAACTAACTTTGATTTATCCTCGGGGATAGGGCGTTAGAAATGTCTAGCGGGGAAATTTTACACTTTCGGGGGCCAAAAGTGGTAAAATTGGAATTGCCAAAAGGCGAGGGGCAAAAGGGGCAAAAATTATGCAGTGCGGTAAGAGTCCGGTCGGACTTTTGCGATTTTCAGAATCTTTTTAAATGCCGAGGCAGGGAAGAAAATGGCCATTTTCTTCCATTATTGCAGCGAGAGAGGAGAGAAAAGAGAGAGAAATCCAACCCAAATTGCAAGGTTTGCTCGAATTTGTGAGGAAAATTGCTATGGAGGGTGAAGGAGGACCAATGGCTCGCCACGGAAGGACCAGACGACGAAAGAACTCGATTGGTTCGGACCATTCGAACCACCACTCTTCCATTGAATCCGGCGGAGTTTTATTCGGCGAGGACCGCCACAACTCGAGGAGGGATCGAAAGACACGTAAGTTCCCTACAAATTCCATTAATTTCAAGAATGTGCATTCTTTAAATGTTAGAAATTTGTTAGGAATTTACTTAGGGATTTTGGTGCCCGATTTGGGGCTTTTGACTTTGATATGAATCGTTGTCGAAATTGACTAGGACGTAGTTCAATTGACATCATGGGTAGATGACATAAAAATTTTGGTTGCAAAATTCCATGTCTAAATGCATTTTCCAAAATTAAAGTAGCTTTAATTCGGGACGGAGCGAAATTTTCGAAAAATTCGAAAGAATTTGAAAGTTCCGGATTCGACGGAGTTTTCGAAAGATTTTGAAAGTTCCGGATTCGACGGAGTTTTCGAAAGATTTTGAATATACGTAGGAAATGCATTAGAACCGTATCTGCATTGCATCCTTTTGACATGCGTTGTTGCATTTTGTTGACGTTGCTTCTGTCTTGTTTATGCACGAGGGACGGGGGCGGTTAATACTCATAACGAGAAGAGTCGGGGTGCCTTTGAGGCGGTGCGAGCATTGTGGGGCCTTATCCGGACGTAGCTCGAGAGGAGAGAGGAGTCCACGGCAGTGGTGATTGACTCATTTTGGGTTTATCGGTCTTGTGGCGGCAACAGTGATACGCCGAGGCGGAGTCCATGTATGTCGCGGCGAGTGCGGTGGGATACGACCCACACTTTCCACTTTAGATGGGGAGGCGACGGTGACTCCCACGGATTTTGCCGCTATCACTGGGTTGCCGACTTACGGCAACGGCTGGTGTGGGTTGATGGTTACACCCGGAGCGGTTATGCAGGCTGCTTTGGGTTTTGATATTACCGATGCCGGGGCTTAGGCATTCGGTACAGGCCGATGGAGAATCACTTGAGGAAGGGTCACCGATTATCGGCTGGGTCCTTGAGGATGACCGCGGAGCGTACGGCTCGAGGTTCCTTTGGTTTGCGCTATCGGCGACTTTGTTCCCGACTTCCGACACGTCTTATCACTTCCCTCTGCTCGGGTCGTTGGTAGACTTGGATGCCGTGAGGGGTTTGCGTGGGGGAGGCTGGGTGGCCGAGCTCTACCATTCTTTGGACGAGGTTCTCGCGGGGAGAGGAGCACTCATTTAGGCGCTTCACGCTGTCTTGGATGTAAGTTTACGTGCTTTTCTCTTCCTTGCCTCTTTTATGTACTCGTATGTATACGCTTTGTAGGCGACATAACTTTCCATTCTCTTGGCGGAGTGCGGTGCTACGAGGTATTGATCCGCGAGCTTAGGACATAAAGGAGCCGTACCGTCCCTGTTCCCTGCCATCTTGGTTTGGCGAGAAGAAGGCGAAGAGGCGGTCTCTTCGAGGTTGGCACTCGAGTGTCGTACGAGGAGATATCTACTGGCGGCGAACACGGAGTTCTCAGAGGATCCAGTGACACAGTGGAGCGAGTTTGATCATGTCGCGGTGCGGTGCCGGCGAGACTACACGGCGGCGGAAGCTCTGGTGGGACTTATTTGTGACGCCATGTATTTGGGGAGAGGGTGACCCGTCGGCATAGGCGGGGTCTCTTCCATTGGTGCCGATGGATCCTCCTTTGTACATGCAGCATCCCAGGGAGATGCCGATTGATGAGCCGGAGGGGTACCTTCGGGGTGTGTACTTCACCGAGTACATCATAGCGGGGGCCGCCTATGATGTTTTCTTGAGGATGAGGTGAGGAGCCCGCAGGTGCGGCATAGGGAGGGCGAGGTCCACTGGAGGTCCTCGACATTTTCTGTCCCGCGAGCTAGGCTAGCGTACGAGGCTGGGACGGTTCGCGCGAGCGACTTGTGATCCCGCTCCGGCGGGCCGAGACCACGATACGGGGCGGACCCCAATGCTTCGGTGAGCACCTTTTTGATTTTACGCATTTGATAGTAGCATTACGCACATGATGCATACGTACTTTGTTCGCTTTCGATGATTTTCTGGTTCGCGGGTATCGGCCGTACGTACAATGAGGCCGTGAGGCTGGTGGACGGGTGGTCCGCTTACGCCGGGAGGCTCGTAGAGTTCATGCGGTGCGGTTCCGGAGGAGCGTGGACGTCCGCGATCGGGGCCGTCTAGGCCGAGGGTTCGCCTGCTCCCGCGGGCGGTGGGGAGGACTTCACGCGGGGTTTGGCCGGTTCGCGGGCGGAACGGCAGTGGATTTGGAGCTCCTTCTTACGCGCACTCGGGCGCGAGAGAGAGTCCTCGAGTTCGCGTACTCAGGAGGCCCTTTGCCTATTCCCAGTGGAGGAGTTCGGCGAGTTCTGTTTGCGGCAGATCCGGCGGCGGCGGAGCGTACGTCGAGTGTACGGATGACGAGCGGGACTCAGAGTAGTCCCCTTTTCTTGCTTTCTTTCTTTACTATTTTGCTTAGACAAAATGCATGTATTTGTCGGGAACAAATTTTGATTTGAAATGTATTTGCAAAAAGGCGCAGTGGGCGGAACACATGCATATTTATTACGTGATCACCTTCATTATTTTCGGCAAATAAGCAAATAGGTTAATCAAAAATAAATAAAAAGGAGAAATGCATTAAAAATTGAACGGGTCAAAAATTAAGCATGTATGCACTAATTTTTAATTATTTGCTTGTTGCACGAGCCGGGCGGAAGGGATATTGTCATTGGTTGAATGAAATCGGGGGCGAGCACGTAGATTTCATAAGAGTGAACAGGGCATGGTTTGGAAATGTTTCCAACTTTAAGGTAGTTTGCTGCGAGTTGACCAAGTCAAGCTGCGAGAGGGAGTCCGGCCAGGACTAGAATTGAATTTCCAGATTCTTTAAATTGCGGTTTCGGCTTTGCAATTTGTAAGAAGCTGCGCATTGCTTTTGCTCATTACAGTGAGTTCTTTTCCATTTCTTAAGGTTTTCTTCACCTTCGACATGGCTCCCTTTCCCAAGTTATCGTCTCGGATGCAAGAGCGATATTTGGACAACTTTCGATCGTGGGTACGGAACCACACGAGGCGAGAACAAAAAGGTTTTCGAAGGCATTACGGGATTAAATCTGTTTGGGCTTTGAAGGAGCTCATGCCAGATTGGGATCTTTTGAGAGCCGCGTCTCGGTTACGGGACGTAAGGAGGAATGTGTACAACTTTTCGTACAACGAAGTCACTCCTACATTTGAAGATTTCCGGGCCATGCAGGAGGACTGAGGCGGAGCAGCTAGTTCTTCCGTATCTTGGTGGCATGGCCACCGTTGAGAAGCTAGTGTCCTTGTTGGGTATATCATTTGGAGAAGCATACGGGATGCGTCTGAGGATACCGATTACGTTGACATTTGGGTTGCCCAGAAAGATTTGCGGAGGCGAGGAGCGTCTTTGCGTGGGACGCGTTTGCTCTGTGCGTGATTGCTACTCTGTTCACATTCACGTCTGCAGGTGTGTGCCATCACGGTGTCTTGGACTGGTGAGGCGGTGCCGGAGTGGAGGAGACATCGTGCCATTGGTCTTGGGCGAGACGTTCTGGCGCATAGGCCGGATGGCGGCCGTAGCCGATACATGTGGGGAGGGAGTCCCGCTATGCGACCATGTGGTTGAGGAGAGGCTGCAGATGATGCACGAGGTGCCAATGTCTTGTGACGCTTGGTCCTTCTCGCGGCGTCCTCTGGTGATAGGGGTAATCGCCGAGTTGGAGCTGCTGGATGGCCGAGACTTTGCACGCATCACTTGCGATGGTGGGTTCCCATTGGAGATTCTGAGACTTTTAGGACCGCTCGGGAGGGTGCATTGATCGTCGAGTGCCGGGGCTGTCTCGGACGTCTTTCTATATTCCATCATTGGTTACGCGGCGGTATGGTGGAGCGAGTGCCCGGCGATCGAGTTATCTTTGCTACCTTTGAGGTGGGATCTGCGGATGGAGGATCCTTCGACGCTGTGCTTGGTCACCGGTGGTGGCAATACACGTCCTTTCTGCCCGGGGTTCTCTTTCACCGGAGAGAGGGCACTTTACATCGACGCCTTGATATGCGGGCCAGTACGAAGAGTGTATAGGGGAGACACGAGATGGCTATCTTGTGGAGACGGAGTGAAGTTTGTTGGGTGCGATCACACAGACGGCTCGACATTGAGGAGGACGAAGCGAGGGCTAACCACAGGAATCGTGCTGGCGATGCCATGGCTGATTATGTGGTAAGTGCTGATCGGGAGGCCAATCAAAGCCTTCTGCGATGATGGCTCGAAGCGAGGCGGCTCGAGACAGAGCTAGAGAAAGGATTTGTATTGACGGCCCGCGGGATTGACGGAGGCGTCGGGGAAGAGTCCACGAGCCAGGTAGAAGGCCTACGGAATATTTCTGCGAAGGTGAAGAACACTCGCCGGGGAAAAGGGAAGGGGAAGAAGGATGAAGGACCTAGTACGGGAAACTAGGTTGACCTTGCTTTGTCCGGAGTATTCACCCATTGTCATTGCGAGACACATTAATTGATTGATGTTTTATTGTAGTTTTGCTAGCGTGTAGCGAGTCAAGAGTTGACCGTGCTTGAACTCATCAAAGAATGTTTTAACCGTTATGAATTTGTAGGTTAAATGAAAAGAGTTTTCGAAACACAAGCAATTGATGCTTATTGTTTTTTTTTGTTTTTTTTAGTTTTTTTTTTTTAGACCGCACCAAAGATGGCTGCCTACGTTCCCCTTTTACAATTGGACTAAGGGGCTCGGGTCACCGTAGTTCGACACTTTAGGTGAATTTGAGAAAAACAAAGATAAAAGACGTGCGACCACTGTTTTTACCTGGATCATTAGCGGGAATGTATCCGGTTGGGTATTACTCTTTTAGCACTTTAATTTACCGAGGGACGGTGTATGGGGAAGGTGAGTTGACTCGTGCTCTTCCTCAAACGAAGTATCTGCGGAGCTTGCTTCCGTTCACGGGGTTAACGAAAGGGTTTCCGTCCAAATCTGCTAGCTTCATGGCTCCTCCGGAGAAGATTCTTTGTACCACGAACGGTCCTATCCAGGTAGGCTCCCACTTTCCGAGGGGATTGGTCTGCGTAGGAGGTTTTTCCTTTAGCACCAAGTCGCCCTCTCTGATGTCTCGGATCTTGACTTTCTTGTCGAATGCTCGTGCCATTCTGCTCTAGTAGGCTCGAGTGTGTTCCATGGCTTTCAATCTGCGCTCGTCGAGTAGAGCAAGTTCGTCGTGACGGCTCTGTAGCCATTCGACTTCATTGATCCCATTTTCCAAGAGGACTCGGAGGGATGGAATTTCTAATTCCACGGGTAACATTGCTTCCATTCCGTAGGTAAGTGCGAACGGAGTCTCCCCGTGGCGGTTCCGACCGATGTTCGGTATCCCTGCAGGGCTAGATGTAGCTTTTCGGGCCGATCCCGACCTGCGGTGGTCATCTTTCCGATTATCATGGCGAGAGTCTTGTTGGCCGCTCTACCGCACCATTGGTTTGTGGTCTCGTAAGGAGAAGACTTGTGACGTGTGACTCGAATTCGGCCGCAGTTGGTCACAATCTCCTTCGAAGTGATCACCATTGTTGGAGATGATCTCGTTGGGCACTCCATATCGTCACATGATGTTCTCTCGGATGAACTCGGCCACCTTCTTAGAATTCGCACCTTGTACGATCCGGCTTCTACCCATTTGGTGAAGTAGTCGATCGCGACTAAAATGAACTCGTGACCATTGCTCCTCGGAGGAGTGATCTTGCCGATGACGTCGATTCCCCATGTGGCGAAAGGCCATGGCGTAGTCATGCAAAAGAGAGTTCGTGAGGAGGGATGTGATTGAGGTTGGAAAACCGTTGACATTTGTCGCAGCCTTCCTGACGAACCGGATGCGCCTGTTTCCATTGATATCCAATAGTATCCCATACGGAGAATGATCTCGTGTCAATGCTCGGGCGTTCATGTGCGGACCGCAGTTCCGTTGTGAACTTCGTTCATTAGCTCGCCGGCTTTTTCTTTGTTTACACACCGAAGGAGTGGCCCTTGGTGGCGCTTCTTGTATAACATACCCCTGAATGACGAAATGGGATGCCAGCGTTTTAATGCCATCATGTTTTTGGCTTTGATCCCTTCTTTGTATTTTCCATCTTCATTTGTGAAGGAAGCTTCTCCACTTTGGAGGTACCGGTAAATTTGATTATACTGTGGTTCGTCGATCGTTTCTTTTCTTTTTCGATCTCACAAAGAATAGGCGGGTGTTTCCCGTCCGCCTATTCTCGAGGGGTTTTACCGCTTTCCCATCGGGAATTTCGACAAGAGAGGCGAGGGTTGCTGTGGCGCTCGCGAAGCGGTTCCTCGTCTCTTGGCAAATAGTGAAAAGAGATGTCCTTGAACCGAGCAATGAGCTCCTCCATGTACGCGTGGTACTTCGAAGGCGCGAATCTACCGTCTTCCATTTGTTGGATACTTGATTGATGATCAATGCCGAGTCTCCATATACATCCAGCTCTAAGATGTTGCGCTCGAGGGCGGCTTCCAAACTCCGCCGCACAAGCTTCAGATTCGCCGCATTGTTGGTTGCTTCAAAATTCGCCTTTGATGGCTATGGGAGTATGCTCGCCCTGGGATCGACAAGGAGCATTCCAATGCCATTCCCCTTCTTGTTGGCTGCCCCATCGAAGAAGAGCTTGCCGCCGGTTTGCGCCGTCAAGTGAAAAGATTCCGTCGTCCGGAAATTGCGGATCGTGACCCTTAGGTTCACCGCTCGGGAAGTCGGCAAGTTGATCTCGCCATTACTCGCCCTTTGTCGATTTTCCGACCATGTACTTGATGTCGAACTCATCCAGAAGAATGACCACTTGGCTAGCCGCATTGACAGGATGGCTTGTCAAAGAGATATCGGACGGGGTCCACTTTGGAGACCAGAGCACCGAATGCGACCGCATGTAGTGTTTCGCTTTCCCGACTACCCATACCAAGGCGGTACAGTTTTCCGATGCCGAGTAGCCGAGTTCACTTCCTTGAAGCTTTCGGCCACGAAGTAGATTGCATGCTCAACCTTGGAATCTTTCTCGTTCTTGTGCCGCATTGCTCCGATAGACGTGTCTCATCGCGATACAGGAGTAGTGGCTTGTCTTCATGTGGCGGGCACGTAATTGGGGGATTAACCAAGTAGGTCTTGATCTTCTCGAAAGCCGTTTGGCACTCGGAGTCCCATTTGATGTCGGCATTCTTTTTCATCGCTTTGAACATGGGCTCGCAGAGAGATGTCAACCGGTTGATGAAGCGACCGATGTACCGAAGTCTTCCCATGAAGCTCTTCACTTCGTCGTGGTTTGAGGCGGCTTCATGTCGATGATGGCCTTGATTTTCCGGGATCGGCTTCGATACCTCTTTCTCGTAACCATGTACCCCAAGCATCTTGCCGCGCTTGACGCCGAAGGTGCACTTTGCCGGTTCAACCTCATGGAGTGTTTTCGAGTCTCGTTGAAGAACTTCCTCAGTATCCGTCATGTGCCGCATGTCCGATCCCTTGGAGTGGATGATCATGTCGTCGACATATACTTCGATTTCTTTGTGAATCATGTCATGGAAGAGGGTCATTGCAGCCTCGCCGGTAAGTAGCCCCAGCCGTTCTTAGACCGAATGGCATGACCGTGTAATGCATGTCCCCCATGGAGTGGTGAAGGCGCCTTGGCCTCGATCCTCCTCGGACATCTTGATCTCGGTTGTATCCAAGAAACCCGTCCACGAAGGACTTTACTTCGAAATTTGCCGTGGTGTCGACTCAAAGATGTCGATGTTAGGCAAATGTGGGAAATCATCCTTAGGGCTGGCCTTGTTGAGATCCCGAAATCCACGCAAAGATCTCGACCTTTCCGTTGGCCTTGGTGACCGTCACGATGTTGGAGAGCCAAGTCGGGTACTCAATCACTCGATGAAACCAACTCGGAGCATTTTCTCAATTTCTTCTTTAACTTGCAAGGACCACTCGCTTGATCTTGCGCAGCCTTCGTTTGATGTGCTTGGATTCGGGATCCAGGGAATTCTCGTGCTCCACGATTGAGGGATCGAGTCCTCGGCATGTCCCGATATGACCAGCGAACACGTCAACATACTCCCGAGGAGGCTTATCGTGGCTTCCTTTTCGCATCGGCGAAGAAACCGCCCACTTGTGTCTCTTTAGGCTCTTGCACCGACCCTGTGTTCACTTTGGTCATAACCTCTTCGGGCTTGGGCCCGGTTGTCCTCTTGGTCAACTACACGCTCGAGAACTTCTCTAATGTATTGTTCGTTTAATGTGTCTTCTTCTTTATCAATTGAATTATTAACGTCTTTTAAGTTGTTTGTTAACTTATCGCTTGTTAAAGTGGCAATGAGAGGATACTCCGAAAGGTCGACTTTTCATTACACAAGAACGGGAATACATGATTGGCTACAACATTATAGTCCTCCGGCGTAAGGCCGTTGGATGACTCGCAGGACTCGGACTCGACAAGGACTCGACTGCAGGGTTTGAGACCGGGTTTAGGGAGATGTGGGTGCGGGCCCGCTTGTCTTCCACTCGCCCGGCTTGCCCTCGGTCCGGTGAAAGTTACCCAATTCTTCAGCTGGCATTGCCGGATGCTTGAGGAGGGTGCGGGGATCGAGAGGCTTGGCTCCCGCTGTCCCTATCATGGCGATCATGCCGTTGCCTGAGCCCCGCCGATCAAGTTGGGCAACTCCATGACTTCTTCAAACAGACTCAGTAGAGCCGGTCCACCGAGAGCGTTTCTATGAATTCCCGGTTCCTTCGCTTTGGATTTACCGTCTCGAATGTGGCCTCGCGGCCGATCCGAACAACTTGTTTCCCATGGAGAGTACCTTGAGTTGCTCCTCCAAGTCTGGGATTCCCTTGAATGTGTACTCATGCCGGACCGTGGTGGCAGCTTGGTCCAGTAGAGCCGTGATGTCGAGGAACGCTCCCCTTATCGGATTAGCTTTGAGTCCTCTCGAAACGCTTGAGGTCCCGTGCTAGCCGTTCCATTCTTTCGTAGTCTTGGTGTTGACTATTCCCGCTTCTTTCTCATCTTCATCGCCTCCACCGTCGGTCCCATCGCCTCGCTTCGCCGTCGGTCCCCTCCGCCGCTCTGGCCCGCCCGCTCGGTTCCCTTGCTGGTCCCCTCGCTCTCGCTGCCGGTTCCTTGGTGAAGTAATGAGCGAGGTCAAAGCCGTAAGGTCGGAGATTGGGTGTGCCGTCGGAGGTTCCCTTTACGGGCCGCCGCCTTGGTGCGGGCGAGCCCTTTGCCTTCCTTGATGTCGCCCGGTGTTGGCACGTAGCCAAGCCCCGGACCGTGGTGTGGTCCTCGACTTCAATAACTTGGTGCCGGCCTTGCAGCCTCTTTGCCGAGCCCCGCCCCGGGATGAAGTTCATGAGTTTCATCATCCTCACGGCGGGAGGAATTGATCGTGAGACAAAGGGAAGGTCCACGTTGCATATTTGGATCTTGGAGGTCTCCAGTGAGTGAATCCAAGCTTAATGGCATGTCATCATTATGCTTGATTTCCAACACCGGAATGTCGTTGGTGCCGGTCCCCTGGGTGGTGACGCCGTCGCCGTAGACTCGTGGTTAGCTCGTTGCCTTGCATGAACTTGAGGCACCGGTGAAGGGTGGATGCCACGCCATTGATTTGATGCAGCCAGGGACGCCCAGATGGCTGTGAAAGTGATTGGAATGTCCAACACTTGGAATTCGGTGGGATCACCCGCTTGCCGAACCGTATGTTAAGAGTAGCAACCCCGAGAACCGTACGGGAAGTAGAGTCATAGGCCTCGACAAAGGTGGACTCGAAGGCTTAAGATCTCGTGGGCTTGATGTCAAGGTGTCCATCATCTTGGCGGGCAAGACATTCATTCCGGAACCTCCGTCTACCAACACGCGGGAAGGCGACGTCGTCCACTCGGGATCGTGATGTAGAGCGGCTCATTGTGATCGCCCCAAATTTTGGAAGGTCCAAATTGTGAAGGTGATAATGTTGCCATAGTGGATGTTACCAATCATCCGAATGACTTCATCCGGGGTCGCATCCACGGGGACCATGGTACGGGCCGTGCTTTCCTCTAGCTTGAGCTTGTGAGGATAAGAGGAGGTGAGCAGAGACCAAAGGGAAATGTTTGCCTCGAGTCCGCTTGAGCCGAGTGAGGATCGGGTCCTCTTTCAAGGAACTTGTGTCTTCGGGCCGGCCGGACCGCAGCTCGGCCCGTCGGCTTTTGGTGGCCTTAGGTGGTAATGCATGGATTTGACCCGATCGGGTTAGAACGCCGACATCGTGTTTGGTCCCTTCGAACAGCCGCTTCCGAGTTGAGCCATAGTTAGAGGAGGATTCCTCGTAGCATAGGGCCATATGTCTTCCCTCAACTCATTGATTGTGGATGAATTCCTGGGAGCTTCGGGCAGCCTTGACGGATTCTCGTCCCAGATACCGGCTTAGGTGCCTCTCGCGGGAGGTAGCCTACAGCTTGACGTAGCCGTTCGAATGTCGCTGCACAAATGCTGATTGCCTCGAATCGAACCGTGCGTTGCCGACCCTCCGGGGAGGTTGGAGAGTTCTCGGCTCAAACGAACGGTCTCCTTGATCTCTTCACGGTATATCGCGTTCCTTTCCTTCTTGCCGAGCATACTGTAAGGGCCTGGAGTTGGGTCCGGCGATACTCGTGGTTGGCTAGTTTTCCTCCACTCGGGCCCAGATCAACCTTCTTGCAATGGAGCCTCGCGTCGAGAGTTAATGCCTCTGTTTCTTCCCATGTGAGAATAGCCGTTGCTTCTTTGAACCGCGTGCGGCAGCCTAGGTAAAACCTCCATCGGGGAGAGTTTTCTCTCGCTTTATCTCGAGTGGCGGGTATGCTCGGAAGGTGAGTACACGGCTTCCCGAACATCTCGCCCATGTGACTCGGTTGCCGTCCCGCTTGATCGTTTCGTAAATGAAGGCCGTAGACCGTGGAATTTCCCCGAGTAGTTGCCGAGACGAATTTCCATCCTCCTCCTCGTTTTTAAATAGACCTTCCTCCCCGAGTTGGCCTTTCAATTTGAGTGCGGTAATAATCCGTTCCCATCCTCCCAGACCCTCGGGAGTCCGGTTTTGTTGACTTCATGCCCGGCTTGGAAGAGAATGGTTTCATCGTCTTCATTGTCGCTTTCACAGAGAACTTGCTTTCCTCGGGAAGGTAAGCGCCGGGATTCGTTCCGCCGTGTCGTTCCATCTCCTAGGTCATCGGGACCGTTGACCACCCTTGCCCGGCAAAGAGGGGGTTGGATGAGAACAGACGGTAGTCCGGGAAGTTGCCATGGGCAAAACTCCCGAGGTCGAACCGGTCTAGAGTGGCCTCTAGCTTTCGTCCGAAGCCGCCCGTGACACTTTAAGGGCTTGGTCCCCGTAGGTCTTTCGAGCTTGGTCTTCGTCCCAAAGACGACTTTCTTGAGCGGCTAGTTCCATGAGAGCTTTCCTTGCGAGACCTAGGCGCCTCCGTAGGTGCGCATCGTCCGGCTAGTGTCCGTAACCGTGATTACATTCAAATCGCCGAATGGCGGGAACACTTGGATTACATTGACGAAGGAAGCCTGACCGGGACATTCCATGCGTCCTTCCTTAATCTCGATCACCAAGAAGTTTGCCCATATCTCGTTGATTGACCCCACGGGGGTATTGAATTCTCGCAATGTTGACGGTCTCGTGATCTCGCTCGATCGCCAAGTCTATCAAAGCTAGCGCCGACCGGCGTGATGTCCGAATCCGGCCGTGACGACCGGGAGTAGAATCGAACCGAAGCATGTTGATGCCGAGGTGGTCATTTCCTCGTGTCGGAAGCCGACTCGCCTTGCGGGGAAGACTTTCGCGATGTTTTCTGGGTGGCCGGTGGAAGCGTTCCCGAGGTTGATCTCGACTTGTAGCAGGTGAGGAGCTTGGTCTCCTTCGCCGTTGCCCTCGGCCTCGGCGGCGCTTGAGGGTATAAGCTTGACCGACGGCACGGGCCGGCTGCCGCCGGGCCGGTACTTTAAGTAGTGATGAGCTCGAGCTCGCTGGCCAGTGGCCTCGTTTACCATGAGCAAAGGGCCATCGAGGGTGACCTTGGTGTTGCGTAATCTGATAACAAGGACGGGATCCTCGCTTCATCAGATACCTGAATAGATGATATTGACGAAGTCGTCGTCATTCACTTGATCGAGGGATTCCTCGTTGCGTGAATCACGTGCTTCCAATTATCGGATAGCCGTCTCAGACCGGACGTTGAGCTTGACAATTTCCATGGTATTGGAACCTTGGTCGTAAGTGACCCGATCGGAAGGAGTTCCGTCCTCAAACCGAGCATGTGAATGCAGAGGTCTCGCTTGCGGGTCCGCCGCGTCCTCGACTCCGGAGAGTCCAGATTCATCGTCATCCGATCGCTCAATCTGTGTAGGGACGTATTGCGTCCAAAGTTGCGTTGCCGGGAGCAGCCTAGGAAAACATCATGCTCTTCGTTGGAGAAGAGGGTGCAGAGGGTAGTTCCTCGTGGAGGACATCCCATACAACTTCCATGCATTCATCCCGAGAATGACGGTGCTTGTTGACCTTTATTACAAAGATCTCCTCACTGGCGGGGCCAGAGAGTTTGTTTGGAGAATGCCGACGAATCTCCGATTGGAGATCGGGGTTTATGTGCCCGCATCATGGCGATGTTCGCCGTTTCCTTCCACCCGCTCCAAATGTTGGAAACGACAGCTTGAACTTGGATGTATCGGATCGCTTCAGTGGTCCCGCCCGCTCGAGTACGTTTACATAGTTAGCATCTCCGGACTCGAGGGATTCCGATGAGATTTGCCCCGTAGTCCCTTGGTTGATTCGAAGGAGGTAACCCCGGTGCTCGAGTGCGACACGCTACTGCTCTCGGCTTCGTTTCCTATGAGGAAACCGTCCCCTCGGATGACTTCGAGATCTCCCCGCCGGTTAATGAACTTGACGCACCGATGGAGAGTGGAAGCTATGGCTTTCATGTGGTGTAGCCAAGGGCGTCCCAAAAGAGCCGTGAATTCGGATGGAATGTCCATCACGTGGAATTTTGCCGGCACCATTCGGGGTTTCGAACCGTAGTTCCAGAGTCACCGTCCCCTGTGATGGGACGAGACGAGTTGTCGTAGGCCTTGATAGTCCGAGTAGACGGTATCAAATGGCTTTCATGAATGCGGAGAGCTCGCATCATGCTGAGAGGGAGGACATTAACGGCTGACCCGTTATCTACTAATACTCCGGGGAGTGATATGGTGTTGAGTTTGAGAGTGATGTACAGAGCTTCGTTGTGCCCCGAGGCGTCGCTCGGTAAGTCTTCATCACGTAACGTGATCATGCCGCCATACAAAGCGGGAGTCGTAGATCTCGTCTCTATCCGTAGAAGGAGAGTCATCCACCCATCCGTTTCCTCGTCTTCCTCTTGCGAGGTAAAGCCTTTGGCCGGAACCTCAGGAGTATGTTGAGGCCGCCCGTGGCGGTTGCCGCCCTTGGTTAGCACATTGATCGAGTGCGATTGCCAAGCCGACCTTGATCTTCCTTTACCGGTCCGGCTCTAAGCCGGACAAGTTGAATCTTGGCCGATCCCGCGGAGGGTTAGGCTTCGACCGGCGCAAGACTACCAAGATCCGAGGTATTCCGGTGTCCCGTGGTCTCGACTCGGTTTCACCCGGGCTTTTCGGCTTTCCCACCCCCGTCTCGCTTCTAGAGCCGCATGGCCCGGAGGCAAAGAGGACCGGCCGGAGTACAAGCACGTAGTAGTCGAACCTCCCGAGGGTTCTCCAAGTGTACCTACACCGGTATCTCCGGCTTCGTATCTTTCTCTCGCTGTCGTTGAGAGGATTTCTTCTTCTCGTTTTCTGAGGATTGCTCCGGACAGCTTCTCGAGACTCGTACCTGTGCAAAGTGAGTGCCACAAACATCGTAGCCGATGTGGACATTAGAGGAGGATCCATGAAAGAGGCGGAGAAACCGGTTCTCGTGGCACGCTTCTTGGGCACCCACTCAATGGAATTCACGCCGTTATTGTTCGGAAAGGGATTCCCGATCCGTATGGGCCCACGGGGGCGCTCTAACTTGCCTTCTTCTATCAAGTTCGGATTTCGTATCGTAACCCCAAACAAGCTTGTCGTGGTATGGCCGTGATACCGATGGAAGGCGCAAAGATTTGCTCTTGTCCGCATTGGCTACGGGAACTTTGGGTTTGTAATTGGCCACGGGCTTAAGGAGACCCTCCTTGATTAACCCTTCCAAAGATCTTGCCTGCGGCATGTCCAACTTGTCGAAGTGTACGATGTGCCGCTTCGAGTAGAATTGTTGCTTGGCGGGATTGGGTTTCGTTACCCGACCGTTGTCCCCGATGGACGTAGCCGATGCACGTATCTTTCCCTTCACGGGGCCTGCAAGTGTGATTGAATGCACTGCTGAGCGGTATCTCGTATGGCCGTGCAAGAGCCAACTTTTCCTTGAGATCCTTCTCGAACCGTGAGCCGGCATTGACCATGGCCCGGAGATCTCGGGAAGAAATTGTGACTCGATGAGAGTTCTCGATGGACGGTCTCAAGCAAGACTCAAGATCCGCATCCGTTCGTCTTTGGAGAGTGGCTCCATGATTTCGGAGAGTTTCCACTCCATCTCTTGTAGAATTCCCCAACACTTTCATCCGCTTCGCTCGCTGGTGATTAAGTCCTCGCGACTTGTTTCCCACTCTAAGTTGGATCCGTACTGCCTCCAGAAGATGTTACCGATCCGTTCCTGTGTGCGGCGATCCGCAGTGCTTGACCTCGAAACCATCGTAACGCCGAACTTTTGAGCGTATGCCGGAAGTGGTCGGCCATTTGCCGGAGGGTTGCTCCTTTTGCTCTCATGCCGAGAACGTAAGTGTCGACGTGCGTTTGAGGACATTCGGTTCCATCGAATCGGTCCATCTCCCGCATTCCGAACTTGGCAGGGAGAGGCGTGACCATTCCCGGATCTCGTGGATTCGAGCGTTTCCTCGCTTTGAGCCGCTCATGGTGGCTTGTGTCTTTCATCCGCTCGACCATCCAGTGCTAAGGTTGGGTCCAAGTGGTGGACCGTGAGGCTCGGCGCCGGTGCTACCACGTGAGCGGTAGTGATTGGAGGTGGAAGGCTTGGTATATGAGAATATACGGGAGCCTTTTCGAACCGTACGGGGTTTGTCCCCGGTGTTTAGGGATTCGTGTATAGGCAACGGGACGAACCCGGAGGGTATTGAGGGATATTGGCATCCTGAGATGGTCCAGCCGGTGCGCCGGTGATATTGAGTGACGGGTGTAGCACCGGGCCGACCAAAATTGACAGTGGTTGCCCCGAGAGGTGGCAACATGGAGCCTAGGTCGGCTGCTTCCTCGTCGGAAGGCATCCCGTAAGTTGGCGGGGGAGGAACCCGATTGAAGGTTTGGTGAACCGGTTTTGGGGAATCGTCATCCTCGACAAGGACAAAAGTACCGTCTCGACCGGGGATAGCCGCTATACCACGCTCATTCGTAAGCCGTACCACGAAATTCCGCCGATCTTCTTCGCCTCTTGTGCACCTCACAAGCCCGGATGGCTTCTTCCAATATCATATCTGTTACCGGTGGCGTGGGTCCTTCCCCGTCACGATTTCTCGGTGAGCTAGACATGTCGGAAATTCTGGCCGAGGGAACCGAGGGAACCGAAGAACCGTCCGACGCCGCCGTTACCGTGATCCCGGCAAGGCGCCGACCCGGAAATCTGAACCACTTTCTCGCTCGCCGCAGTGGAACGAAAGGAAGGGTTTAGGCTTCGGAAAAGGGTATTTGGCTCAAGGTTTTCGGGCTTGTGCAATGTGCGCTACCGATTAAAGTTTACTTAAAGCGCGTTTTCTCGTAGTCCTAATTGGTTGGAAAAGAGCGTGTCTTCTTTTTCGCAACTAATCCTAGAGCTCTAATCTTGGATCTCGTCACTACGCTTATAAGCCCCTCGTTTCCATTGTAGATCATCTTTCTCAGGACGGACTATCCCGAGCGAGGTCTGATAAGGCAAGCGAGTTCCACCGACAAAGGAAAAAGTGAACTTAAGGCTAGCTGATCACGCAAACTTTCGACGTGTGCGGCGTACGGGCCACGGTCGAGGTCAACGTCCTTAAGTTAAGGCGGGAGTCGTGCCAAAATTTGGGCATGACCTCTCCTGACTCGCTTGTGCGAGAGACCTTAGCTTTTTAGCGTTGGCCAAGTTGTGGCTGGCACGGTACATACGGCGAGGTTTGGTGACATGGTGTCACATTGAACCTTCGGGTATATTTTTCGGCAGAGCTCCGCGTCAAAGTCAAGGCTGAAAAGCTCAAGACTTCGGGTCGGGAACGACCTTCGGTCTAAAACTCTCGAGCTTGACTCGGAGCGGGGCCCGGCGTGAAAAACATACACTTAGGCTTTATGACACGAGCTAAGCCGAAAACCAACTGGGGTCTTGGACAAAGTGTGACACAAAGAGTGCATGGCTTACACGGGCTAGGATGGGATGTTTGGGACGACCCCGTGCGCCCGAAAGGTGTCCGGCACCAATCGGAGTGCAACCGATAAGGCCATCCCGGTTAGGGGTTGTAGTGTGCAGTGTACCGAGGCAGCAAGTGCACGTGAAGTGCGGTGTTCCGAGGCAGCAAGTGCGCGTAGTGTGCGGTCACTAAAATTCTTTTTTTTTTCTGAGTAAAACAGAGATTTTTCAGAATGTGTCTTAAAGAATTTATGATGCACAATTCAAAAGACAGCATGAAAATCAAACATGAATGGGGATGCACAAACATGGTACGCTTTTTGGAAAGTTGACAATGTAATGCCTTTTGAAAAAAACCGTTCGAGGTTTAAAGTAACACACACACACGAGAACGAGGAAGGGTAAACGAAAGTTTGACCCACGGAAGGCTTTTTTGAAAACATCGGCAGTTTTGAAAAAAGTATCTTTTCCCCAGCGGAGTCGCCAACTGAAATTACCCGATCTTTCGCGCGGCGAGGGGGCGCGGAAAAGGCGGTTGTCTTTCGCGGGGGGTTGGTGTCTGAGACCTCGCTTCATGGGAAGGAACAAAATGAGGAGTCGCCACGCGGTTTTTGTATTTTGAGCCCAAAACGTTGAGAAACGGCTATTTGTGAAAAGGTGTCGTTTTTATTGGTAGCAAAAACTTAGGAAAAGGCTTTTTGAAAAAGGGGATCATTTTTATTGGCAAAAAAACGAGTAAAAAGCTTTTTAGTACCAGAGATTGTTAGGTTCGGAGGTCAGGTTACGTTTCGGGTAGAGTATTACGAGATCGCCCGAAACGCCTCGCATGACGAGTCTTTCTACCTTTCTCGAAATCGTGTGTGTGTGTGTGTGTTTTGAAATGGGGGCTTGAATGACAAGCTTAATCTTGGTTTGAATGACAAACGTTGATTATGTGACTTTTGAAAAGACGAGCGTTTGAATGACAAACGTCGGTTTGAGTTTGAAATGAGCGTTTGCGTGGCAAACGTCGATTTTGAGTTTGAAATGAGCGTTTGCGTGGCAAACGTCGACTTTGAGCCATACGAGTCATTGTTAACGATTTTTACGGGAAAAATGCGTATTAAATGATTTTAAGTGTCAAATGGCGGCTTTGAGTTTGAAGATGAGCATTCGGAGGCCGAACGTCATTTCGCGCGTTTTGAAAGAGAGTTCGACGGACGAACTCCGGTTTTGAACCGGGCATTACATTGTTAACGATTTTTACGGGAAAAATACGTATTAAATGACATGCGATCAACGAATCGGGTTGCGACTGACTTTGAAAAGTAAATACTATCACAATCCAAACGGATCGGACTTGTAAATGACAATATTTAAAGCGGTGTCAACGGAATCAAACGATCCGGATTCGTAAATGACGATCAACGAGGCCAAACGGCTCGGAATTGTAAATGACGATCAACGAGGCCAAACGGCTCGGAATTGTAAATGACGATCAACGAGGCCAAACGGCTCGGAATTGTAAATGACATGAAAGTAAACGGAACGGGGTCGGAACGCCGTTTTAACCCGTGATTACTTCTCTTACGGAAAGAGAAGAGGATCGAGGGGCTAAAACGTATCGGACCCCGTTAGACGGAGGCGTCTACATTTTGATAACGACGTTCGAAACAGTTATAGCGACTGGCGCGTAAACCGAGACGGAACGGAAGATTCAGAGAGAGGGAGTTATACCTATGGCTAGGGTCGACTCCTTTGGCTCGGGAGGTGTGTACGGACACGGAGAGTGATTCGAAAGGTTGTTTCGAAGTTGTAGGGTGCGTATTTGATCGAAATACGAAGGTTTCACGCGAATCGAGACAAAACGGGAGCTCGGGAGGGGTGAAAACCAGTTTGGACCGTGGGGGGTGGTGATTTTTGGTGTAAAATTCCTCCTTTTTGCCTTTGACAGCAACTTCTATTTATAGGGTGAAAATTGCAGTAGGAGTCCGGCCGGACTTGGACTGAATTTCGTGGGGTTTTCTGGGGGATTTTGGAAACTGGGACTTGCCGGCAATTTCAGAAAAGTGCACAAAGTGAGTCCCACGGACTTGGCTTGCAAACCAGGGGCATTTTGGTCTTTTCCCTTTGAAATTGATTGAAGGGTGACTAGAGGGAGGTGGCATGGCTGCCACGTGCCCTCCGAGTCACCACCGAGGTGGAAGATTGTTCCCCGGTCCCGCTTTGTCCGTTTTTAAAATAACAACTGGGAAATGTCCGAAACGCCCGGAAAGTGCCGGAAAATGCGTTTTGTGGAAAGCCATACTTTTACGTGAGATGTCACGTGCTAAGTACGGTTCGACGTCGGGATGCACGGGCGCCCCGGACGTCTCGTTGGCACAGCAACGGGGAGTTTAACGAGTTCCGGTTAATCCTGGAGCGGGCCAGTTAACGGATTTCGGTTAACTTTCTGACGGATTTGGACGATCCGGATTTGGGTACTTACACAATGTAAGGGAGGAGACCCGGGATATGTTTCAAGGTATGTTAAAGGCATCCATGAAGGCTATGAATGATCAAAGGCAGAGAGGAGAGCATGCACCTCCAAGGGTTGGACTGGATCAATTCTTGAAGTTTGAAACCCATTGGTTATGATGGTGAGTCGGATGTGTCAAAGGCTGAGAGATGGATTGAAACTATGGAGAAAATATTTGATGTGTTGAGATGTACCGAGGAGGAACGAGTTAGATTCGCTACCTACAAGTTTTCTGGAGCGGCAGAACATTGGTGGAGAACGTTGAAGGCAAGTTGGGATGATACTCTTGTACCATATACTTGGAAGAATTTTATGAGGAAATTCAGAGAACATTTCATTCCGAAAGTAGATCAAGATAAAAAGGAGATATAGTTTCTTAACTTAGAGCAGAATTTCATGACAGTGGCTCAATATGTGGCCAAGTTCACCGAGCTATCTAGATATTGCACCCATCTAGTTGCAACCGAGGAGAGAAAATCAATGAGATTTGTTCGGGGATTGAAGACGGTGATTAGAACGCAGTTAGTGTCTCAAAAGTTTCAAGACTTTCAAGATGCGGTGGATCGTGCTTACCATATGGAGCATGATATAGAGGAGCATAAGAGGAAGACGGAAGTGTTAAGTACCGGAAGGCAAGGAGAGCAAGGGAGACAACAACAAGACAAGGATAGTCAAATTAAGACGCCAGGGAATCAACATAGGAGAGTATGTACTTATTGTCAGAAAGAGGGGCATATAGAGGAGCACTGTTGGAAGAAGCAAGGCAAATGTTTGAATTGTGGGCAGTTGGGGCATTTTTAAAGGGATTGTCCTAAACCAAAGCATCAACCATCAGGGAGTGGCGCCGAAACTTCTCAAGGGCAGAAAAGGGATGCTTCGGGGAGGCCTAAGGTTCCAGGCCGTGACTTTGTCGTGAATCAGTAATAGGAGGTATCATTTTTTTATATATCGAGTTTGAGAGCACGTGCACTTATAGACCCTGGATCATCGTATTCTTATGTTTTCATGCATTTTGCATCGCAATTTCATTCTTATGCTAAGTTCTTGCTTTAAGTGTTAGAAGTATCCGGGGTTGTTTGACCTTCTAGATAGGTAAGTTAAAATTCGGGATGAATTTTATTTAAGGGGGAGTGATTGTCACAACCCTAAACCTAGGTATTATTTAATACATGCTTGAACTCGTTAATATGGCGTGCGTTGCATCTCATTTAAAATTTAGTATTTTGTTTGTGGCATTTATGTGTTAGTTTAACATTTTAATAACTTATATGATATTTTTAGCTATGTTAATAAATTAAATATAATTATTTAATGTATAAATGAAAATATTAGGAGTGTGTAGTGAAGTAGTAAATTTGGAAAATTTAATTTTAAACTTATAAAACAAATGAGGTGCTTAAGTGTAGGAGTTATAACTTAAGTCATTTAAGTTTAACAACTTAATCCATGGAGGAGCCTAGGTGTATTTGGTCCATGTATATCTTGTTTTAGTTAAGGATGAAGCTTCATTTTAACAAAACCCTCCAGCAAGTTCTTCCTTCTTCCATGGAAAAGGTCCAAAACCTAGTAATCCATTTTAAAAATCCACCAAAAATTCTAGAAAAATCCATTCTTCGATCTGTCTGCGTCTAAATGTCGAGGAAGCCAAGGGGATCATTTCTATCTGAATAAAGTTTTCTCACTTCCATATTATTTTAGGTAAGTTATTATATTTTCCTTCAAATACATGCTCATTTAGTGTTTAAATTTGATATTGTTCTTGGATAATGGTTGCATGTGGTTTTGGACCAATTTTCTTGAGTTTGGTATGGTGGTTGTAGTTTGAGGAAAAAGGGGTAAGTAATATGAAGGTTTTGAGATGGAAGAGTAAGTTATTATTTTTCTTTCTTTAAATTACTCATATGATGTTTGAGTTGAAAATTATGATGTATACATGTTGCATGTATCATTTGATCCTTTTTCCTTGAGCTTGGAATTGTAGAAATGGTATTTGATTGAGTTGGAATGAATGGAAAATAGGTTTTGGGATGAGTAAAATGAATTGTGGGTATAGTGGTTTGATTTGAAGTGAAAGGGTTAAATATATATATATATATATATATATATATATATATATATATATATATATATATATATATATATATATATATATATATATATATATATATGTTGCTTGGCACTTTGGAACATTTTTCTTTGAGTTGGAAATGTATTGAAATGAGTTGAATTAAGGTTTGGTTATTGTGTTGTTGTTAAGGTGAAAGGATAGGAATAATTTAAGGTTATTGTTATAATGGTTGCATGTCACTTTGATACATTTTACTTGGGTTGAAATGGTTTATGGATGAGTTGCATTATGTGAATATGGTGTTACTAGCTTAGTATGAAAAGCTTGAGGTATAATGATAGGACGGATTTATACTATCTATTTTCTAGGTTTTCCGTCCTTATTATTCTTTATTTCCATGTATTTAGTATAGGTTTGATGTATTTTGAGTGAATTATGTATTGTGAGGATTATGAGAGAAACAATGTAATTCGAGAAAAATTAGAGTATTGTGTAATCGGTTTTGGTTCTCAAAAGAAGCTCAAGATGATCAATTCTACATCAATGGAAGTCAATAAAGTCAAGACAAGTCAATCAAAGAAGACCCGAAGCGAGTCAAAAGTCAAGATTACGAAGCTGATGATTGTTTTGTGAATCTGGAAAGTTCGGGGGCCAGACTGAAAATCTGTGAAGTTCCAGTGATCAAACTGCAGATCGAGAAAGTTCAGTAACCAGAATAAAATTATGGAAAGATGGATGACCAAAGTGAAAAAAGGAGATTAGGAAACTTAATCGCACGTGAAGTCCAAGGGGTTGGCGTGTTGACCGAGGGGCATTGACCGGCTGGTGGAAAAGCTTTTAATGTTATTTTCTTTTTTTTCCTTTTCTTTTTTAATTAAGGATTAGGTTTATTGAATGGAAGGAAGTATATATACTTCTTTTTGACAACAGTTTTAGGGTTCGAACATTTATTTCTCATAGAGAGCTTTATTTATTTGCATGGAGAACTAAATACCTTTGCTTTGGATTTAATTATTGGAACCGTTCTGAATTTCAATTGAGGTTAATTTCTTTTCATATCTTTTGTCTCATTCATATTTTCTTCTGTGTTTATTGATTGAATTGATTTCTAGGGTTTTTCAATTAGGCCAATTGTTGAATCTTGGTTATCGATTTATTGCTAGAATCCCCTAAGATTGTGTCAATTTAGGGTTTCATAAGTAGCAACTTTGTAGTCTATGCATGTGTCATGGTAGATTGTGAAGAAGGAGAAAATAAACAAGTATCTAATTGAAATAACATTAGAACGTGTTCTCGATCTTAATCTCTTAAATCGGAATCAATCGATATTGTGAATCTAGACTGTGTCAGTTAGGTTTAGGTATTGATTAGGGTTATTAGTGAGTGTGTCACTGCTATTAACTAATATCAAAGGAAGAGATAGGGATTGAAATACATCTCGTGATCGAGTGAATAGGATAAAAGTGAAAAGAGTTAACCGATGATATTTGAATGATAGACGGGGAAAATAATTGATCCAAAGTTCTTTTTCTTAATTGTTTACAACCTAGTTTTTATTCCCGTCTTAGGAATTAATAACAATCAAGCTTAGACCCCCAATCTTGTCAAGTGACAATTGTGCAAACAAATAACCGTTCTTTAGTGGATCGACCCTGGATTTGTCCTTGCTGCAGTTTTGTAGCCGAGTCTTGGTAAGTAATTTGTAGGCGTGCGACTTTAGCTTATCAAATTTTGGCGCCGTTACCGGGGAACGGTGTTTATTTATTTGCACTCTTATTCTTTTTCTTAATCTATTTCTTTTTCTTTTTCTTGTTTCCTATTTAGTGAGCTTTATTATTGTCACCTCGTGGTGTGGAACCTTTTATGGTCCATACCCGTTCTGCTAATCAACTTGCTAGTCCCTTTGTTCCGAAAATTGAAAGATATTTCAGGTGCAGGAGAAACGAAAGCAAAGAACCTAGGAGAAATTTGCAGCTGGAGGAGATGAATAACAATAACGGCAGGGGTGATAACGAACCGGAGGTTGTGAATAATGGGGGTAATGGAAGAGGCAATAATAATCACCTCCCCCAATTCGGACATTAAGGTAGAGGATTGCTCCGAACTGGAATGAGCAACCACAAGAAGTACAATTTCCTAATTTGCCTGTTGGGGTCACTTTTGAGTTGAAGTCAGGGTTGTTGAACCAGTTGCCTCACTTTAATGGGATACCAGGGGATAATCCTAATCAGTACATAGCGCAGTTTGTGCAGATATGTAAGAGCATGAAACCGGCTGCACTTCCTCTTGAGCAACTATTGTTGAGGGCATTTTCCTTTACTCTTAAGGATAATGCAAACGCGTGGTACTATCACTTGCCACCGAATAGCATTACATCTTGGCAGCAGTTGAAGGAGGTATTTCTTGATGAGTTTTTCCCTCCAGATCAGATCAATGTTATGAAGCGGGATATTAGTAACATGGAGCAGCGGTCTGATGAATCTTTGTATGAGTATTACCACCGGTTCTATAAGCTTTGCAGAAGTTGCCCCTATCGTGGCTTTGATGATGAGCAGCTAATTGTATACTTTTATGGAGGATTGACTGTGCAGGATAAAAGGTGGGTGGATTCTGCTTGTGGAGGTAGTATTCTGAATAAAACTACCAGGGATGCAGAGCAATTGATAGAAGAATTGGCCAAGAGCACAAGGACTCATGGAAGGAGGTCTAGTATTAGACAAGTCAGTGCAGCGAGATCGAGTGATATCACGAGCAAGTTGGAGATTGAGATGGAGGATGTTAAAAGTCTATTGAAGACATTGGTTTTGGGTCAACAACCTCAGAACTGTGGCATATGTAATGATGTGACTCACCCGACTGATTCTTGTCCCTCTCTTCATTCGGACGAGACGGTGGATGTTAATGCTATAGGATTTAATCAGCAGGGTCAGAGGCCACCGCAGTTCAACTACAACTCCTCGATTAATGTTCATCTGAACCTCAGGCATGGTCCACCACAAGGTCAATAAGGTTTCAGGGGATAAAAGTTCAATAATCAGCATGGGTACCAGCAGGGTCAGCAGTATCAAGGCAACCAGTTTAATCAGTACAGAGCACCCATTAGACAGCAACAGCCGCAAGGACAGAGTACAGAGGACATGGTCCGGTCATTAGCACAGAGCATGTCTACCATGAATGGGAATTTCCAACAGTTTCAGCAGAAGACTGAATCGAGTATTATCAGTTTGGAGAAGCATATGAGTCAGCTTGCAAATGCAGTTGGGAGAATGGAGGCTAAAGATTCGGGGAAGTTTCCATCTAGAACTGAACCGAATCCGAAGTCTAATGTCAGTGTGGTGACTTTGCGTAGTGGAAGAAAGCTAGAGGAGGTAGTTATCGAAGAGGAGCTCGAGTTAGTGGTTGAGAGGGTTATACCTGAGGAGAAGAAGACTACAGAGCAGGAGAAGAGTACTACACCCGTGTTCCCTGTGTATGAGCCAGCCCCCCCATTGTCGTATGCATTGAGAGAGGACAGAAAGTCGGAGCCTAGCAAGGCTATCTTTGACACATTCAAGAGACTCGAGGTAAATATTCTGTTTTTAGATCTTCTTCAGTCAGTTATGAGATATGCGAATTTTTTGAAGGAATTGTGCACTATGAAGAGAAATCAGAAGAAACGGAGTCAGAAAAAGGTAAAAATCAGTGAGCATGTGTCTGCAGTCTATCAGAAGATGATGCCTAAAAAGTGCAGTGATCCGGGTATGTTTGTGATTCTGGTGTCTTTAGGTGATGCTTCGGAGCATATGGCTATGCTTGACTTGGGGGCCTCAATCAATGTGATGTCCTATGCGTTGTTTGAGAACCTAAAGTTGGGACCTCTACAGGATACTCGGGTGATTATTCAGATTGCCGACAGATCTAATGCGTACCCTAAGGGGTTGATTGAGGATGTTCTAGTTCGGGTTGGTAAGCTCATATTTCCTGCAGATTTCTATGTATTGGAGATGGATACGGATCCTAAGGCTCCCATTCTGTTAAGGATGCCATTCATATCAACTGCTCGTACTAAATTGGATGTTTCTAATGGGTCGTTGACTATGGAATTTGATGGGCAACGAATGGAATTTAATATTTTTGATGCCATGAAATACCCTAAGGATGTCCATTCGGTGAATTTCATTGATGTAGTTGAGCCCATAGCTCAAGAGGTGTTCGATGTGTGTGGGGGAGATGATGACATGAAATTTGTATTGGAGAATACTTTGGAATTTGCTGAGTTAGAATTTGATATTTCTGATGAGATGAAGGAGGCGGTGATGAGCCTTTACGAGGATGCCATGTATGCCTCGTCACGGGTTATGGTCGGTATGCGGTTGGAGGTGCCACGGAGAAACCATTGCCATCTATTGAGAAGGCACTGTGCTTGAATTAAAACCCCTACTCGAGAGTTTGAAATATGCTTTCTTGGGTGAGGGGAAGACTCTTCCTGTGGTGATCTCTAGTGTTCTGACGGAGGAGCGAGAGAAGAAATTAGTTGATGTGATCCGGGGATGGAAAGAAGCGATTGGGTGGACTATTGCCGACATCAAGGGCATAAGTCCTTCTTTATGTACTCACTGGATTTTGCTAGAAGAGGGTGCTAAGCCGGTAAGGCAACCACAGAGGAGGTTGAACCCACCTATGATGGAGGTGGTGAAGAAGGAGGTTTTGAAGTTGCTACAGATGGGGATCATTTATGCCATATCTGATAGCGAGTGGGTAAGTCCTACTCAAAGTTTAGCCAAGAGGGTGGGATCACCATCGTCATCCATCATAAGGGCGAGTTGGTGCCAACCCGGGAGCAAACGGGATGGCGTGTTTGCATTGATCTTCGTCGGCTTAATGAGGTAACTAGAAAAGATCACTTTCCCCTCCCCTTTATTGATCAAATGTTGGAAAGGTTGGCCGGAAGGGCGTATTATTGTTTTCTTGATGGTTATTTCGGGTATTTTAAAATACCAATTGCACTGGAAGACCAAGATAAAACCACTTTTACTTTCCCCTTCAGCACCTTTGCCTATCGGAGGATGCATTTTGGTTTATGCAATGCACCTGCGACTTTTCAAAGGTGTATGATGAGCATCTTCTCCAATTTTGTGGAGAACTTTATGAAAGTCTTCATGGATGACTTCACCGTCCATGGAGACTCTTTCGACCAATGCCTTGCTCACCTTGCTTTAGTTCTAGACCGATGTGTTGAAACCAATTTGGTTTTAAATTTTGAAAAATGTCACTTTATGGTGGAGCAAGGCATTGTGTTGGGACATGTGGTTTCTAAAAAGGGTATTGAAGTGGACAAAGATAAAATTGATGTTATTTCCACACTTCCTTACCCTACAAATGTGAGTGAAGTGCGGTCTTTCCTTGATCATGCGGGGTTTTACTGTCACTTCATAAAATATTTTTCAAAGATTGCTACACCTCTATGCACCTTGTTGCAAAAACAGGTGGATTTTAAATTTGATGATAATTGCAAAAAGTCATTTGATGAGTTGAAGGGTAGATTAACATCTACTCCCATAATTCAAGCCCCCAATTGATATCCCTTTTGAGATCATGTGTGATGCTAGTGACTATGCCTTGGGGGCAGTTTTGGGTCAAAAAGTGGATCGTGCCTCTCATGTGATTTATTATGCGTCTATGACTTTTAATGAAGCACAAAGAAACCATTCCTCTACTGAAAAAGAGATGTTAGCGGTGGTTTTTGCATTAGAGAAATTTAGGTCCTATTTGCTTGGGACTAAAATCATTGTGTACACCGATCATGCTGCTCTTAGATACTTGATGTCTAAGAAAGAGGCAAAACCGAGACTCATTCGGTGGATTCTCTTATTAAGTGAATTTGACATAGAGGTTAAGGATAAGAAAGGGGCTGAAAATGTAGTTGCCGATCACTTGAGTCGTCTTGTGAGAGAATAGGATAAGCCTTATAAACAAGCCCCTATTAGGGGTGAGTTTCCTGATGAGGCTTTGTGGGCAGTGAAAGATGTGTTCCCTTGGTATGAGGATTTGGTGAAATTTTTGGTCTCTAATAAATTTCCCCAAGGATTTTCTAAATCCAAGAGAGACAAAATTCGTAGTGAGGCTAATTACTATGTGTGGGTCGAGCCAAACTTGTGGAAGCATTGCGCTGACTAAGTAATTCGTAGATGTGTCCCGGAAAATGAAATGGCCTCTATCCTGAAGTTTTGTCATGAGTATGCATGTGGTGGTCACTTTGGTGCCAAAAATACTGCTAGGAAAGTTTTACCTTCTTTTGGCCAAAATTGTTTATGGATGCCACTGCCTTTTGTAAGACCTGCGACCGGTGTTAACGTGTTGGAAATATAGGACGCCGCAATGAGATGCGACAAAACATCATAATTAACTGTGAAGTTTTTGATGTGTGGGGAATTGACTTTATAGGTCCGTTCCCTATTTCTTTCGGTTTTGTGTACATCTTACTTGTGGTGGACTACGTTTTCAAGTGGGTCGAAGCGATCCCTACATGCACCGATGATGCTAAGGTGGTGGTGAGTTTCCTTAAGAGTAAAGTTGTGTCTAGGTTTGGGATGCCTAGGGCCTTGATTAGTGATAAGGGGACTCATTTTTGCAATAGGTTGGTGGAGGCTTTGGTAAAAAAAATATATAACACCACTCATAAGGTCTCTACCGCCTATCATCCCCAAACGAATGGCCAGGCAGAAGTGTCCAATAGGGAAATCAAGTTCATCCTTGAAAAAACCGTGAACCCGAATAGGAAGGATTGGAGCCTTAGGTTAGAGGATGCTTTATGGGCCTACCGGACGGCTTACAAGACACCTATTGGTATGTCCCCATATCGATTAGTGTTTGGTAAGCCATGTCACTTGCCCGTGGAATTAGAGCATAAAGCCTTTTGGGCAATCAAAAAGTTTAACATGAACTTAGACGGATCCGGTGAAGAAAGGAAATTGCAATTAAATGAGCTTGATGAGATCCGAAGAGAGGCCTATGAGAATAATTTGTCATATAAGGAACGAGCAAAAGCGTGGCATGACAAGATGATTTTAAGGAGGGACTTTAAGGTTGGTCAGAAAGTCCTCCTATTTGACTCCCGTTTGCGCTTGTTTCCCGATAAATTGAGGTCTTGGTGGACCGGTCCCTACTTGGTGAGGGAAGTATTTCCGCATGGTGCGGTTGTGATTTCTAGTCTCTCCGGAGACCATGAGTTCAAGGGAAATGGGCAAAGATTGAAGCCCTATTTTGATGGTGGAGAAATTACTGTTGAGGATGTGGAGATTATGGATCTCTACGATCCAATTTATGAATGAGCCATAGTTCTGTGCAATGCCGGGGGCTTACTCGGCGTTGGGTCTAGCTAAAGACGGTAAAGAAGGGCGGCTTACCGGGAGGCAACTCGGGAATTTCTTTGTTTATTTCTTTGTTACATTTTTATTTTTATTTTTTTGTGAAGAATTGGTGCTACTGAGGTTTTTTGTGTTGTGGTGTTGTGCAGGGAAAGCAGTGGAGAAGGGAGCAAAATTAATGCCCATGATGAAAAAAAAAATTAACTGAATTCAGGCGCCCGCCCCATTATACATGAGGCGCCAGTCTCATCAACAACCTTGGGGTCCCTTTTCAGCAACAGTCCAGGCGCCCGCCTCACTCCACACCAGGCGGCCGCCTCATCCGAGCAAAATCCAGCCAAGCCAACTGTAGCCCAGGCGCCCGCCTCGCCCCATTCCAGGCGCCTGCCTCAAACGGCCAAAAAGTGAGGCCAACTTACTGCTCTCCAGGCGCCCGCCTCCTGATCCTCTAGGCGCCCGACTCACCTTGTTCAAAACCGAGCCCATGTTTCTGTAACCCAAGCGCTCGCCTCACCCACTCCCAGGCGCCAGCCTCGCGTACCCACAAGGTGGAAATCCGGCCCATTGAAGGAAGAAGCGGGTCGATTGAGTTGAATCGGGTCAAGGTATAAAATGAAATTGGGTCATTGTTTACCCATAACCAAAAACCCAGCCACCGGAATCCTCTCCCCTCTCTCTAACCTCTCTCTAAAATCCGGCTAAACCCCCATTACCTCCGGCGATTTCTTCCCCTTCCACCCTTTTTCTCACCAAACCTCCTTCACAAAAGATACTCCCCTCACCCTAAGCTTGCAGTTTCACCGATTCTTGTTCAAATTCGGGCTATTTCATCATCAATCTTTGAATTTTTCGGCCAGTTCTTGAAGATTTCGGCAACCTTTGAATTTTTCGGCAAAGTTTTTCCAGAAATTCCAAAGAGGTTTGAAGCTACTTTCTCTCCCTATTCTCTTTGAAGCTACTTGCTTGAATATGGGTAAATTGAAGGAGCAAATTAAAAAGGGAGGGGGTAAAGCTAAAGAATCCCGTAAGAAACAAAAGCATGATGTGAGTACTTCCCATGTGCCTCTCCCCCCCCCGGAACCCTCTTACGTTGTGAGGACCCCTATGATGCTTCAAGGTTTAACTACTACAAGTCTCACAATTACTTCTATTTTCATACTGATCGGCCCATTCATGCGGAGGGAATATTTTTATATGAAACATTTGGGCTTGCTTCAAATTTTGTGGTAAGAAGTGGCAATGGTTTTGTTCCGAGCCAACAGAGGAGGGGAATAGTTTGGTTGTAAAGGAGTTTTATGCTAATATGTAGAAAATTCCTATGGACCGGGGGTATACTTATGTGCGGGGGGAGATTATAAACTTCAAGAGTGATGATATCAACAAATTATATGGGCTCCCAAAGGTCAAAGGAGTGGAGTGTGAGTTTGAGAAAGCTGTGAATAGTGATTGGCAACTTTATTTTGGTGATGTTGTGAGGGCGTTAGAGGGTAATCAACTTCGGTGGACTAACAATCCGGATGGGTCACCCAAGTATGTTTGTGAGTCTCAGTTTAACATTTTAGCAAAGGGGGTAAACAAGTTTGTGTGTTCAAGGGTGTTTCCCACATCTCAGCACGTGAAAGTTCCATGGAGGCATGTGTTGTTAATCCACTTGATTATATCTGGAGGAAAAATATTGTTGGGTCATATTATCTCCAATCATATGCAAGAAGCGGGGGAGAGTAAAAGGAATGGATTTCCATACCCGGCGCGTGTGGACCTTAGTTTGGATACCGTTTTATTATTGGGAGTTGGTATCAAACTAAGGTCATTAGTTTCATTATTTAATATTTTGGTGCTATAAGGAGACGGAGTTTCTAATTACTCCGATGGATATTATCTTTCATTGACTTGTGTTGGCGGATTAGAGGAGACTAGGAATCATTTACCCTCCATGCATCTGTTTTAGACCGGTGTTAGATTGGAGTTTAGGATATTACTCAGGGACGAGTAAAGATCTAAGCGTGGGGGTATTTGATAGGACGGATTTATACTGTCTATTTCCTAGGTTTTCCGTCCTTATTATTCTTTATTTCCATGTATTTAGTATAGGTTTGATGTATTTTGAGTGAATTATGTATTGTGAGGATTATGAGAGAAACAATGTAATTCGAGAGAAATTAGAGAGTTTATTGTGTAATCGGTTTTGGTTCTCAAAAGAAGCTCAAGATGATCAATTCTACATCAATGGAAGTCAATAAAGTCAAGACAAGTCAATCAAAGAAGACCCGAAGCGAGTCAAAAGTCAAGATTACGAAGCTGATGATTGTTTTGCGAATCTGGAAAGTTCGGGGGCCAGATTGAAAAACTGTGAAGTTACAGGGATCAAACTGCAGATCGAGAAAGTTCAGTGACCAGAATGAAATTATGGAAAGCTGGATGACCAAAGTGAAAAAAGGAGATTAGGAAACTTAATCGCACGTGAAGTCCAAGGGGTTGGCGTGTTGACTGAGGGGCATTGACCGGCTGGTGGAAAAGCTTTTAATGTTATTTTCTTTTTTTCCTTTTCTTTTTTAATTTAGGATTAGGTTTATTGAATGGAAGGAAGTATAAATACTTCTTTTTGACAACAGTTTTAGGGTTCGAACATTTGTTTTTCCTAGAGAGCTTAATTGATTTGCATGGAGAACTTAATACCATTGCTTTGGATTTAATTATTGGAACCGTTCTGGATTTCAATTGAGGTTAATTTCTTTTCATATCTTTTGTCCTATTCATATTTTCTTCTGTGTTTATTGATTGAATTGATTTCTATGGTTTTTCAATTAGGCCAATTGTTGAATCTTGGTTATCGATTCATTGCTAGAATCCCTTAAGATTGTGTCAGTTTAGGGTTTCATAAGTAGCAACTTTATAGTCTATGCATGTGTCATGGTAGATTGTGAAGAAGGAGAAAATAAACAAGTATCTAATTGAAATAACATTAGAACGTGTTCTCGATCTTAATCTCTTAAATCGGAATCAATCGATATTGTGAATCTAGACTGTGTCAGTTAGGTTTAGGTATTGCTTAGGGTTATTAGTGAGTGTGCCACTGCTATTAACTAATATCAAAGGAAGAGATAGGGATTGAAATACATCTCGTGATCGAGTGAATAGGATAAAAGTGAAAAGAGTTAACCGATGATATTTGAATGATAGACGGGGAAAATAATTGATCCAAAGTGCTTTTTCTTAATTGTTTACAACCTAGTTTTATTCCCGTCTTAGGAATTAATAACAATCAAGCTTAGACCCCCAATCTTGTCAAGTGACAATTGTGCAAACAAATAACCGTTCTTTAGTGGATTGACCCTGGACTTGTCCTTGCTGCAGTTTTGTAGCCGAGTCTTGGTAAGTAATTTGTAGGCGTGCGACTTTAGCCTATCATATAAATTGTTGTATGTTAGTGTGGACCATTTTCTTTTGGTTTTGGGATGAATTGGATTAAGGTTTTGGAGAAGTATAAGTTAGTGATGGTATATGGGTATAGATTGAATTAGAAATGTTGAATGAAATGTTGGTAACATGGTTCTTTGAGTCTAAAATGTAGGGAAATGGTTTTGGTTGGTTGGAAATGGTTTGAAGTAATGTGTGTTGCGTTGAACTGAAAGTTGGGTTTTGGTGTGGTTATTTGAGTTGGAAAAATGGACTTGTAAATGTTCAAAAGAGGTTGCTGATGTTTCAGCTTAAAGGCTGAATTTTCCTGAAGGGCACGACTCGTGCCCCTGGTCACGAGTCGTCCCCCTTTAGCCATTCGTGATACGAGTCGTGAGAAAAAATGCACTCGTGCAGACTAGGGGTACGAATCGTGCTCTGCCCTGTTTCTGTTGAACCATTTTCAAAGCAAATTTTCCCTATCTACCAAATGTATATTTTCACCAATTAAACACTTTAATCCAAGTACTACATATGAGCTACAAAAGGATGTCTTTACTTACCAATTTTGATATTGGAAAGATAGTTAAATACTTGGTTAAAGTAGCTTGGAACACTTGATGTCCATGAACCCTAAATTGTGATATATCTTTATATGGTTAATATTAGACCTTGAATTGTTATAGTAAGTGTGTAGACCTTATGTGTTACACCTTTTGGACTTATTTGACATCTTTTATGGTGTGCTTGTTAGGGTTACCTACTTTGGAATCCTAAGTTAAATTGAATTGGTTCGTGGATTGTTTAGCCATTGTGCTACTTATGATGGATACTTGTTATTATCTTGCTAACATTGTGATATGATATATTGGTATGGTTCCCTACTTTGGAATCATATATTGATTGTTTAAAGCAAGTGTGTATTACTGTGCTTTTATTTAAAGTCCAGCTGGTACTTGATTGTTGGGCAGTGGTATGGGATTATAATGGCACCTGGGCCGAGTTCGTTATAATCCATACACTGGGTCCCTTTTTCCCTTCCATTTACCATGGTTTGGGTTATGGTCTAGCTCCCCTTTGTGGGTAAAGTCTAGTTGCACATTGGGGTATGACTTTGTGTCATTTTCACCTGTATTGTTGAGATTGTTAATGGGTTCCGGAATCGCTTCTTCTACTGTTGATGCTGCTCAGATTGTGATATCCTTTTGGGATTAAACATTGGCTCAATATCCTTCTAAGTGTTACATTATTGCACTTATGTGTTATTGTATATATCCTTCTTTGTGTTGACAAGATTGTAATATATATATGATGAGTATGTGGATATGTGTGTTCATATTATGAATTGCATATCATCTTATTGCATATATAATAGCTTGCTAAGATTTATCTCACCCCGTCCTTTTACTGTTTTCCTTAGACCGGGGCGAGCCAGGGCATAGGTCACGTTGAGCACGGAGAGGACGCCGAGTTGAGTTGTTATTTGGTAAAAGGTATTTTGTAGTGGTTTACATTATGTAAATGTATAACCAATGGGGTAGTATACCCGAGACCTTAATGTATGTCACTATTTTGAAACTATTTGGTGATTGTAATATGGTAAGTCTTTGGAACTATGTTCCTTAAGTTGTAAATGGTTTGTAAAATGGTGTTTGAATTTAAGTAGGGTGTGTTACTTCTAGTAGTATAAAAATGAAAGTTTTTAAGTTAACCAGGTTTTGTATATCAAATGATTTAGAAAGGACATTTCGAAAGTTTTATAAAAATAAAGGCATTTTCCGAACGTGTCCCGGGCGTGGGGCCAAGTAGGAGCACGATTTGGGGTGCGTCATGTGTAGGCTGGATCGAGGGGTTTCCTCGGCCAGACATTTTTGCAGGTTAGGTCCTTAGGCCGAGGAGGGTTTCCTCGTCATGACACTTGATTTTCCTTCTTCTCATCTACCTATGCCGAGGAAGATGACTCGTACATAGGTTTTTGACGTTCTTTGCCGGTGAGGTCGTTTAACCGAGGGGTTTCCTCGGCCTGACACTCAGGCTATTTTTGCAAGTTAGGCCATTAGGCCTAGGAGGGTTTCCTTGGCATGACGCTTTGATTTTCCTTCTTTTCATCTACCTATATCGAGGAAGATGACTCGTACATAGGTCTCTGACGTTCTTTGCCGGTGAGGTCGTTTAACTGAGGGGTTTCCTCGGCCTGATGCTCAGGCTATTTTTGGAAGTTAGGTCATTAGGCCGAGGAGGGTTTCCTCGGTATGACACTTGGGATTTTCCTTCTTTTCATCTACCTATGCCGAGGAAGATGACTCGTATATAGGTTTTCGATGTTTTTTGCCGATGAGTCATTAGGCCGAGGGGTTTCCTAGGCCTGACATTAGGCTGATCCTTCTTTTATCTACCCATGTCGAGGAAAGGTGACTCGTACATAGGTCTTAGATGTTTTTTTATTGGGAATTTATCCCTTGATTGCCGAGGAGGGAGCTCCTCGTCTGATGACTTGCTAGTCATTCGTTTGATGAAGAATGAATCTTTATTAATGAAACTGATTACATCAAACTGCAATCCTATCTTTAAAAAGGGAAAAGACTAACAAGACTAATATATTACATAAAATTTAAACTAACACTAATGATAGTAATTTCGTAGGTTGTATGAATGCCAAAGATGCTTGAGCTCTTTCCCATCTTTAGTCTTCATTCTATAGGTCCCTTCTCTGATGACTTGGGTGATGATGTAGGGACCTTCCCAATTCGGGGAGGGCTTGTTTTGTTCAGCCTTCCTGCCCGTGGCTTCAATCTTTCTAAGTACCCAATCACCAACTTGGAATACTTTCTTGTTGACTCTTTTGTCATGGTAGTCTTTCGTACTTTGTTTGTAGTTTACAAGTATTTTTCATGCACTTCACAAAATTAGTGGGCGAATTTTCTTCAAGTGGGGGAGTATGATGCAGGAGCCAAGTGGTCGGTATTTGACACTCTCAACAAAGTTAGTCAACTTTTACAGGTTGTATCTCCCATTACGCTTATTCAAGCATTACAATAAATATATGGTTGGAAATATCTATGAATCTAGTTTTCAATGCACTTTTCGAATCAAAATTTGAATCATTCTAGAGGGAATTATGAGCATTTTGGTGACAGGTAGCCTAAAAGTCAGAATCATCGGAAAATAGGCTAAGTTTTGATGTTTATCAAGTCTTTTGAGTTTTCTATGTTTTCTTATCACTAAATATTAATTGTTAGGTTTATCTTTAAGTATTTTGTTATTCCTAAGCTTGGAGGGATGTTCCAAGTAATCTATAAATAAGCCACAACATATCTTTGTAATTAAAGCGGAGTTTTGGATAATAATTTTATTTGCAAAATATCATTTTGCTTGGAGTGAGTGACATCCTCCTTTGAATCAAGCTGTCAGCTTGGTCGCGTCGAGTGGCTTCCGCGATTAGTAACGTTGAGTGGCTTCCGTCACCCCTAGTTGACTGGCATCCTAGGTTTCTATCTCTTGTAGGTCTCGGGGGAAAGATGACTATTATTAAGAGCAAACACTAGGTACAATAGGAAGGCTAGCCACAGACGTCGGCGGCTCTTTCCATACTGTTGGAATACCATGCAAAATAGGAATCCTAGAAACATAATCAGCCCAAGGATTGGCATTTCGTTTAATTAGAGAAAGAGAGTATTTGTGTCCCAGGGATACACGTCTTACACCCTGAGATCAATGAGCCAAACTCAGTAAGATTTCCTCTGTCTTCCATAACATTGTTATAGACTTTTGCATTGTCCACCTCAAAAATGATGTTAGAGAGTCCCATGGCCAACGCCCTTTGCATGGCTTGAAGCAAACCCAGGGCTTCACCGTCTGCAACATTTAGAAGACCATTGATTAACACAGCCCTAGCCTTGACAAAATCTCTATTGGCATTTCGAAAAACACAACCCAACTCTGTCTCCCTCATATCTGTTAAGAAAGAAGCATCACAATTCATCTTAAGATAATTATACGGAGGTGGGTCCCACGCATGACATAATGAAGCAAATCTTAAAGTCTGAGGTTCCACCGAGTAACATCGTGGGCTATTGGGTCTGTACGTATAAGGACCTGCTCTGATACCATCTTAAAATCTGAGGTTCCACCTTAAAACCAATTGGTGTCAATGGGAGTGGCCCAAGATCTTTATATGTCATAGGCAAGGTTTGTCCATTTCCAATGTGGGATAATATCTCTAACAGCAAACTGATGTGTAGAATGTTGAAAGGACGCTACCGAACGACTATGTGTATCAGACCAATCCTTCAACACTACTATTTATCCCACTCATTCTCTCTCTTCATTTTCTACCACACATTTTCTTTATTTAATTGTTTCTTCTTAGTTCCCGTGCCCACTCCTTGGGTGTCAACTATAGTGGGACGGAGGGAGTATACTCCAAAGAGTCATGGAAAAAAACTCCAATTGGTCATGATGCAATGTTATCAAAACTGAAACATTCCCATAAACCCACTTCTCGCCAACATTCCTCAGCTAAAGAACATGAAATAAAGGTATGCCAACTGTTTTCGAGACCTTCGTTACATACACCACAGTTTCTCGTAGTCTCAACACCCTTCCGCTAAAGATTGTCACCATTAGGCAGGCATTGTCTTCCGACCCGCCATAGAAAGAAATGAACCTTAGGAGGGAGTTGCAAACCCCAGATTATGTTCCAAATAGAATTGTTATTCTGAAGGTGGTTCAAGGTTAATGAGCTTGCAAGGCGGTACACACTTCTAACCGTATATTTACCATCAATCGAATAGTGCCAGATCAAAGAATCGGGGCAGTCTACCGTAAGTGTAATGGTGTTGACAGAATAATGGCTATTATGGATGATACATCAACACATGAGGCTAATCTTTCTATTCCTGATACATCAGCAAATGAGGTGCACGCCTCGGCCATACACATGCGGTCGCCTCAGCATTACCAAGCCACGGCCAAGGATACTGCCTCCCAGGCGCCCGCCTCACCACCGGCCAGGCGCCCGCCTCAGTGCCAACAAGCCACGGCCACATCTTCTGTATTCCAGGCGCTCGCTCCAGCTTGGCCCAGGCAGCCGCCTCGTCCCTAGACAGTGCCTCGACAGTTTCCTAATTACCTTGGATCTCCAGATTGATTTGTACATATCTTAGTTACACATAAATTTGGAACAAGATATTTTGATTGTATAGATTAGAATTCTATATTATTGTATTAGAATAGGACTCCTCCTTTTGTACTATAAATATTAGTTGATTGTGAATAAACAAGACGAGTTTTTCCAAATCTTACATGGTATCAGAGCATTAAGATTCAAAACCCAAAAACCCTAAAACCCTCTTCTCTTTTCGGTAGCCCCTCCCCACCCTTGCAATGGCCGGAGCTTCCTCCACCATTTCAAACGCTGTCCAACCCGACCCACCTCTCTTCTTGGTCAACCTATCCTATTGTCGTACCCTCACCCTAAAACAATCCACCCCTCTCCCCACCACCGCCTTCACCGCCCAATCCCGTCCATCACCCAACCGCACCTCTTACCGAACCACCAATCCCTCCCCATCCCCTAGCTCGAACTCCTCACCCCTCCCCTTTAAGGGTACGTGCCAATACTGTCGTAACATTGGCCATGTCATCACCCAATGTCACCAATTCAAGCGCGACCACCCCACCGTAAACTTCCACCCCCTTCATCGCCAAAACCGAAATCCAAACCTTAACCCCCAAGCCCACACCGCATCCTATCACAACCCCCCTCTCCCTCCCTCTTGGCTCATCGACAGTGGTGCAACCAATCACATCACCAATTATCTTTCCAACCTTGCCCTACACACACCCTACTGTTGTGAATATAGCCCTCCACAAACCAAGCAAACCACAAGAATAATAATTGCACACAGACAAAGCAAAAGAAAATCAAAAACACAGAAAAGACAAGAGAAATTGTTTACCCAGTTCACCAATTTGATTGGCTACGTCTGGGGGCACTACCAAGCCAGGATCTTGCACTATGTATGTAAAATATGTGTTACAATGAGAAAAGGGGCGGAACATTGCTTATATATAACCTAGGAAATACCAACCAAACCCTAAAGAAAAACTGAGCCCAAGAAAGGAACGCAAAAGCCCGTGAAACAGTTCCCCTCGGCTGGCCTTGAGGCACCCGCCTCAAGGTAGTTCATGCGGCCGCCTGGAATTGTTCCAACTCTCGCCCACCTCTCGGCCTTTGAGGCGCCCGCCACACTAGGAACCAAGCGCCCGCCCCAAGCAAGCATAAACAACGTCAAACCAACTGCACGCGAGGCGCCCGCCTCGCCACCCCCAGGCGCCCGCCTCATACAACTCTGAGAAATCCTCCAGGTTTGGTCTCTATCCCAACAATCTCCCACCTAGAGATCAACCATACATATAAGCCCCATATCCGTTCTTCAACTCATCCTTGGTGTTCTCCTAGTGCTCACCTCGATCATGGTAGTGCCATCCTCCTCTCTCATTCTCCAAGCCCAATTAAAGCTTTGCACAGCTTCAACTTTTCAAGGTTCACAACCTTTGTCAACATGTCAGCTGGATTCTCCGATCCCAATATCTTCTCTAGCCACAAAATCTTCTCCTCCAAGAGATGTCTGATGTAGTGAAACCTCAGTTCAATATGCTTCGTCCTCGAATGAAACGCCGGATTCTTTGCCAAGTGAATTGCACTCTGACTGTCACTGTAGAGAATATTACCACTTCGCGTCTTCCCAAGTTCACCCAAGAGGTTCTGCAGCCAAACCATCTCTTTACTCGCTTCGTCATCGCCACATATTCCGCTTCGCAGCCGACCGAGCCACGATCTTCTGTAACTTAGAAGCCCAGGAGATTGCTGTACCACCCAATGTAAACACATAACCCGTAGTACTTCTCCTCTTATCAAGATCACTTGATGCCAAGTCCGCATCAACATAACCCGCTAACACCACTTCCTTGCTCGAGAAACACAGAGCCTTACCAAAGCATTACCCTTCAAATAACGTAGGATCCACTTAACCGCTTCCCAATGTTGCTTTCCTGGATTGCCCATGAACCGACTGACTACTCCCACCGCATGTGCAATGTCCGGCCTTGTACACACCATTGCATACATGAGACTCCCCACAGCTGAAGCATATGGAGTTCTCTCCATCTTGTCACGCTCCTCCTTGTCCCTAGGCGAGTCCTTCTCAGATAGCTTGAAATGCAAACCCAATGGCGTCCCCTGCTGGCTTCGCCTCTTCCATACAAAACCTTGCCAAGACTTTCTCAACATATTCTCGCTTGTGAAAGAACCAACTTGCCCGACTCCCTATCCCGATCAATCCGCATGCCCAAGATTTTCCTTGCCTCTCCCAAATCCTTCATCTCGAACCGTTCTGACAACTGAGTCTTCAACCTGTTTACCTCTCTACTACTAGAGCCCGCTATTAACATGTCGTCCACATATAACAGCAAGATAATATACCCATTGTCCGTGTTCTTGAAGTAGCAACAATGATCCGTCTCACATCTGATAAAATCAATGTCGTGCATGAATCCATCAAATTTCCTGTACCACTGCCTAGGAGCTTGTTTAAGGCCATACAAGCTCTTAGTCAATCTGCAAACTAGCTCCCCGCTACCCTTAGACAAGTAACCCTTTGGCTGTACCATGTAGATCTCTTCCTCCAAGTCCCCATGAAGAAAAGCAGTCTTCACATCCATCTGTTCAAGCAATAAGTTGTCCGCCACTACTATCCCCAGAACCATTCTGATAGTGGTCATTTTCACAACCGGAGTGAATACTTCGGTGTAGTCAATTCCGTACTTTTGCTGAAACCCTTTTACAACCAGTCTTGCCTTGTAACGCTTGCTACAGTCTGCTTTCCTCTCGATCCTCGTAAACCCACTTATTATGCAGTGCCTTCTTCCCTTAGGTAGTTTAGTCAACTCCCAAGTTTTGTTGGCCTTCAATGAGTCCATCTCATCATCCATCGCAGCTTTCCACTTGTTACAAAGTGCACTACGAACAAATTTCTCCGCATAACATTCCGGTTCCCCATTATCTCGTCAATAGCAGAATAATAATTGGATGGAGTATACTGCGCGCGATCCACGCAACCTCGCCGGGATCTACGCAATGGAATATCCGGCTCCGGGAGTATGTGGTTCATCTTCGTGACCTCTCGACTACGGTCAACATGAATCGTTTCGCTCCCACCCGAGTCCGGAATATCCACCTCTACAACCTCCGGCTCCGAACTAGTATCATCGCATGCCCCCTTCTCGTCCTTGTACAAAACCTCGTTCATTGAATACCACATCTCGACTACGAATAACCTTATGGTTTTGATCATTCCAAAATTTATACCCGAAGTCATCCCCGCCATACCCAATAAATGTACACTTAATGTATTTAGCATCTAATTTAGTTCTCTCATGTTAATCAACATGAACATAAGAAACGCAGCCAAATATGCGAAGAAAGGACAGATTTACTCGCTTGCCACTCCAAGCTTCCTCTGGAATTCCGTTTCAATGGTACCGATGGTCCCCGATTGATCAAGAAAGCCGCTGTGTCAACCGTATATGCCTGTGAGCGTCTTCTAAGTCCACACTTCAATCTCATACTTCTAGCCCGCTCGTTCAATGTTCTCGTTCATCCTCTCTCGCTACCCCGTTGAAGTTGTGGAGTCTTCTTTGGAGTCTTCTCCATACGAATCCCATTCGCAAAGACAATATTCCCTAAACTCACCAAGCTCATACTCCCCACTCATTGTCTCGACCTAAGCACTTAAGCTTAAGTCCCGTCTCGATTCTCCACCAAGGCCCTCCACTTCTTGAACACCTCGAAAGCCTCATCTTTCCCCTTCAAGAAATAGACCCAAACCTTCCTTGTAGAATCATCAATGAAAGTCATGTAATACGACGCACCACCTGTAGATGTAACCGAGATGGCCCCCACAAATCCGTGTGAACCAATTCCAACTTTGCTTCTCAAACCCCTACCTCGTCCTCGAGAAATTATTTCTCCCTTGTTTGCCAAACATAATCCTCGCAGATCCCCACGCTTGATCGTCTTCAAACCCGTAGTAGTCCCTTTCAACAAAGCACCTTCATCCCCGTCTCTACTTCATGCGACCCAATCGACAAGTGCCACAAATCAGATTACCCTTGGTTGCCGCCACCGCGATATCAGCCTCTTGGTGTTATTCGCTAAATACAAAGTCCTCCTTATTACTTCCCGAGCGATCTCACAATCCTCCTTCGTAATAACCTAGCTTCGCAGCTCGAATGTCACCTTGTAACCTTCGCTGCCCAACCGCCCAACCGAAAGTAAGTTCTTTTTCAAACTCCGGAATGTGTCTCGACCCCGTTCGCATGTAAGACCTTCCTGCCTCGATGCTCCTATTCTCGACATCCCCTTCCCCTTGATTTCCAAAGGCTCGCCATCCGCCGATAGACCTTCCCGAAATCACCTAAGTGTAATTTTCCATCTCTTCTTGTGCCCGCAAGAGTGGAATGATGCCCCCGAATCCAAAGACTCCATGATTCTAGTGCACTACTAACACTTAGAACCAAGACATCATCACCTTCGACCGCCACATTCACTGATTGCCTCTTACGATTTGGACAATCCTCTTGAAGTGTCCTAATTCTATAATAATAGCATCAACAGTATCCTTCGCAACCTTCGGTTTGTTCTTGGTCTCACGGCTTTGCTCTTACCACTCACCGCGTTCTCCCTTGATTCGTCCTCCCTTGTTTGCTAGTACCCGCTTCCCCTACTAGTAGTAGCTAAAGCCGCTCCCGAAGTACTTCGATGTCCCCAACTTCTTCTATGCGATTTTCCTTACCTAAAAGAAAGTCTTTAACATCATCATATTTCAATTTCTTCTACTCGTCTGAAGCGTTGATTGCAGCCACTGCCTGGGCCCAACTTGCCGGTAAAGAAGCTAGCAACAAGCATGCATGAACCTCATCATCGAACTTGATTCCACTGTCCAATGAATCTATGACATCCATAAATTCATCGATGTGCTTAGCCAAGGATCCTCCCTTCGCATCTTGAGACTACCCATCTTACGTATCAAATCAACCTTATTTGCAGCAGACGGAGTTTCAAATCTCTCGCAAGATAATCCAATAGCTCCTCGCGGTTGTCGCCTTCCCGGTAGTCTTCGCAATCCACTTTGACAAAGTAGATCTAACCACCCCTAGGCTTTCCGATCCATGAAGTTCCCATTCCTCCCGACTTACATCTTCCGGTTTGACACCCTTCGTAGGCTTGTAGAGATCCTTGTTGTACAAGAGATCCTCAATCCGCATCCTCCAATATCCGTAGTCGACTCCATCGAATTTCTCAACCGCCCGTTTGTCCTTCGCTCATTCTTGATTGCTTGAAACAACTCCCTTGATCCTAAACCAAGAGCTCGATACCAGCTTGTTGTGAATATAGCCTCCACAAACCAAGCAAACCACAAGAATAATAATTGCACACAAACAAAGCAAAAGAAAATCAAAAACACGTAAAAGACAAGAGAAATTGTTTACCCTGCTCACCAATTTGATTGCTACGCTCTGGGGCACTACCAAGCCAGATCTTGCACTATGTATGTAAAATATGTGTTACAATGAGAAAAGGGGCGGAACATTGCTTATATATAACCTAGGAAATACCAACCAAACCCTAAAGAAAACCGAGCCCAAGAAAGGAACGCAAAAGCCCGTGAAACAGCTTCCTCGGCCGGCCTTGAGGCGCCCGCCTCAAGGTAGTTCATGCGGCCGCCCGGAATTGTTCCAACTCTCGCCACCTCTCGGCCTTTGAGGCGCCCGCCACACTAGGGAACCAAGCGCCCGCCCCTAAGCAAGTATAAACAACGTCAAACCAACTGCACGCGAGGCGCCCGCCTCGCCACCCCCAGGCGCCCGCCTCATACAACTCTGAGAAATCCTCCAGGTTTGGTCTCTATCCCAACACCTACAATGGCAGTGACGACGCCATTATCAGAGACGGCTCTTCTCTTCCCATATCTCACATAGGTTCTTTCTCTTTCTCCACTCCCTCTTCTTTTCTTCAATTCAATAGTGTCTTACATGTTCCCCTTATCACTCGCAATATTGTATCTGTGTCTCAATTCTGTCGTGACAATAATGCTATCATTGAATTCTCACACTCTTCCTTTCTTATCAAAGACAAAGCCACAAATCAAACCCTTATCCATGGAAACCTTGAGGATGGCGTCTACATCTGGCACCCTCCGCCCATTCAAGCTCATTCAAGCTCTCTCTCTTCACAGCTGTGGCATCATAGATTAGGACATCCCGCTTCCCCTGTTCTCAGTTTATTACGTAGCAAGTTTAGTCTATCTATTTCTTCTAACTTACCTCCATGTAATTCTTGCTTTATCAATAAAAGCCACAAGCTTCCATTTGCATCTTCCTCTCTCGTCTCTCATGCTCCCCTTGATCTTATCTTTTCAGATGTACGGACCTCTCCAATCCACTCACTCGACAATTTCAAATACTATGTCATCTTTGTCGATCACTACATCAAATATATTTGGTTCTACCCTCTTAAACACAAATCTGACACTTACAATACCTTTCTCCGCTTTAAAACACTAGTCAAAAAATACTTCAAATGCCCCATCATTCAAGTCTACTATGACAATGGGGGTGAATACCTCAAACTCACACCCACTCTAGGACAAAACGGCATCACCCACCTTACCACCCCCCCCCCGGTCTCACACCCCTGAACACAATGGGTATGTCGAACGTCAGCACCGTCACATTGTTGAAACGGGTCTCACCCTCCTTTCCCATGCCAACCTACCCCTCACCTTCTGGCCCTATGCTCTCACCACTGCTACCTACCTTATAAACAGATTGCCTACTCCCACCTTAAACAATGATTCCCCTTACCTCCGCCTATTCCGCTCCCCTCCAAACTACACCAAATTACGTAGCTTTGGTTATCTTTGCTACCCCTGGCTTCGCCCTTACACTCCCCATAAGCTAGCCCCAAAATCCATCCCATGTATCTTTGTTGGCTACTCACCTACGCAAAGTGTGTACTATCGCTCGACTCCCACCTCCCATCGAAGTCTACCCTCCCCCGTCATGTCCGCTTTGTTGAAACCACCTTCCCATACAATTCCCTCACCACCACTCCCCCCACTACTTCCGCTCCCCCTCCCTCTGACTGGCACACCCTATTCCTCCCTATTCTAAACACTACCTCCTCCGTCCCACCTCCCTCCCATAACCTTACCCCTCCCCCCTCCCCCCACTCCTCCCTCCCCAAACCATACTTCCCCTAACCCAAACCTGCCTCCCAACCCCACTCCAAATGAACCCCCACTCACACCACAGCCTGAAACAACCCTACCTACTCCCAACCCCACCTCTCCTCCACCTCCCACCCGTACTATTACCACAAGATTATCCCATGGTATCACCAAACCTAATCCCAAGTATGCCAACCTTTCCCTTCTCACCTCTCCCACAAGCCTTCCTACCACCACCAAACAGGCCCTATCCATTCCACATTGGCGCAATGCCATGATCGAAGAATTTCAGGCCCTAACCCGCAACAACACCTGGTCTTTGGTTCCTCCTACCACATATCATTACATTGTCAGATGCAAATGGGTCTTTCGCATCAAATACAATCCCAACAACACAATTCAGAAATACAAGGCTTCGCCTTGTAGCCAAGGGTTTTCACTAATAACCTTGTTGACTACACCGAAACCTTCAACCCTGTTGTCAAACCAGCCACTGTCCGGCTTCTTCTCTCCCTTGCCACCACCAATCATTGGCCCCTTCGCCAACTTGATATCAACAACGCCTTTCTTCAAGGTACCCTCTCTGAAACTGTGTTTATGACCCAACCCCCTGGATTTGAGGACTCCACCAACCCTTCCTCTGTTTGTCACCTTTCCAAGGCAATCTATGGTCTCAAACAAGCTCCTCGTGCCTGGTTTCAAGAACTCAAAACCTACCTCACCACATATGGATTTAAACCCTCTTTAGTCGATCCCTCCCTATTCATACTAAACAGAACTCCATCCCCAATTTACCTGTTAATATATGTCGACAACATCATTGTCACTGGACCCTCTCCATCCCACCTTCAGTCATTCATCACAAGTCTGTCACAACGTTTCTCTCTTAAAGACCTTGGTCCCTTGTCTTACTTCTTGGGTGTCAAGTCGTCCCAACCAAAATGGGCTCCTTCTCTCTCAAACAAAATACATCCATGATCTTCTCACCCGTCACAACATGATTGACTGCAAACCGCTAACTCCCATGGTTACATCACCACCTCTCACTCGGCCCACCAAGCTACTCCCGCAATTGACCCTATCCCCTATCGTGCTATTGTTGGTGGCCTTCAGTATTTGTCCTTCACGCGTCCCGATATTGCTTTCTCTGTCAACAAACTTGCTCAATTCATGCAAAACCCCCAACCTCCTCACTGGGTTGCACTCAAGCGTTTTCTCTGCTACCTTCATGGCACTATGCATTTGGGTCTTCAGATATTCTCAAAGTCTCCTTCATCCCTTCATGCCTTCTGTGGATGCTGGATTGGGCAAGGTGTGACAAAGACGATTTTGTATCCACTTCCGGATTCTTTGTTTACCTTGGGAAAAACCCGGTTACTTGGTCATCCCGCAAACAACGTGCTCTTGCTCGTTCCACCACTGAGGCTGAATTTCGAGCCATTGCCGACAACGCTGCTGAACTCACTTGAGTTAAGAACTTGCTTACTGAGCTTGGATTCTCCTTGCCAGCTACACATGTGGTCTATTGAGATAACCTAGGCGCCACAACCTATTCTGCGAACCCGGTCTTCCACTCTCGGATGAAACATGTGGCTCTCTCATTTCACTTTGTCCGTGAACAAGTTCAGTCCGGTTCCCTTCGAGTACAGCACATTTCTGGTACCAACTGGCCGATATTCTGACAAAACCACTACCTCGCATACGCTTTCAACAACTTACTTCCAAGATTGGTCTTCTCCTCGAATCGTCCATCTTGCGGGGGCGTATTAAGGATGATACATCAACACATGAGGCTAATCTTTCTGTTCCTGATACATCATCAAATGAGGCGCACGCCTCGGCCATACAGATGCGGCCGCCAAGATCACCAAGCCACGGCCAAGTGATATCGCCTCCTGTGCGCCCGCCTCACCACCGGCCAGGCGCCCGCCTCAGCGCCAACAAGCCACGGCCACATCTTCTGTATTCCAGGCGCTCGTTCCAGCTTGGCCCAGGCAGCCGCCTCGTCCCTAGACAGCGCCTCGCAGTTTCCTAATTGCCTCATCAGTTTCTAATTACCTTGGATCTCCAGATTGATTTGTACATATCTTAGTTACACATAAATTTGGAAACGAGATATTTTGATTGTATAGATTAGAATTCTATATTATTGTATTAGAATATGACTCCTCCTTTTGTACTATAAATATTAGTTGATTGTGAATAAACAAGACGAGTTTTTCCAAATCTTACAATGGCAACATCTTTTGTGGTAAAAATAGCATTTATGAGGGCATTGTTCCAGGTAGAAATTTGTCGGCAAATGAGATCACATACCAGCCAGCCGAGGATTTAGAAATTGAGGAATTATGCGTTGAGCAAAAAAATTATGGTCTCTGCGAAGCCATGGATCACGCCAAAGGTTTATAGTAGAACCATTTCCTATCTTCCACCTTGATCCCAACCGAACAATGTCTTGTGAAGCATGGATGCTCCTCCAAGCGTAGCTTGCATACTGCCCAATTGTGGCATTTACAAAAGTCCCTCGCGGAAAATATCTTTCTTTAAGCACCGTACAGATTAGAGCATTCGGGTTGGAAAGACATCGCCACCCGAACTTCCCTAACATTGCAAGATAAAAAACGATGTAGATTTCAGAAACCCAAACCACCACCATTCGTTGGCACGCATAACTTATCCCATCGTAGTAACCAATTTATACCTCGACGTTCTTCATTTCTATTTTCTCACCAAAAATTGCTCTTCATGCATGCGCTCTAGATCTTTAAGGAGTGTATCCGGCAATAAAAAAGCAGACATATAGAAAGCCGGCAAAGATTGAGCAACTGACTTCAGCAAGATGCAGGCTTTTCCAGCCTTTGACAAATTTTTAGTTCTCCACCCTTGCAATTTCCTCCATAAAATCTTCACGGATATAACTAAAAATAGCCTTCTTTGAGCGCTCAATTATCGAAGGTAGCCCAAGATACCTCCCAGTATTTAGAGGTTGCTGGACTCCTAGAATATTAGAGATAGTTGTGCTTTCGTCCACAGAGGATCGGCAAAAAAAGTAGGCAATCATCTGCGAAAAGTAAATGAGAAATCCGTACGTGGTGCTCTACGACAGACCCTAGCCCCATGGAGATGGAGATGACCCTGTACAGTTTGACGTTTTATTGTAACTTGTATCAATAAATATATTGTAATTATTTTATATTTTGTGTTTATGTAAGATTTTTTCTAACAGATCGATATCATGCTTTATAAATAAATAAAGCAAGAATGAACTGTTAGAAAAAATCTTACATACATACATAAGCACAAAAGATAAAAGATAAAAAAAATTACAATATATTTATTGATACTAGTTAAAATAAAAACATAAACAAAGAGAAAAATCGTACGTAGCTTGATCGTCTTTTTGTTGCCCGATTCGTATGTAACACACTTTTCTTAATACAAATTCACTTCACCCCCTCATCGAGTTGTGCTTGTGATTGTTTTGGACGTTCGCGTCTCAGGATAAAATGGACAAACCGAACTATTCTTTTACACTGGAATATCCGGTGAATTGAAGCAATTCTTAAACAAAATCATCATTTAACTTATTTTAGGAGGACAAAGAAAGAAGAACAAATTGAAAAGGGGAGGGAGGGAGAATTGCTAGAAAAAGTTCTCTTTATATTGTTTTAGGTTACTTAACATATAGATTCATCAAAAGTCAAGTATGAATGTCCACTTAATCATTATTAATACGAGAGGCATTACTCTTTTTTTTTATTATTATTTTTTATACCTGTGTTTCCGCCACGGACTAATCCTTGATCACTGCGCACCGGCCCCTCGCATGCTAGCGAGGTAAATCGCGGGATGTGCCCTATGCAGGGGTGGCAAAGCACCCTTATACTCCTGCAGCCCCAAGGGAGCCCTCCTACAAGGCATTTACATCACTCTTACATCACCAATTGTCGCTCCACTCCTCGCCGAGGCAATTGCATCACTCTTACAACACCAATTGCCGCCCACCAAGCCCGCCAAGATTCGAACTCCCCACACCGAGTATACAAGCCCAAGAATGCCGCTTCCTTAATCGCACGGATGTGTTCAGGAGGCTCCAAAGGACCCTGAAACCCAAGGTAGGAATTAAACCACAGAAATTCCCCTTGAGGGGAATCGAACCGGTG